>JAMPIV010011296.1:0-270584 GCA_024509875.1 Oreohelix idahoensis
CTCCTAAGATTTTAAAATGGCCAGGTTTTGAACGGCGAATTAGTGAAGTAGGTTTGCAGGTCGATGCCTCTCAGGTAAGGTTACCATAAATCAAGGTGACAGCTTCTCCCTCTTCAGTCTGTATCTCTGGCGTCAAGTTCGGGGTTGCGTGGTTAGCATAAAATCCGCCCGATTATATAGTCAAGTAACTACTTGAGGAAAGCTTTCGGTTGGTTCCTGGCGGAGCAAGTTGATTGGTTTCCTCCGGTTTTGTACATGGTCTCATACAGCCTAATTTTATTCAGTTTTCATCGGCCATCTTGCGTGAACAAGATGGCCGTTAATTTATTCTGTCTCAGAGACTGGTGAACGTTGATCGTTGATTGGTTGAAGCAAATCTGTATCTCGACATAGTGATTAACAAAGTAGTGGGTTACACTTCGTTTCACGACAATTATAAATCCAGTTGCTAGCGTACGACATTCAGTCGTTTAGTCCATCGAATCTCATCTATCTGAGCATTCACATATTATATTAATTTAAGGCAATATATGTCACAAACTGGTACTATCATGCACACGTCTCTTGTCTGCTACACTGTCACAAACTGGTACTATCATGCACACGTCTCTTGTCTGCTACACTGTCACAAACTGGTACTATCATGCACACGTCTCTTGTCTGCTACACTGTCACAAACTGGTACTATCATGCACACGTCTCTTGTCTGCTGCACTGTCACAAACTGGTACTATCATGCACACGTCTCTTGTCTGCTACACTGTCACAAACTGGTACTATCATGCACACGTCTCTTGTCTCCTACACTGTCACAAACTGGTACTATCATGCACACGTCTCTTGTCTGCTACACTGTCACAAACTGGTACTATCATGCACACGTCTCTTGTCTGCTACACTGTCACAAACTGGTACTATCATGCACACGTCTCTTGTCTGCTACACTGTCACAAACTGGTACTATCATGCACACGTCTCTTGTCTGCTGCACTGTCACAAACTGGTACTATCATGCACACGTCTCTTGTCTGCTGCACTGTCACAAACTGGTACTATCATGCACACGTCTCTTGTCTCCTACACTGTCACAAACTGGTACTATCATGCACACGTCTCTTGTCTGCTACACTGTCACAAACTGGTACTATCATGCACACATCTCTTGTCTGCTACACTGTCACAAACTGGTACTAACATGCACACGTCTCTTGTCTGCTACACTGTCACAAACTGGTACTATCATGCACACGTCTCTTGTCTGCTACACTGTCACAAACTGGTACTATCATGCACACGTCTCTTGTCTGCTACACTGTCACAAACGATGCTTCCTGAGCATACATAAATACATTGATAAAACGCTGCTCACCTTTTTTTTAAACACGCCTTCTGTAAGTGCAAACGCACAAATGCAGAAATGGCAAGTAGACACACTCTGGATTAAACATATTGCAAACACCTCGACGGTGTTAAACACACTTTGAAGTATATAGTGGTTATACCAAACATTGATAAGTAGCTATGCCACACATAAGAAAATACACATCCTTGACGCCCAACGGCGAATCGTAGATTACTTTATTTTCTTAGTCTCTGTCAAGCCTAGCAACATTCGTACGTCATCATTCTTGCGCATCTCGCATCACTTTATGCGTGCAGTTGAGGATGCGACATGGTGCAAAAACTTCAATAAAAATCAATCCATCAAAGTTGCTTCACACCACGAAGCCAACCCCAACAATAGGAGGTGATTAAAGGACGTTGGTGTTGGACAGTACACACATTAAGAAAACCAGCTGATAGCATTGCAGGACAATTCCTGTTTTGAAATCGACAGGGTAACAACGGTAGAGTAAGACCAAGGGACACATGGACTGGAGAACTGGGGATGGACAATTAAAGACATAAGGAAGATATGCCTAAACTTTGAGCTGATGGCACAGCACAGGAGGGCGTATCATGTGCTTATTGAACATTAGAGGGGCTGAAGTGGTATAACAAGATCATTAATGTGGAGCTGATGACAAGATCACTAATGTGGAGCTGATGACAAGATCACTAATGTGGAGCTGATGACAAGATCACTAATGTGGAGCTGATGACAAGATCACTAATGTGGGGCTGATGACAAGATCACTAATGTGGGGCTGATGAGAAGATCACTAATGTGGGGCTGATGACAAGATCACTAATGTGGAGCTGATGACAAGATCACTAATGTGGAGCTGATGACAAGATCACTAATGTGGGGCTGATGACAAGATCACTAATGTGGGGCTGATGAGAAGATCACTAATGTGGAGCTGATGACAAGATCACTAATGTGGGGCTGATGACAAGATCACTAATGTGGGGCTGGTGACAAGATCACTAATGTGGGGCTGATGACAAGATCACTAATGTGGGGCTGATGACAAGATCACTAATGTGGAGCTGATGACAAGATCACTAATGTGGAGCTAATGACAAGATCACTAATGTGGAGCTGATGACAAGATCACCAATGTGGGGCTGATGACAAGATCACTAATGTGGGGCTGATGACAAGATCACTAATGTGGAGCTGATGAGAAGATCACTAATGTGGAGCTGATGACAAGATCACTAATGTGGGGCTGATGACAAGATCACTAATGTGGGGCTGATGAGAAGATCACTAATGTGGAGCTGATGACAAGATCACTAATGTGGGGCTGATGACAAGATCACTAATGTGGGGCTGGTGACAAGATCACTAATGTGGGGCTGATGACAAGATCACTAATGTGGGGCTGATGACAAGATCACTAATGTGGAGCTGATGACAAGATCACTAATGTGGAGCTAATGACAAGATCACTAATGTGGAGCTGATGACAAGATCACCAATGTGGGGCTGATGACAAGATCACTAATGTGGGGCTGATGACAAGATCACTAATGTGGGGCTGATGACAAGATCACTAATGTGGGGCTGATGACAAGATCACTAATGTGGAGCTGATGACAATATCACTAATGTGGAGCTGATGACAAGATCACCAATGTGGGGCTGATGACAAGATCACTAATGTGGGGCTGATGACAAGATCACTAATGTGAAGCTGATGATAATATCACTAATGTGAAGCTGATGATAATATCACTAATGTGGAGCTGATGACAATATCACTAATGAGGAGCTGATGACATGATCACTAATGTGGAGCTGATGACAAGATACTAAAGTGAAGCTGATGACAAGATCACTAATGTGGAGCTGATGACAAGATACTAATGTGGAGATGATGACAAGATCATTAATGTGGAGCTGAAGACAAGATCACTAATGTGGAGCTGATGACAAGAACCAGACAAGTGCCAATAGAACAAGAGATGAGAACAGTACGCTGGCGATGAATAGGACGCACAATGAGGAAACCTGCTGATAGCATTACGAGGCAGGTTTTGTTTGGAATCCCCAGGGTACAACAGGCAGAAGAAGACCAAGGAATACATGGACACAGACATGAAGGTCATGAAGAAGACATAATAAGACCTTGAGCTGATGGGACGGCATATGAAGACATGGTGTTAGTTTGTTGAAGTCCTATGCTCCTTGTGGAGCTAAAGGGCCATGAATGAATAAATGAAATAATTAATTAAATACATTTTAAGTTCCATTAAAATATGTTTCTAGAAAGAGATATATAGATTTGCTTTAAAACACACTACACAGTGGACAACAATATTTTATATAATCAGGGACAGATGTAGCTGATCAATAATAGATCTATATTGTACAGTGCATTTAAGGAAGTAGAGATTTTTTCAGCCTATGTGTACATAACTTTTGCTTTCTTTTAAAATGTTGACCGTTGACACTTTTACCGTCTCTTAAATGTACCAATACACATGCACTTTCAGTTATTTTAAACCTTTCCAATCATCCCTCTAATTGTGCATCCGTTCTGGTACCCAATGATACATTCTTGTTTTGCACACACAATAGCGTTCTCATGTTAATTATTTGTAATTCTACATCATAAAAAAAGCTCCAAAGTTCTTCCAAGTCCAGAAGCAGTCGCGAAAGATCACTGTTGCCAAAGATCCCTTCAGCGCTGACCGTGATTTGAACGTACCAAAGGGCCCTATGTTTCAGCTGAAAAAATCGGAGAAGAAGGCCACACAGTTCGTGGACTTTAAGAGGGGCGACAGAGGCTGGACGGTGGGTATAATAGACAACAGATAATCGGTCCTAATGATAAATAGGTAGACAATAGCAATTACATTGTGTTTCTTTTGCACATGTGTCACACAATTCTGATGATGATCGTGTGTGTTGTTAGGGTGAAGTATGGAGATGTCTCTTGTGTGAAATATATATTGATTATTATGTATGCTTGAATGAATAATGTTCAGGTTTAACAACGAAAGGGAAGATAATTATCTAGATTGTGAGTTAGCTTATATAGTATAAATTAAATGTTCTCAGCGAAAAACCGTGAGAATGGAGTTTCTCGTGATTAAGTTTTCAGGAGAGAATATTAATTAGTCTGTTGCTAGCTGGGTTTTATGCAAGCTGGCTGTGTTCTGTTGTTCTGAATAAAAGGTAATATCTGATAATAGTACTACGAGTGTGACAATTTGTTGGTTAGTTTTGTGTTAGCTTCAGTTGTTCAGAAGTTGGAATATATATTAGTTTCCAAAAGATTACAACGTTATTTAATCTTGATCTCTACGGCATCAGTACCAAATGCTCAGTGAAATAGTGTTCCACTGCTCAGAACATATGTTCGTTACAATGTTTCTTGGAACTGAACCCCCGAGTCACTGACTGCGTTTCGCGTGACTGTTTTATTTGTGAGGACCCTTCATTCACCTAGACTACACGTGCCAGCACAGAGGTTGCACCTTTCTCACACATCCTCTATTAAACAGAACCACACACACAAACACCACACTCTGTCACCAGAAAACGGACATCGTGTGTCAATATGAAACAGACAGTTTTCCATTCAACCATCGAAAACCCATCGTGCATTCATTTTGTCAAGAATCCTTCACAGATGCTACTAGGCACTTTGTGTCCAGTTTTTCTAACTTCAAGCATTAAATTTAAAACTTGTTTTTCTGCCATACCCCTGCATTTGTTTTTCTTTGAGCTATCATTTAATCCTTTGACTATGGAGTATTCCTGAGATCATCTACAGTTGTTTGTCCTCTTAAGAATACGTACAAGAGATCGTAACCCAGCTTCAGTACAAAATACATCTTCTTTTTCACCTAACCTACAAAGTAAAGAACACTTAGGTTCAAAATATATTATTGAAACTTGCATTAATGGCACAAATAGTAGATTTTTTAAAAAATGTGTCATCGTTATTTCTCAGTTTTAATCTCTGATATGAAGCGTCATGGGTAGATGCAGTTTTATTCTTACGCATGGTCCACAACAGATTTGGATAACATCTATTTAACAAGCTAAAGATAGGAACTGCCGATGAGTGTAACTGTGGCACTGATAAAATGACTGCTGAACATCTGCTTAAAAGTTACCCAACATATGTGGAATAGAGAAAGTGCATACGGCCAACACCCGTGTGTTACCGGGGCCCGAAAGGGGAGCAAAGAATAGTAACACTGTTCCCTGCCAAGCATGTCGTAGAAAGCGACTAAGGCGGGTTGGGCATGGGGCCGGTTACCCCATCCTGTAAAAAATGTAAACCACAAAAAACTTCAACAAACATGGACAAGTCAATTAAAGAAAATAAAACACAGCCATCCAGGACAGGGGAAGGTCCTCTCGCAGGGAGGCGTATGATGCAACACAGAGAAAGCCGAAAGGAGTCAGTGTTGCTGACTAACCTTCTTTCTTCTAGGAGAACTTCCAGATTTGGCACCTGGAATGTTCGGACATTAAACGAACAAGGGAAAGTGGCACAAGTAGCAGCAGAGATGAGGGAATATAAAATCGAGGTTCTGGGACTGTGTGAAACAAAGTGGAAGGGGGTAGACAGAAAGAAACTCATCACATGTGAATTGGTGCTGTCCTCAGGACATGAAGACGAAAGTTCACACCACAGTGAAGGGGTAGCTCTTATGTTATCTAAAGAAGCACAGAAAGCACTCATTGAATGGGAAGCCGTTGGATCCAGAATAATAAAAGCTTCTTTTAAAACAGCTAAAAAGAAAATAAATGTGTTAAAGGCCCATTCTGGCCATCATAAATGTTAGGGTCAAGTTCTCCATAAGTGTAACAGTCCAACTTCATAGTGTTAGTGTCCTGTGTAGTGTTGGAAGCCACCATGAAAGGTTACAGCGCAGTGTAGGTGTGAGTAAGGGGTCAGGTCAACCCAGGCAGTACAGTACAGGTGAATGTAGGTCACCAGGCGTTGAGGCACTGACAGGGTGCAATGAAGACTCTCTTAAGGTACATGCTCTCAGATGTGTTGTAATGATCGTAGCAATATGTGGTTGACAGTATGTGTGGGTGAGTAGACCTCATGATAAGGTGTAGTACGCGAGTGTGTATAGGTTCTGGACATTGGCACAATACCCACTCAACCACATGTAGAAAGTCAGAGAAGGTTGGTAACAGCAGCTGACTTTTACAATGTTTTAATGCAATACGATATGAGAGACGCCGACATCAGGACATAGTCATTTGACAATACTTAGGAACATTGTAGACATGACGATAGTACAATACAGGTACAGCATCAACAGTTCATTAATCAGTAAGCTGGGCATATATACGATTGCTGATTTCAATCGAACTCCCTTCTAAAAGCCTCAGCATAAATACCCGCATGACCAGCGGGTTTGATATATGATGTCGCATGTTACGCATTGCCTAGTTAAATGTTTGAAGACCGAAAAGTGGGACACCAGTGTGCTGACCTGAACAAAGGAATGCAGGGGTATTTTCCTGTGTGTATCTAGGGCAGCCAATCAGAGAAGGGGTTTCCCACGGTCAGATAGAATGACTTCGGCGAGTGTATAAGGAAGAATAAATCGTCCGAAATCATGGTTAGAATTAGACATCGGGAAGGAGAACGGAATGACAGACAAGGATGAGAATGGTCTCCTTTTGACGGGAATATCTTCATTTATGTATAGGTACAAGGAAATCAGAAGGGAGTAAGTAGTTGTGAAGAATTTCGCAAGAATAGTGTCCGTGCATTGAGAAATCCTGTGTTTTTCCTATTTATAATTCAATATAAAATCGTTAACACGACAGATATAGGAAAACAACATATGGATATAAAGGTCAACTCATGGAGAACGGAAATATATATAACTCCAAAGGCTTGAACTGGGAAAGGTGAAATGCACGAGACCAAGGTTTGAAACACCTCTAGCACAAACCCCCCGAAGTTACAACTTTTTTGGGAAGTTTGCTGGAGTTGCGAGCCTTGTTTCCTGTACGTCCGGTAGCTGCATATATAAGGGCGGACGTAAATGATTTCAAATTCACTTGTACAGCGAAGCAAGACAGAAGGACAACGGCTGGAGAGAGAGGAACGTGCAGAGGCCAATATCTTGTTATTTGCAGCCAGGCAGTTCTGTTACTCCACTAAAGCCAGTCTTTACTGATCTTAATTAGATCCTGCGAGGGTATGTAAAGTTACTATGTAAAATAATACAGTAATTACAACTTTATTTCAGGATTTGTTTAATCTATATGTTATGAAAGTATCATGTATATTAATTTATTACTTGATATGATTGTTGAAGATTGGAACCCGAAATATAACCACCGTGACTGAGTCCATATCAGGGCTAGCACAGGACTAATAACAATTCTTTTCAGGACTACCAACAATCATTATCAGGGCTTATTCAATCTGTCTTCAAGTTACTGCACTTTACAGAGCTAACGTGTCAGGCAGGGGGATACTATAACCTCATACCATATATGTGTGTACATATTATTTTGTATTATTTGATTTTATAAAATGTTCCACAGTAGACACCTGTCTTGTCACTGATCCATAATCACGCATTTTCACGCATACATCTGAAAACAAATTCATCTACAATAGGAATGTGGTAATTGTTATCCACAAATAGCCACATATCCTACAATTATCTGCAGGTTCATACTTGTCAACCAAAAGTCAGAGGTCAATGATCAAGAATTGCTCGATGATCAATGCGAATCGCCCCGGCAGTGTCTGGAGTGGTAGAAGCACGACCTACTGAAGCTGTACATCTCATATGAACACTGATTAACCTAACAGATGAGTGATATTTGTGACAATCGTGCACCCAAGAAGTGATAACTGTCAAGCAGAGTTTTGTGATGACAATTTGCGTGATAAACTAGTGAAAGTTATAAAGTGAATAAGACAGTGAAGAAGTCTATTACCCAACTAATTGGAAGAGTCTAAATAAATGACATTTTAGTTTAACTTGCAAAAACTGTAATTGATTTCGCCAATTTGGTTTTGTATAAATATAACTTTTGTATCACCAGTCACACACAATCACCACAATTAGATAGATGTAAATAAAGAGGATATAAATTGTATTCACCAGCTTTATTCATTCAATATAGTTGATACTGAGTTTGGTTGAATTTTTATTATATCACAGGTGGTCACATAGCGGAGGTGGCGCAGTAAGGTCTGACTGTTCTCTGAATATTTTCAGTCTAGATACTTTCACAGCCGTGACTATCGAGTGATACCAGTGTACTTCTCTGTCACTGGGACCTCACACATTCTGGAGAGAATACTATTTCTACTCTAGCACTATCATCTCATACATATAAAACCTTTCGCCACATATGAGTATAAACAACTCTCTTCTGAAACAAGTACATCAGTTACATTGCCTAGCATGCAGTAGACCGCAAGATGGCAGGCCTCTAGGTCCAATGGCCTCTGTGGTATTTCTTAGCAAACAAGGTGGGTCAGACCCTGTCTGATATGATACCGCTGAAATAGCGGGATGCATCCAATATAATGTTCTCTGGGCATACACAGGCCCTAACCAAATAATGTCAGCATAGTTCAAGAGCTCAACTCTCGTATACTTGATAGACTCTTTCCCGCCCAGGGGAAAAGTCGTTGAGCTGGTTATTAAATTTGATACGTGATTCTGATAGTCAAGGAAAATAAAACGAAGGATAATTTACCTTATCAGTCCCTCAGAATAACACTAATAACACACTCGTCTCCTAGACGCTTAGAAATATATCGTGGGGAAGACATCTTCAGACTTCTAAGTTCACCCCCAGAGGGCTTTCGTTCCCCAGGCTTAAAGCCATAACAAAGACGTCAAGAGCACGTCTTGACACTCTGAAAATTCACAGCTCGACTCCCAGATCGGAAGTCTTTCTTAACCGCCACAACAGCTTACGCATGCGTCGTAGACGCCAGACCTCCCGAACTAAACTCAGGTGGGCAATGTTTGAACACATACCAGGAAACGACTGACCATTCGAGCCTTATATGGTCATGAAATAAGACATCAGCTCTAGTTGCAAACATTCCTAGTAAAGCTAACCAATCACGCCATATATGGACATGCAACCAGACCTCGGTTCTAATATTAGACCGGAGGTACAAACAAGTGGGCAAACAACCACTGTAAAATTCAACCCCCAGTAAATCATGAGTAATACCCCTTAGATCAGGAATAAAAAAATAATGTCTCCCTGGTAAACAGGTACATTTAAAAGATTATACACACAGCGAAAACTGACCGCAACAAAATGTAAATGACATCCAATGTTATGCACCAACTAATGACAAAGAAGAGTCTGTGAAAGAAGCATTTTATACTAGACTACAGGAAATTATGGAAAAAGTAAAAAGAAGAGACATCACAATTTTGATGGGTGACATGAATGCAAAGAATGCAACACCGGCTTTGAAGAAGTCATGGGAAAACAGGGGCTAGGAATAATGAATGAAAATGGGGAACTATTCTCAAACTTCTATGCTTCAAATCAACTGGCTATAGGAGGAAGCATGTTTCCACATAAGAGAATACACAAGGCAACATGGATATCACCAGACCATAGAACAGAAAATCAGATTGATCATATATGCATAAACAAGAAGTTTAGATCATCATTGCAGGATGTAAAGTTATATAGAGGAGCAGATGTGACATCAGATCACCACCTTCTGATAGCCAAAGTAAAAATGAAACTCAAGAGATATGCAGCAATGCAAAATTATAGACAACAATTTAATGTAGGACATCTAAGAAATCAAGAAACAAGAGACAAATTTGCGGTCACAATATCCAACAAATTCCAAGTGCTCCAACAGCTGGAAGATGCAGAGAATACAGATGACTATTGGCAGCAAATCAAAATTGTATGGAATGAGACATGTGAAGAAATACCGGGGAAAAGGGAACGACAACAAAAAGCATGGATAACAACAGAAACCATCAATAAGATAAAAGACAGGAAAAACAAGAAAGCAGATTAAAACACAAGCAAAACCAGAAGTTCCAAAGCCAAGGCTCAAGAAGTGTACACAGAAGCAAACAAAGAAGTTACAAGAAGTATCAAAAGAGACAAGAGGAAGTATACTGAGGAGTTGGCAAGAGAGGCAGAAGATGCTGCAGCCAAAAGGAATATGAGAGAACTGTATAACAGCACAAAGAAGCTAACGGGGAAATACAAGCAAACAAGTTGCTTCATAAAAGACAAGAATGGAAAACTACTCAGCAATATACAAGAGCATGAAGAGGTGGACAGAATATTTTGAGGACCTTCTCAATAGACCAGATCCACAAAACCCCCCGGACATCCAGCCAGCAGAAGAAGAGCTACAAATTAACGGTGAAAGACCAACGAAGGAAGAAATAAAGAAAGCCATAAAGCTTCTAAGAGATGGAAAAGCGTCTGGACCTGATGGCATTCCAGCAGAGGCCATCAAAGCAGATATCGACACGGCTACAGCGATGTTATATAAATTACTTGGTAAAGTCTGGGAAAAGGAAGAGATACCAGCAGAATGGAAGGAAGGAAGGATATCTGGTTAAGTTGCCTAAGAAGGGAAATTTACAAGAGTGCACAAATTATAGAGGAATAATGTTACTTTCAGTGCCAGGAAAAGTATTAAACAGGATTATCCTTGAAAGATTAAAAGAGCCCATAGACAAGAAACTGAGAGATGAACAAGCAGGTTTTCGACAAAACAGATCCTTTACAGACCAGATAGCCACTTTGATAATAATAGTTGAACAAAGTCTGGAATGGAATTCACCACTATACATCGGATTTGTGGACTACGAAAAGGCATTTGACAGTGTAGACAGAGAATCACTTTGGAAATTGATGAGCCATTATGGAGTTTCCCTGAAGATCATTAATTTAATAAAGAAAACATGAAGACATGACATGCAGAGTTCTTCATGAAGGACAGCTTACTGAACCGTTTGGGATAAGAACAGAAGTGCGACAGGGATGCCTCTTGTCTCCATTTCTTTTCTTACTAGCAATAGACTGGGTTACGAGAACATCGACAACACACAACAGAAATGGAATCCAGTGGACTCTGACTAAGCAGCTGGATGATCTGGATTTTGCCGATGACTTAGCTCTTCTGTCCCATAACCGTAATCATATGCAGGAAAAATTGAAAACACTCGATGAGAGGTCACAGCAATTGGGTCTGAAAATACACAGGGAAAAGACAAAGATAATGAGAATAAATGCAGGTAATGATAACAGGGTTGAACTTGAAGAAGCACCAATACAAGATGTAGAATTGTACACATATCTTGGCAGCAATATAGACAAAGTTGGAGGGACAGACAGTGATATCAAAATAAGAATACAAAAAGCAAGAGGAGCTTTCATTGCATTGGGAAATATATGGAGATCAAGAGAAATCGGATCCAACACGAAAATAAGAATCTTCAACTCAAATGTGAAGTTAGTCCTATTGTATGGCTCTGAGACATGGAGAACAACAAAGACAACTACCAAAAAGCTACAGACTTTCATAAATGGGTGTTTGCGTAGAATAGAGGGATTAAAATGGTATGACAAGGTTACCAACGTGGAACTGATGACAAGAACTAAACAAGTGCCAGTGGAACAAGAGATGAGAAGAAGACGATGGCGATGGATAGGACACACACTGAGGAAACCTGTTGATAGCATTACAAGGCAGTCCTTGTTCTGGAACCCCCAGGGCAAGAGAAGCAGAGGTAGACCAAGAAGCACATGGAGAAGAGAGCTGGAAACAGAGTTGAAAATGATAAGGAGAACGTGGAAAGAACTTGAGATGATGGCACGTGACAAGAGGACTTTGCACGTGTTTGTTGAAGGCCTATGCTCCTTTGGGAGTGGAGGGTTATGAATGAAATGAATGAATACGGCCAACACCAGTGTCATTCGTCGAAAAGTGCTACGGAGATGCAAACAGCCTCAAGCTAACAACTGCTTTCTTTGAAAACATTCAAGTACACGTCCGAGAGATTACGAAGAAGAAGACGATGTTCTTACGTAAAGGATGTTAAGTTATACCTCTCGTTCTGCAGAATTTCTTTAACTCTCTCCATTTGTCTTCCTCTCAGGAGTCCCCTGGCTTTGAAGCCAGATCTTCTGCTGTTGGAGACGGGTGATAACCGCTGACAGAGCACATTCTAATGATTTCTTCAAACCTACCTTATTATTTTCTGCTTGTCAAGATAGTCGATGCGTGGTGTTTTCCACGTCATCTTCCTAATTCCCGCGTAACCCATTTTATCTTGTGACAGATGTCATTTTTTTTAAATCTCATTTCACACATTGTAATATCACATGCCTGCCTGTGTTATAAAAAGTGAGTCTGTTTAATGTTGAGATGGTTACTGATGCCAAATTTTAAAAAAGGGAATTTTGTTGACACAAAAAGCTAAAAGAGATTGTGAATGTTGCTGACGTTAACAAAGAGTTCACGACACAAAATAAAAACAACAAAAAAGAAGAGGAAAATAAATATTAGCAGAGGATTTTACTAGACCAACAACAGGCTAGCGCTGACGAAGACAAACATACTTTATGGGAATTACCTACTTACTTACTTAGTCTTTGCTCTTCTACCCTGGGTTGTAGAAGTTTGCAGAGAGAACGACATGCTATCCTATCGGCTTTATGGGAATTAAGGAGAGAAAACTCCCTGCAGGTTACCGGATTCCCAAAGGGTGGCAAAGTTTGGTAACACTGTAACCTGCCAGACATTTTGTAAAGGCGATTAAGGAAGGTTGGGCATTGGCCGACTACACCATCCTGTAGACACTTTAAGCCACAACAACTTTAACAAACAATACGGACAAGTCAACGTTGTTGATGGTGATTATAATGATGATGACGGTGATGATGATGATGCTGATGGCGGTGGTGGTGTTAGTGATGACGAATGATAATGATGATGGTGGAGGAGGAGTAGGAGGAGAAAGACGGACTGTTAAAAAATCAGCCGAAGGGACATGCAATCTTGTAACTTAACATAAATTTCGTTTGCATCACAGGCTCCCAAGAAATTTGAGGTCACGCATAAGGACAAGACTAAAGGGAAGTCCTCGAGTGGAACTGCCGAAGCAGGAGGTAAAAGGAGAAAAGGAAAACAAGAAGATGACGAGGTGAGAATTTCTGTAGAAGTAGTAATGAAATATGCAAGACAGAACAAAAAAATGTAATGGTGAAGACGAGATAAAGAAACGGTACTTTACAAAGTTGTAGTACAGCGTAGCCGGATGTGTTAGCATTACTGCAGTTTGGTTTTTTCCTTTTGCTACATTTTAATGCGTGGAAATGTAATGATTACCATTGGCAATGTCATCATTCACCCATGTTAAACTTCTTCAAGCACCATATCTGGTGGCGTAGGCGATCACGTCTTCCTGTCTACTGTACTATTTATTAATCGAGTTTTTGACTTATCCCCATGCCATGAGGACAAGTATCTTCTCTCTTTGTCATCCTCTGTCGCTGTTTCCTTCTATCTATCATTCCTGTTGTCACTATATACTCCAGCTTTCTTCGTCTCATAACATGTGCCAAAAATGTGGATGCTTCGTTTGTGCATTTGCCTCTACTGGAACTGCCTGGAACAATTTACCTCAGATGTTGCTTGCTATCATGGTTATATCGGACTGTTTTCTTTAAACCTTAATTAATTGGGTCCATTTATTACTTAAATAGGCCTACCAATGTTATGTTGTTCGCCATTTCGTATGAAAAGGTGAAAATATGTGTCGTCTAAGTGTGTCGTGTGATGGATGAGTTGGTGTGCTGTCTGATAATATGATATGATATATTGTGCATGGGGCTGGCAACATGATTATGTAAAACAAATTGCTAAAGACACCATTGCAGCAAGAGCATTTGAGTGCTTTGTGCAGGCACCATACTCAGTGTAGAGCGAAAAAGAAAATTATGAGATATTCATTTATAGGTTAAAGACGTTTTTCGGATTATCAAAATATTGCATTTAGCTGGGTTTTCCCCCCAATGAATTCTTATTTTATTGTATTTCACAGAACCAAGATGACGAATCTAGACGACGGTAAGACATTGGCGAATTATCGTATTTGTACTGATACGCTATTCCTAAATAACAGTTTTGGGACCTAAGACGCGTCAACAGTGAGAAATGCAGTTAGCGAACCAGAGCTGACCAAGACCCTACTCCACCTCCAAGTGGTGGTCCTGGAAACATGCTGCATCCCTGCAGTCTGGCTGAGTGAGTAGGGATCGAAGAGGGAAGGCTAACCCGGTCCCAAAATGCCGTGCTGAAGTAGGATGTGTCGGCTGAAAGGCGCAAATATCGCAGCTTCGCTGTAAACAGACACAACACAACCAACGTCCTTTTCAGGATGAACGAAGAAGAAGAAGACGAAGAAGAAGAAATAACAGTTTATGAATAACAGTTCATGATCTGCATATCTACTATATACAATTCATGTGTAATTTGACCTTATACTAATCGATGTTCTTATTTTTTTAAAATAAATTATTAAACTGTTAGATGCTTGCTACAATGAACTAGCAATAAGAATAAAGAACTGTAGCATTTGAGATGTGGATATATTGAAGAATTGGGCACATCTGATGGAAAGAGAAGAAAATAAATGAAGAGGTTCTAGAAAACATAGGAACGAAAAGAGAATAAATGAAGGAGATCAAAATTAGACAGCTAAAACATTTTGGCCATGTAAAAAGACATTACACCTTACTGTAGGCCATAACAGAAGGAAGAGTTGAAGGCAAACGTACAAGAAGAAGGTAGCGTTATAAGTGGGAAGACAACATCAAGAGATGCGCAGGAAAGAGGATACCAGAGTGCATCATCAAAAGACAAGAGACAGAAGACGTCGGAGATCCAGTATAGCCGACCTTCGACGTAGATATGATAATGATGATAATGAGCGGTTTGCCCTGGTGGTCCACATTATGCGTGTTCTTTCTCCATATTAGGTTGATTTTTTACTCTGATATGTTCTTCATATTCCAAAGTGTGTATGTGTGCTTTTTTTTAATACTTTTTTTTTTTTGTTATATACCAAATCTTGTTACTAATTTATCATTCGTTATGTTTTTCCCACATACACACTTCTATTCTTATATTTCTTTTTTGTTCTTTATCAGATTTCAGATATCGTTATATTTCAGTTGTTAAGTTTATTACGTTCATTCGACAATTCAGATCGTGTTTTTTTTAATTTTAATCAAGTTTACCCCTCAATTCAGATTTTTTTATTTGTCTATTTGTAAAATACCTTTTCACATTTCAGATTTTGTTATTAATTTCATTTGACTCTTCCTAAATTTAAGATCTTTCCTTTAGATTGTTACATTTATTAACTTTATCCAATTGGTTGTCTCTTATTCTTGTTATTAGTTTCACATTGGTGGTCTCTTATTCTTCTTATTAGTTTCACATTCTCTTCTTTCTTTGATCATTAGCCACAGACTGTGGCCATCACTCCTGGTGGCGTCTTGTAAGGCAGCAACAAAGTGCTTCCACTTTGTTCAGTCGGCGGCCATCATCCGTACAGTGCCCCAACTCTGGTTCATTCCTCGCATCTCGGCCTCCACAGTTCTCCGCCAAGTTCTTTTTGGTCGGCCTCTCTTTCGCTTTCCTTCGGGGGTGTTTAGCATAGCTGTTCTTGTAATGGCATCGGGGTCCCTTCTGAGGACGTGACCAACCCAACTCCAGCGTCTGCCAGCTATGATGGTGTGCATATCCTCTTGGTTACACCGAATAAGTAGTTCTTGGTTGGTGATGGTATTCGGCCAAAAGGTTCGGAGAATTTTCCTTAGGCGGACTGTGCGGAAGGAGGACAGTTTCGACATTTCCGCGCCATAGAGAAGCACAGAAAGTACGCAGCTCTAATATAATCTTAATTTGATGTTCGCTCTGTACTGAGAAGACTTCCAGATGTTGTTGAGACTAGCAAAGGCTGTTCTCGCTTTATTCATTCTGTTGATGATATCCTTGCTTGTTCCGCCGTCTGGTGTTACTATACATTCTAGGTATGTAAATGTGCCTGTTTGTTCTAGCTTCTGGTTCCTTATTGTTATTGGCTCAGGATTGCCCACATTGAGTGTCATGACCTCTGTCTTCTTTAGATTGATGTTCAGACCCACCTGCTGGCTATACTTATTCAGTCTATCTGTTTTTTCTTGGATGTGTTGATGTGAATGTGCGAGTAGTGCAATGTGGTCTGCATATTCCAGGTCTTCCAGTGTAGAAAACGTTGTCCATCTAATTCCTCTTGGGCTGCCCTCTGTTGTCTGGCGCATCACCCAGTCTATGACTGCCAAAAATAAGGTTGTTGATAGGGGCATCTCTGTCGTAGCCCTGTCTTCACCTCGAAAGTTAGGTTGCTCACCCCAACGCTGCATGTAAAATTAGAATAGAGGCTTTTTAAAATGGAAACAACCCAGCTGGGAATCCCATAAGCACTCAGTATTTTCCATAGTGGTCTCTTATTCTTCTTATTAGTTTCACATTGGTGGTCTCTGAGTCTTCTTATTAGTTTCATTTTATGGTCTCTCAATCTTCTTTCACATTGGTGGTCTCTCATTCAAATTATTAGTTTCACATTATGGTCTCTCAATCTTCTTATTAGTTTAACATTAGGGTATCTCAATCTTCTTATTAGTTTCGCATAGATAGTCTCTCAGTCTACATATTAGTTTCACATTGGTGGTCTCTGAGTTTTCTTATTTGTTTTACATTATGGTCTCTGAGTCTTCTTATTAGTTTCACATTATGGTCTCTCAATCTTCTTATTAGTTTCACATTGATAGTCTCTCCTTTTACAAATTAGTTTCACACTGGTAGTCTCTCATTCTGCTTATTAGTTTCACATTGATGGTCTCTCATTCTACTTATTAGTTTCACATTGGTAGTCTCTCATTCTACTCATTAGTCTCACATTATGGTCTCTCATTCTACATATTAGTTTCACATTATGGTCTCTCATTCTTCTTATTAGTTTCACATTGATAGTCTCTCATTTTACATATTAGTTTCACATTGGTGGTCTCTCATTCTGCTTGTTAGTTTCACATTGGAAGTATCTCGTTCTACTTGTTGGTTTCACATTCATAGTCTCTCATTCTACTTACACGTGTCACATTGGTAGTCTCTCTTCTACTTATTAGTTTCACATTTGTAGTCTCTCATTCTACTTATTAGTTTCACATTGGTGGTCTCTCTCACATTGGTAGTCTCTCATTCTAATTGTTAGTTTCACAGTCATAATCTCTCATTCTACTTTCAGGTGTGACATTGGTAGTCTCTAATTCTACTTGCTATTTTCATATTGATGGTCTCTGAATCTTCTTCTTAATCAACTCGATGGTCTCTCATTCTACTTACTAGTTTCTTATCTGTGTTCTCTCGTTCTATTTGTTAGTTTCATATTGGTGGTCATTGATGCTTCTTCTAAGTTTCACATCGGTGGTCATTCATACTTCTTTTTAGTTTCGCATTGGTGATCTCTCATTCTTCTTATTAGCTTCACATTGGTAGTCTCTTATTCTACTTATTAGTTTCACATTGATAGTCTCTCATTCTACTTATTAGTTTCACATTGGTAGTCTCTCATTCTACTTATTAGTTTCACATTGATGGTCTCTCATTCTACTTATTAGTTTCACATTAGTAGCCTCTGATTCTACGTATTAGTTTTACATTGATGATCTCTGATTCTACTTATTAGTTTCACATTGGTAGTCTCTCATTCTACTTATTAGTTTCACATTGGTAGTCTCTCATTCTACTTATTAGTTTCACATTGGTAGTCTCTCATTCTACTTATTAGTTTCACATTGGTAGTCTCTCATTCTTCTTATTAGTTCCACATTAGTAGTCTCTCATTCTTCTTATTAGTTCCACATTAATGGTCTCTCATTCTACTTATTAGTTCCACATTAGTAGTCTCTCATTCTACTTATTAGTTCCACATTAGTAGTCTCTCATTCTACTTATTAGTTCCACATTAGTAGTCTCTCATTCTACTTATTAGTTCCACATTGTTAGTCTCTCATTCTACTTATTAGTTTCACATTGGTAGTCTCTCATTCTTCTTATTAGTTCCACATTAGTAGTCTCTCATTCTTCTTATTAGTTCCACATTAATAGTCTCTCATTCTACTTATTAGTTCCACATTAGTAGTCTCTCATTCTACTTATTAGTTTCTCATTAGTAGTCTCTCATTCTACTTATTTGTTTCTCATTAGTAGTCTCTCATTCTACTTATTTGTTTCACATTGGTAGTCTCTCATTCTTCTTATTAGTTTCTCATTGGTAGTCTCTCATTCTACTTATTAGTTTCTCATTAGTAGTCTCTCATTCTACTTATTTGTTTCACATTGATAGTCTCTCATTCTTCTTATTAGTTTCTCATTGGTAGTCTCTCATTCTACTTATTAGTTTCTCATTGGTAGTCTCTCATTCTTCTTATTAGTTCCACATTAGTAGTCTCTCATTCTTCTTATTAGTTCCACATTAATAGTCTCTCATTCTACTTATTAGTTCCACATTAGTAGTCTCTCATTCTACTTATTAGTTTCTCATTAGTAGTCTCTCATTCTTCTGATTAGTTCCACATTAATAGTCTCTCATTCTACTTATTAGTTTCTCATTGGTAGTCTCTCATTCTACTTATTAGTTTCTCATTGGTAGTCTCTCATTCTACTTATTAGTTTCTCATTAGTAGTCTCTCATTCTACTTATTTGTTTCACATTGGTAGTCTCTCATTCTACTTATTAGTTTCTCATTGGTAGTCTCTCATTCTACTTATTAGTTTCTCATTGATAGTTTCTACGTCTACTTATTATTTCCACATTGGTAGTCTCTCTTTCTACTTAATAGTTTCATATTAGTAGTCTCTCATTCCACTTATTAGTTCCACATTGTTAGTCTCTCATTCTACTTATTAGTTTCACATTAGTAGTCTCTTATTCTACTTATTAGTTTTACATTAGTAGTATCTCATTCCACTTATTAGTTCCACATTGTTAGTCTCTCATTCCACTTATTAGTTCCACATTGTTAGTCTCTCATTCTACTTATTAGTTTAACATTAGTAGTCTCTCATTCTACTTATTAGTTTTACATTAGTAGTATCTCATTCCACATATTAGTTCCACATTGTTAGTCTCTCATTCTACATATTAGTTCCACATTGTTAGTCTCTCATTCTACTTATTAGTTCCACATTGTTAGTCTCTCATTCTACTTATTAGTTCCACATTGTTAGTCTCTCATTCTACTTATTAGTTCCACATTAGTAGTCTGTCATTCTTCTTATTCTTCTTCTTCCGTCCTTAGCCAACGACCGGCAAAGCAGTCAGTGGCCATTACGCCTAGTGGCGTCTTAAGGGCAACAGCGAATAGATTTTTTTTGCCGTTGTTCCCATCACGCCTAATGGCGTCTTTAGGGCAACGACAAATCAATCCGTTTGCTGTTGTTTCCGTAATCAAAGTGACTGGCAAACGGGTGATCAGCCCGTTGGTATTCTTCTTATTAGTTCCACATTAATAGTCTCTCATTCTACTTATTAGTTCCACATTAGTAGTCTCTCATTCTACTTATTAGTTTCTCATTAGTAGTCTCTCATTCTACTTATTTGTTTCTCATTAGTAGTCTCTCATTCTACTTATTTGTTTCACATTGGTAGTCTCTCATTCTACTTATTAGTTTCTCATTGGTAGTCTCTCATTCTACTTATTAGTTTCTCATTAGTAGTCTCTCATTCTACTTATTTGTTTCACATTGGTAGTCTCTCATTCTACTTATTAGTTTCTCATTAGTAGTCTCTCATTCTTCTTATTAGTTCCACATTAATAGTCTCTCATTCCACTTATTAGTTCCACATTGTTAGTCTCTCATTCTACATATTAGTTCCACATTGTTAGTCTCTCATTATACTTATTATTTTCACTTTAGAGGTAAAGTCTCTGATTGACGACAGTTTTACTAAGACAACGAAAATATAATCACTACTGTAGTGACTTCGTGCGCTCTCTTTATCATTGGATGATGTAGGTGCCATGTGTTGCTGAGAGATTGTGTTCTCTAACGTGCTACCGATGTTTTTCGTTTTAAATATTGTATCATTGTATTGTATTGCCTTTTAAGTTTCTGCATTCTAGAAGTGCATTGTGTTTGTGGGTGGTATATGTGTTTGTGGGTGGTATATGTGTTTGTGGGTGGTATATGTGTTTGTGCATTATTTAGTACCTTACTTTGTTATTGTTGTTAATGTTGTTTAACTAGGGTTGCTGAGCTTGTAGTTGTTTTACAGCCAATACCAAGCTGAAGACTCCTTGGTATTATCTACACCGTAGATCTAGACTTGTCCCATGGCTTTTCTGTCATTCCGAAGCGTGTTGAGTTGAAGTCATGAACTCCAATTTCTCCTTCTTGGCTTGCATTTAAAGAATCTCCACATCTGGTCCCAAGTTAGGAGTAAGAAGCGCTTGGCATATTATGTATTCTTCTATTGTGTCCACTATTGCCGTGAAGTTTTGTGTCCACTATTGCCGTGAAGTTTTGTGTGGAGCTGAAGTTTGTGTTCCCGGGCCAAGTATGTCGCTGCTTTGAGCCCGTGTTGTTGAAGGATGGCTGGGATGTTGTTTACCCATCTGACTATTGGTCTTCCCCGATCTTACTTTGTTATTAACGGTTTTCTTCACGTCTAATATTTAGTGATTTTTATTTTTATTGATTGCTGTGTACACAAGACCTTAGTGAACACAAACATGAATGACTTTCTTTCATATAAATAATTGCAGACGCCGGCGTGATCTGTCTGCAGATTCTGGTCTCGACAGCGCTACTGCAGGTAAGCGATGGTTAGCCTATACATTTCTGTAAACAGCTGTCTTTGTACGAGTGTTTTACTGTGAGGTCGGAGTCGGGAGTCGGAGTCGTGGAGTCGGTCTTTTTGGAGTCTGAGTCAATAAAAATGTCCGGACTCGGACTCCGAATTGTATGCCATATGACTAGTAAAAAACTGTAGTCAGTGTGGTAAGAGGTTTTAGAGTATAGAATATAGGTTCCCTTGGACAATTAGATGTGTCAGATGACACTAGAATAGTGCCAGGTAAGGGACTGGTCTTATAAGCAACACACCCCTCTCTGAACAGAGTAAGGGTGTATAGACAATCAAGGTGAGGTCAGACTATGCAAGTTCCCAGAGTAAAGGATGATGATGTTGAAAGTCTCTGGGTCCCTAACTGTCACCTCTCGAGATCTCACCTGACTATAGAATCTGTGAGGGTGTGTATGGCAAGTGTCTAGGGTAATGCAATTATTATGATGTTGTATGACAAATGGCAAAACAGAACTGTAACTTAATAAAATTAAGGAAGTATGGCTTATTAATATAAATAATTTTGTAGAATTAGATATACAGTTTATATAATAAATTATATATAAAATTTAATTTAAATATATAATAAATATATATATATATATATATATATATATATATATATATATATATATATATATATATATATATATAAAAAAAAAAAATATATATTATATATATATTATAAATTATAATAAAAAAATAAATTATATTATATAATTATTATATATATATTATATATATATATAATATATCTATATAATATATAATTATATGCTTAGGGGTACAGTAGAAACTCCATTTATCCGAACCCCATGTGGACCGAGCATCGTTCGGATAATCAAATGTTCGGATAATTGGATTTACATAATGTAATCGAGTTACATGTACACATATATTCTAAAAAATAATTAAACATCACAAAGGAAATTACACTATAAAAACATATTTACTTGTACTGTAAGTAATAATAATACCCACACTGTTATTAGATCTGTGTATCACCAAAATCTTTCATTACACTGCAGTGCATGTACTACTTGTATTAATTATTTTTGTTAAGAAAGAGAAATGTTTTCAAAATAACATTTACAAACGATTCAAAATTCAAAACCAGGCGCACAACTACGTATATATGTACTTGCACAGATGTAGCCCACTATTTAAAATAATGAGGAATCCTCTTTTGCACCAAACTGGATAGTCTCCTTTTGGCCGCTAAGTCCCGCATTCTCTTCAACAGCAGAAGCTGTGTAGGACAGCTGTCATCTTCTTGCTCGTACGAAGCCATCGCTGTTTCTAGTGCTATAAAGGCCTCTTCAGGACTTGGTCGACATTGTTGGTTTTTCTTCATAATCTACAAGTACATCATGTACTTCTGAGGAGTCTTCATCATCGGTCACTACATGTATTTGGTTTTCTTCTTGCACAAAAGACAAAATTTCTTCGTCATTCAAAAACTGAAAACCAGAATCATTATCATCTTCTAGCCACATGTGTGCATCATCTTTGTCACAGTCCGAAAATCCGGGCATTGCTTGAAACAGTTCCACAACTTCATTTATACAATCATCATTTGTGTCCACTACAGTAGTTTCATTTCCTCCTTTTTTCCCAAGCAATCTATTCCAAGCCTTGTTGAGATTATCTTGTGACAGGGTGGTCCAAGCATCAGCTAACATATAGCAGCAGTCTTTGAGATTAAGCTTTTTGGAAAACGCCACCACACTTTCTTCATCTTCAGCCAACAATAAACGACGCAGGACTTCCTTCTTGTACATCTTTTTAAGCTTTGCTATAACAAACACCCTGATCCATTGGTTGAATCAGTGCTGTTACATTGGGAGGCAGAAAAATTACTTTAAAATTTGCATCAACTGCATTCAATGTATCCGTCTCTGGATGAGATGGTGCATTGTCCAGTAGAAGAATTACTTTTCCAGTTTTCTTTTCTTGTTCTCTCAACCTCTTCACATTTGGGATGAACTGATTTGTATACCAATCAAGAAATATTTCACTATTCATCCAAGCACTCTTCTGTGCTTTGTAGCACAATGGGAGACATGTCACATTCTTTAAACAACGTGGTTTTTTTGGCTTTGCCGATCATTAGCACCGGTAAACGATGACTTCCACTGGCATTCGCGGCTACCAAAATTGTTACTCTCTCTTTGCACTTTTTAAACCAGGGGCAGCTGCTTCGCGCTGAGATGCAAGTGATTTTTGAGGCAATGATTTCCAGTATAAGCCAGTCTCATCGGCATTATACACATCATCGAGTGAATAACCTTCTTCTTCCAAAAAAGCCAAGAATGTTTCTTTAAAATTTTCAGCGGCAGTTGCATCGCTAGATAAAGATTCCCCTTGAATCTCCCCATTCTCGTATGCCATGACGAGATTTAAAGTTTCTTAACCATCATCCCTGGCTAGCCTTAAAGTCAGGAGGACAGTCAAGTTGATTGTTGAACTAAAGTGCCTTTTCACACAATAGAGAGCCAGAGATAGTTTCCCCTTTGCTTCTTCTTTGCACAAACCATATATACAAAGCCTCTTCCAATTTCAAATCTTTCGCATTTCTCATGGTTTTACGTTTCATCGACCCATTTTCACTATCCAATTTCGATGCAAAACTCATAATTTTATCCTTGTTACTTTTGATGTCAGAGATGGTAGCTTTCCCAACATTGAAAATCCTCGCAAGTGAAGACACAGTTTCACCTTTTCCTAGTCTCTTGATAATTTCTGTTTTCGTTTCAATTGACAAAACATTGCGGTTCCTTTTATATGTTTTAAGCCTTCTGGAAGATGCCATATCGCACAGAGAAATACTTGCACACCAAAATTATTCTACTGTAGTAGCAGACACAATTATTTTAAGTTGAACTCTCTGTTTAGCCAGTGTACTGCTAGAACGCACATGTACACTAGTTTGGTAAACCAGATATTAACTGATTTTATGATCTAACTGACTTCTGTACGTAAGCGACCGACCATTAGCCATCCCATTCTCTACAAATTGTTCGCACACATTTGAAGTTTGCCGCATCAAAAGATTCAAAAAATATAGTCTAACATGTGGAACCATTCTAGTTTGGGTAAACCAGATTATTTAAACTGAACTTTCTTTGAACTTGTAACTAAACTATTGTTTGAAGATCTGTTTTCTACATCCTCCCCAGGTCAGGAAATCTATGTTGTGGATTGTTATTTTATTTATGTGAATGTGCTATCATGTGCCCGTATAACGGACTTAACTTAATAGTCTGCCTGAGATTAGTTGCTCCCAACTGTGTATATGATCACACAGATAGTGCTGCCTTCTGGAAGAAAAGACGGCCTGTAGCTCAGCATGTATTGTGAGCGTCCACTGCCTGCAATCTCTGTCTTCTCCAGGATAGTTGCACAACTTTTTAAATGGTGATATGACCTGTAATGAGAAGGAACATTCCTTCCATATAATGCCTGTCTTATAACAATTCCACAACTAATTGACAGTACGCTTACCTGGGTCAGACACGTGTGCTGACCATTTGCACCAGATCTTATCTCCATCTTCTATAATCAGGGATGTGTATTCTCATCTGTTACACATAACTTCACGACCTCTGTCCCTGAAGCATTGCTTGTCTTCCATACTATCAGTAGGGGTGCCCAAATCCTGTGACTGGTCATTTATTTCTTTTCAACTTTTAGGTATGGTGTCAGATGTTAATTGAACACTGTGGCACTCCAGAAGCCACTATCACTTTTCTTCTCTTTTGGACTTACAGTCGTAAAATGTAATGGCAAATTTACAAACACATTTGACACAATTTCACAATAAAACTGCATTCCTACTTAGGGCGTCGTGACATTAATCTTTCCCATAGGCAGTATCCGAATATGGCGCACAATAAACTATGTGGCCGACATGTTAATTAATTTCTACAAATAAACTTATTCTGCCTTACCCTCAAGTAAGAATATATCACAATATGCACAAGCTTGACTAGCATTAAATGGGTAGTTATAATGCTGTAGTGTCCAGACGGCGAAAGCTTGGTCACAAATGCTCTCCCGCTGATCTCAAGTTGGCAAATAGTATTTTTCAAATGGCGGACTATGCCGGCAAAATGTTAATTTTATTGCCCCTATGCTCACCACACTTAACCAATCAGAAACGCATCCAGAAATTTTAACTTTTCCCCCTAGGCTATAAACGTTGAGCAATTCAGAAGTGTGTTTGTTCGTCTGTCTCAATTTTATTTATACAATATCTTTGTTATCAATGGGTCAATTTTTAATATTGAAAATGGTTATTAAACAGACAACTGTCCTCTATCTTCCTATATAGGTTTCTTTTAATTATTCCTCCCCGGTTTCATCTGTGTAATTTTTAAGTAATTAATTATGCTTTTCCCGAACTTAAAATATTAATAAAATAAATGTTTCTACGTCAAGATAGTTTATTTATGAGGACATCTTTATGGTAATGTATTACGCAATATTAGCCCTATAATTCAAGATATCCTCTTTTGTTCAATTCCCGTTAGTTATTGAGAAATAAATTATTAAAATTTATTCAAAAACACATATTAGGCCTTTCTGTCATTACAACCAATTTTTTTCCTTGACTCTACAAAACGAGGTAACAAGCCTATTGGTTGTTAATTTTTCGGCGTTCGTTAATAAATATTGGGAAGGGTAGTGTATGGGTGTCAGGGTGGGTGGTAAATTCTAACTGTTTACTAGAAATATTCAAATTCGCTAGTTAAATTGTTGGCAGTAGAGTTGACCTTGCCCTTGACAAATTTCAAATACCGTAGGTAATGTTATGTTTAAAAATGCGTTAACTAATTTTATGAAGGGGGGAAATTTGAACGCGTTGTGACACAGATTCACTTTACGACACATCTCACCTGTTAAAAAAGCCTGCACCACTAGTGCAGCTTTAATATCTGGGTTACAATCTCGATCAAATTTGGTCAAATAGACTCGACTCTTCCTTTATATTATCATGGATTTCTGCAGGTGAGTCATTTCAAAGTAGGCACTACTCAAGAAAGTTGCCTAAGACCTCAGCAATCCAAGAATATATTCCTCATGTTATGTAAATAAACAGTCCAGGTGCTACCGCCTGGCACATGCTGATTATCAATCAATATTCACCATTAATCTTCCCTGAGTCTGTCCCAATGACATGTCCAGAGGTTCTTAGATGTTCCTCAAGGCTGCAATATTTATGAGGATGGAATCTATAAAATGGTGATGGCAGAGTTATGTAGGGGTCCAGTAATTTCCTATTCAGCCTGGATACAACACTCGGAGTAATTACCATCCAAAAAGCAACATGTGAATTTCATGTGCCCCTCCGAAGTGCTCACAGCCATCCATTGGTCTGAGCTCAGACTTGATTTGAATTTGGAGACACCCTCTACTAATATCCATATATGATTCTATAAGGTGCCACTCAAGTGGAGGCCATATTCACCTACTGTATTCTTAGCCCAACGGCATTTGGTGATATAATATATAATTGTGGGAAATGAATTCCTGCATCAAGAATCAATTCGCCCGTAGCATTGCTATGTAATATGTGGGATCTCAATCCAATGTCCGTACAATACTTCCACTGAACTGTATAGGGTCGGTCACTACCACTTTCACCGGTGCCCTTATAATGCTAAGTTAATAGCCATATTGTGAAGCGAACTGGACATTTTCCAAATTGCCCAAACGCCCACTCACCACTTTTCTAAGGTTAACATTTAGTTTCGGTTTCAATGTTAGCTGATTAATCAATGCTATTTTTAGCCAGTTCCAAGAATTTAGATTTCCCGAGTGTCGGGTGAAACTGGTCTGTAACTGTATTTACTCTCGGTACTATCCGAAGAGTTGCCATAGTCACTGGCTTTCTGGAAAATTTGGTGTGAGAAGGTGCATGCCTATTCACGTTATCTACCTTATTATTTTTATTTCTCCTTTTATTTTTAGGCCCGTTTTCTTCACAATGCTTTTCTAGCATGTGATTATTATTTTTCCAACATGTGGAATGTACCTTGCTGCACTGGTCACAGGTCTCCAAAATTTTGCAATGTCTGCAGCTATGCCTGGCCAGAAATATGTCACAGATGTCCTTTGACGGGTGGTACCAATCCTCTCATGTCCACCGTCTGGTACAGCATGTGCTTGTGCCATCACTTGTTCCCTATAACTCCATGGCAGTACTAACTGTCCATATCCGTTGGATCCTGCTCTAGCTATCCTGTAGAGCAGTCCCTCCTTCAAATAAAATTGTCCTTTCTTAGGGGGTTGATGGCTATTTGGCAATTTGCCAAAGCAAGGTTTTAATGATTTGTCCTTTGCCTGGGCCTTCCTCATCTGTTTAGGATGAAAATTTAGTGGTGGTTCCTCCTCCTTACTAGGGGTCGACCTGACCTGAAGTGTGGCCATTATCACAGGTTTTATAGGGCTCCCTAGAAAAACATATTTCTTTCCTAACACCAGCGGGTAATTAGGGTCGTCACACACTGCTGCACTTATTACTCCTTCCACATAACTAGTCTTGACATTGATCTTGGCTACGGGAAGTGTCATGGTGGCTGTATCCTTCAATGCCCCTTGTATCTCCACTCTGTCTGTGGTATACTGGTCAGGGTGCACCAGGGTTGCACTCACAACTGAGTCATATTCCAATCCAGAATCGTAAAGGCACTTGACTCTTGCACCATTACATGTCACCTCTTCACAGATGGGGGGATGATGGAGATCAATCTGACTGTCTGTCAGTTTCTTCCTTCCCTTGTCCACTGTTATCAAGCATGCAGCGTGATATGGAGGAACTTTCCTACCACATTCAATTGTATTTTGATTTTGCATCCTACATATTTTACACCATTTTCCTTCTGGTCTGTAGGGTTTCCTTTCATTTACTTGAGGGTTTCTGTCTCTAGAGTCATATCTTGACCTATCATAAGTTTGTTTACCTCTTGGGTTTTGATCCCTAGTATTATTATAATACTCATCTTGGTCTTGTGGGGTTTTATTGCTATCTACTTGTCTCTTCCTGATACCAGCTACTTCTTTCTGGGCTGCCTGATATCTCTCAGCAACATTCAGAATCTCCCCCAGCCTCTCTGCACCTCGTTCTGTGAGAAATTTTCTCAGGTCTGGAGCCATGGTCTCTCTCAATTGCTCCATCATAATCATTTCCTTCAGATCTTGGGTTTTCCCCAGAGCAGTCCATTTCTCCAAATAGGTTTCCAGTCTGGCAGAGAACTGGTGGTAAGTCTCCCCAGACAGTAACTTAGCATTTCTAAATTTCTTCCTATACAATTCCCCGTTCTTCTCATATCTAATTAGTAAGGCCTGTTTTAAAATATCATAATCTTCTTGGTCTTCTCTGCTTAACTTTGACAAGACTTCATAAGAGGTTCCCCTAAGCCCTTGGGATAATTTTAAACTCCACTTCTCCTTTTCTAACCCATAATTTGTAGCTAATCTTTCATACCTACTGAGATAGGACTCAATCTCGTCGTCCTTCTCCACAAAAGGATCTAAGTGAAAATTCATAGCTAATTTAGAGGCACCCTGACTTATACTGGCATCAGAGGTAGATGGGCGGTTACCATTTTCTGGAGCATGGCCTTGAAGTTCCAGTTCTCTTAGTCTTAATTCATGCTCCCTTTGCAATCTTTTATCTTCTTTGTCAGCCTCCATCTGCAATCTCCTTTCTTCTGCCTCCCTTTGCAATTTTTTTCTTCTGCCTCCCTATCAGCCTCTAATTTCCTAGCCTCAGCCTCTAATTTCCTAGCCTCATCCTCTAACTGTAATTTCTTATCTTCAGCCTCTAACTGTAATTTCTTAACTTCCTTATCAGCTTCTACCTGTAATCTCTTTTCCTCAGCTAACCTCCTATCTTCCCTATCAATGAATTTATCACATTCAGTAGTTACATACTGAATCAGAGCTTGCCCCTCCATGCCAAGTTCTTTCGCCGTCTGCACTGTAGCAGATCTGAATTTGGCCAAATCTGCCATCTTTTCTTCCTTTCACAAATTATTTATCTTAAAATATAATTTAACAAATGTTGCTTATATTATTAAACTATAGGCAATGACAGCTCATTCAACTTCCACAAAAGATTTATTTATTCTTATGCTAAGAGTCCCAGAGTATGGTGGTACAATAATCCCGGACAGGACCCCAATCTGTAGTAAGAGGTTTTAGAGTATAGAATATAGGTTCCCTTGGACAATTAGATGTGTCAGATGACACTAGAATAGTGCCAGGTAAGGGAGTGGTCTTATGAGCAACACCCCCCTCTCTGAACAGAGTAAGGGTGTATAGACAATCAAGGTGAAGTCAGACTATGCATATATATATTTATATATATATATATATATATATATATTATATATATATATAATATATATATATATATATATATCTAAGTTTATATATATATATAATGGTTTTATTCTTCCTGTACCTCAAATGTTTTGGACAGGGAAGTATCAAACTCAGGAAAAGTTTTTTTCTTTACAGTATAGAAATCAATATGTTGAAAAGTGTTCATGATTTGTATCACCAAATGTCACTTTTCTTGGGCACCGTTTCTCACAGTCTTTTTTTTAAATACTTGAACTTGTAAACTAAACTATTGTTTGAAGATCTGTTTTTCTACATCCTCCCCAGGTCAGGAAATCTATGTTGTGGATTGGTTATTTTATTTATGTGAATGTGGCTTATCATGTGCCCCGTATAAGGGACTTAACTTAATAGTCTAGTTCTGAGACTAGTTGCTCCCCCAACTGTGTATATGATCACACAGATAGTGCTGCCTTCTGGAAGAAAAGACGGCCTGTAGCTCAGCATGTATTGTGAGCGTCCACTGCCTGCAATCTCTCTGTCTTTCTCCAGGATATAGTTTGCACAACTTTTTAAATTGGTGATATGGCCTGTAATGCGAAGGAACATTCCCGCCCTGCAATGTCTGTCTTATAACAGGTCCCCAACAAGTTGACAGTACGCTTACCTGGTCAGCACACGTGTGCTGATCATGCAATTGCACCAGAATCTTATCTCCATCTTCTATAATCAGGGATGTGTATTCTCATCTGTTACACATATACTTCACGACCTCTGTCCCCTGAAGCATTGCTTGTCTTCCATACTATCAGTAGTGGCATGTGCCCAAATCCTGTGACTGGTCATTTATTTTCTTTTCAACTTCTAGGTGGGGTGTCAGATGTTAATTGAACACTGTGGCACTCCAGAAGCCACAATCCACTTTTCTTCTCTTTTTTGGACTTACAGTCGTAAAATGTTTATGGCAAATTTACAAACACATTTGACACAATTTCACAATAAAAACTGCATTCCTACTTCTAGGGCGTTGTGACATTAATCTTTCCCATAGGCAGTATCCGAATATGGCGCACAATAAACTATGTGGCCGACATGTTAATTAATTTCTACAAATAAACTTATTCTGCCTACCCTCAAGTAAGAATATATCACAATATGCACAAGCTTGACTAGCATTAAATGGGTAGTAGTTATAATGCTGTAGTGTCCAGACGGCGAAAGCTTGGTCACAAATGCTCTCCCGCTGATCTCAAGTTGGCAAATAGTATTTTTCGAATGGCGGACTATGCCGGCAAAGTGTGTATTTTGTTTTAATTTTATTGCCCCTATGCTCACCACACTTAACCAATCAGAAACGCGTCCAGAAATTTTAACTTTTCCCCCTAGGCTATAAACTTTGAGCAATTCAGAAGTGTGTTTGTTCGTCTGTCTCAATTTTATTTATACAATATCTTTGTTATCAATGGGTCGATTTTTAATATTGAAAATGGTTATTAAACAGACAACTGTACTCTATCTTCCTATATAGGTTTCTTTTAATTATTCCTCCCCGTTTTCATCTGTGTAATTTTTAAGTAATTAATTATGCTTTTCCCGAACTGAAAATATTAATAAAATAAATGTTTCTACGTCAAGATAGTTTATTTATGCGGACATCTTTATGGTAATATATTAAGCAATATTAGCCTTATAATTCAAGATATCCTTTTTTGTTCAATTCCCGTTAGTTATTGAGAAATAAATTATTAAAGTTTATTCAAAAACACGTATTAGGCCTTTCTGTCATTACAACCAATTTTTTTCCTTGACTCTACAAAACGAGGTAACAAGCCTATTGGTTGTTAATTTTTCGGCGTTCGTTAATAAATATTGGGAAGGGTAGTGTATGGGTGTCAGGGTGGGTGGCAAATTCTAACTGTTTACTAGAAATATTCAAATTCGCTAGTTAAATTGTTGGCGGTAGAGTTGACCTTGCCCTTGACAAATTTCAAATACCGTAGTTAATGTTAGGTTTAAAAATGCGTTAACTAGTTTTATGAAGCGGGGAAATTTGAACGCGTTGTGACACAGATTCACTTTACGACAGTCAGAATAGGACTTGGGAATCGGTGTCGGACTTCTAAAATTTCTGGTGTCGGAACATTTTTCGGCTGACTCTAAAACCTTGTTTTACATCCAGCGTATCGATAATGGTTTTGCAAAATGGTGCTTTCAATGCAAGTCCGAGAACTGTCAGTCAAAGGACGCCATTTCTAAATGCATCACCACATTCTTGTTGCCATTAGAGTAGGCGATGACCGTGACAGTATATCTCTTAAGGACGACAAAATGAATGGCCTGTATAAGGGGAGAAAACAATTTACATCCATAGCGCACGTTTTAAAACATGGAGAATAACATATTGATGTGCGGATAAGCTCTTCACTGTCGAATGGCCGACGATACAAAGTAAAGAAAGGACAGAAGTTGTGAATGAATGTGAAGATGAGAAAGGTGAACTTGGGAATTATAAATAAGGCTAGACCCTGTTGAGTTCGCTTTAAAAAAGGGGTGGGGGGGGGGGGGGTGTCTTATGTCGACTGAAGATCTTATTTATTCTCTCCATTCAACACCAATCCACAATTCACCTATGTCTACCTCATAACCTAAGCGGAAATCTTTAAGTCAACAAAATGTTTACTTTAGTGGCAGCCCCTGCAGTAATAAATGTCTATGGGAATGTGCCCCTGAGCTGATAGCTCTCAGCTGTTATTTTTGCTTTGTGTTCCTTTCAGCGTGTGCTTTTCTCTTCTGCTTGTTGTGAGAGCTTCTTTTCGCCCAATCTGAGAAGGTGCAGTAGGGAGCATCGCCACTTTGTGGAATTAGCAGCTTCATCCTCCCAGGCTGCTGGATTTATGTCCAATGCCTTCACATCTCTCTTGCACACATCTTTGAACTTCAGCTGTGGTCATCCAACTGTTCTTTTGCTATCTGCCAGTTGCCCGTAGAAACATCTTTGATGATGCAACCATCTTCCATGCAGGTCACCTCTGCTGTTGGTTCCTTGTTAGTGGTAGTTCATGTGTGAAGTTATTTGCAGTGATTAGGTTGCCAGCCTCATATGCAACTGTAAATCCACAAGCAAATTATGCATGTCAAAATGCAAATATAAAGTGATAAAATGTACATATTACAACTTATCCCGAGTTTTTTTCGGGCGAGCACAGACTTTTTTGCACAGGAAACGTCGAATATTGTCGGGCAACTGATTTAAGATGCCGTCTCTTTCAGGTGAGTTAGGTGTCTAAGTGAGTGTACTTGAAGTAGGATCCCAGAACTAAAGGAGCAAAGTGATGTCTCTATATTTACTCCCTTCTAATCTTAGAATTCTCTTAAGTCCAATGGTCTGTCCTGTATTTGGTTCCTAATATTGCGTGTTTTCTTGGCTGTCTATGATTTTGTCCAGACGAAATTGGAAATCAGTGAAGTAGTCTTACAACGATGTAAAATATAAGCGACATTTTCGCCTACACACTCAGGTTGCTACTTGGAGGAGACAGAAGTCCAATCAAGAGCAGACTATCTTAGCATCTTAAACGCCAAACCAATTGCAAATAAGTGTCTGATTTTGGTATGGGCCCCCCCCCCCCCCTCCCCACTACCCTAATTTAGAACATGACAAGATAAGATGTGCCTCTTTAAATGTGGTTTTCAAACTTCATGACCATATAAGGTCTTGCTACTTCCGTTGTTACTTATCATGTTTACAACTCAAGACTTCACAGATCTAACTAATGGTCTACTACAACAAAGTCAATCTGCCGAGAATATTATCTCACTTTCCGTGTCTTAACTGTAACTAGATTACCCTCTTCCGACATCCCATTGAAATCGACGGTGTATTTGAGCACGCCATGTTTGCTAACTGACACTTTATCTCTAAATACGATCTGCCGCCAATATTGGAAAACCTGAACACCATGGTTTGTGGCAATTATCTGCAACCCATGTCCTCGAATCACATGTTTATTCAATCAACTTGTCTCACTACTTACTGCCGCTTTTTCTGCTGGGCGGAAACTGTTGCATAACGTAAACACTTCAGTCTGTACAAATAGAAGTGAATGTTTCTTCAAACAGGTCAAGAGGTCAGGTAATAGTAACGGATTGACAATGAGAACACGATATAAGAAGAAAATCGTGAACGATTAAAGCGAAAACCACAAATACTGGAAGAATTAGCATTTACATGAAATAGTAGAGTAATGTCCATAGACAAGAAAATGAGAGATGAACAAGCAGGTTTTCGACAAAACAAATCCTGTACAGACCAGATAGCCACTTTGAGAATAATAGTTGAACAAAGTCTGGAATGGAATTCACCACTATACATCGGATTTGTGGACTACGAAAAGGCATTTGACAGTGTAGACAGAGAATACCTTTGGAAATTGATGAGGCATTATGGAGTTCCCCTGGAGATCATTAATTTAATAAAGAAAACATATGAAGACATGACATGCAGAGTTCTTCATGAAGGACAGCTTACAGAACCGTTTGGGATACGAACAGGAGTGCGACAGGGATGCCTCTTGTCTCCATTTCTTTTCTTACTAGCAATAGACTGGGTTACGAGAACATCGACAACACACAACAGAAATGGAATCCAGTGGACTCTGACTAAGCAGTTGGATGATCTGGATTTTGCTGATGACTTAGCTCTTCTGTCCCATAACCATAATCAGATGCAGGACAAATTGAAAACACTCGATGAGAGGTCACAGCAATTGGGTCTGAAAATACACAGGGAAAAGTCAAAGATAGTTGAGAATAGATGCAGGTAATGATAACAGGGTTGAACTTGAAGAAGCACCAATACAAGATGTAGAATCGTACACATATCTTGGCAGCAATATAGACAAAGTTGGAGGGACAGACAGTGATATAAAAATAAGAATACAAAAAGCAAAAAGAGCTTTCGTTGCATTGGGAAATATATGGATATCAAGAGAAATCGGATCCAACACGAAAATAAGAATCTTCAACTCAAATGTGAAGTCAGTCCTATTGTATGGCTCTGAGACACGGAGAACAACAAAGACAACTACCAAAAAGCTACAGACTTTCATAAATGGGTGCTTTCGTAGAATAGAGGGATTAAAATGGTATGACAAGGTTACCAACGTGGAACTGATGACAAGAACTAAACAAGTGCCAGTGGAACAAGAGATAAGAAGAAGACGATGGCGATGGATAGGACACACACTGAGGAAACCTGTTGATAGCATTACAAGGCAGTCCTTGTTCTGGAACCCCCAGGGCAAGAGAAGCAGAGGTAGACAAAGAAGCACACGGAGAAGAGAGCTGGAAACAGAGGTGAAAATGATAAGGAGAACGTGGAAAGAACTTGAGATGATGGCACGTGACAGGAGGACTTGGCATGTGTTTGTTGAAGGCCTATGCTCCTTTGGGAGTGGAGGGTTATGAAATGAAGTAGAGTAATGCCGGAGAGGACTGAAGACGAGAAAAAGAGAACGAACTTATTTCAGGACAGGTTGCCATCCTCATGCGCATCTTCATAATAGTCGACTTGTACGACTTGCCTGAAAGTACCATGTAGATTTATTCTTTGTTTCTTCAGAGAAACCCGGACACTACACTTTTCATAGGTCTTTGCGTTTATATATATATATATATATATATATATATATATATATATATATATATATATATATATATATATATATATATATATATATATATGTGTGTGTGTGTGTGTGACAGGGGCTAGATGTACCTCACACCCAAGACCCGTGCACTAAGAAAATTTATAAAGGATCGTTTGACAGGGGTTGCAATTATTGGTTGCTTGCAACCCCCTCAGCAGCAGACTTAACAATTCAAGCAACCCAAAGCCTTATGCAGATCAACATTTAATTCTACCGAACAGAACCGAACACCAAACAAACAATCAAACAAACACCCAGTCAGTGTTCATAGACTGTGTGCTCAAGGCATTTACAGCTTGGCTCTGTCTAAGCTCGTCTGTTCTCTTCTGGGCGGCTCTCTCAAACATACACCAGTTTCGCCGCTTGCTATCCCTTTTATAAGCCCTGGCCTAACCACTCAACTTACTGCGCGCAACGCGTATTAATCTGCGCCACACGCGATTATTGCTCTAGAATGCATGAAAACACAGATTTACACAACTAGAGCAAAAACACAACTAATTTGTAGGCGTTATTATGGCCTTGTAATAAATCTGCTTGAAGATAACGTGATAAAAAGGCACTAAACCACAGAGACAATATGACTGACCAGATGGGGCCAGCGCCGAGAACGACAGATCTCAAGATGGCGCTGTCACATATTCCCCGCCTGATTTTGTTGTCGTCCCGACAACTACACTAAATCAGGCACCTCAGTCGTATTCTCCAAATCTGGAGGATCACCTTTTCCTTCACTTCGTCTCAGGTCATTGCTGGTGACTCTAATGCTCGGACTCGCCCTGTCTGTTCGTTGGATGATATATGGACCCCCTGTCATTGTGGGAGCACGAACTACAACGTACTCCTCTTCTGACCACATATCACGAATCTCGGATCTCTCAGCGTTGTGCATTCTCTTCTTCACCAATTCTCCGACCTGTAGTGGAGTAGAACACGACAGCTTGTCACATCTCTCTTTCCGGACTGCTGCAAAACTCTGCAACGGTGGCTCTGCTCTTACGTGCGCCCCTCGTAGCCTGGAAACGTGTCCTTCAACGAGTTTTAGATGAGTCTCCTCCTCTAAATGTCGACCACTTTTCCTAGCGCCCTTATGGTGACAGTTGCCACGGCCATCTCTTGGCTTGCACTGTGACGGCAATCTAGATGTGTTGGTACGCCTAGAGAGGGCGCTCTTTGATGGACAAACCGATATCAAATGGTCCGGGGACTTACAATGGAAACATCGCTTAGGAAGCGGGCCCTGGGGACACTTCGCTGCCATGTGGTTCGAAAGGTCTCCACAGTTGAAGCATCTTATTTTCTTAGGCTTCCTCGGTGCCCTGGGTCGCCTCCTGCTACCCTTACATCCCTGGCCGCCTTTGACTTTCTTCCCTGCAATAAGCACCTCACACTCCGGTCGACCACCAACCATCTTTATCTTTGAGTCATTCTGCTCCCCTTCTGTAACCTGACTCCCAGCCGCAGAGGGGTCTAGTTTAACGCCTGTGGACATCGATTCTGTACGTGGCCTAGTTCTCTGCATCTAAAACAACGAACTGTCCTGGTACGTCTCCCCTGCTCCTGAGACATCGCATCAATTTTAGCCTCTAATTGAGCCACCTGTGCTCTCAGCCGCTCTACTTCTGCGTTTAATGCATGCGTATCTGACACAGTCTCTGTTCTTGCCACTTCAACACTGGCAACACCAGCCCCCAAAGCTGCTTCGACACGTGTGGCAACACCAGCCCCAGAAGTGGGTTCAGTCTCCAAAAAACCGTAGGGCATAGTCCCTCACCGACGTGAACGATGCTGTAGGCTCCTTGATGATCATTTCCTTTGCAAGCTTTCTTAGTAGGTCATCTCTCAGACAAGCAGCAAACTGGTCACGAAGAAAGGATGGCGCCAAAGGAGTGACGTTGTTCTGCTTTTGTGCCCTTACAACACTTTCAAACACCTCGTGAATGCGATGGGAGAATTCCCAAAGAGACTCCCTTGCACCTTGCCGGGTAGAGTAGAACACGGCCATTACTTCTGGGATGCTCCGACGCTCCCCATACACCCTAAGAATGGAATGTAGCATTGCTTCTGGGTCACCGTCATCAGCTGAATCCTCAGCTCCCTGCGGACACTTGAGGTCACACTGTCAAGGATCACATCTGCCTGGTCCTCTTTACTCATCATCCCTATTCTCCAGGCAGCTCTCACCTCTCTGACATATTCCTCGGCCGTAGGACCCGTGTGCTCCCCAAAGCACCGCACTCTCTTGTGAGTAGGTACCACGATGTACTGTACTCGTTCTGGTTGACCATCCAGCCCTACTACAGGGTCATCCACCTCAGCCACATCTTCGTTATCAGTTCTACTAGCAGCACGTGTGTTGCGTGTCGCCATCTTGTTGCTAGTAGAGTTGACTAGAAATCTTGACAAACTGGATGATCCCGTCCCTCGCTTTGCACTGAACTGGGTGTTCTACTGTTTCGGCTGTTGCTGCTCTGATTGCTGAAGAGTTGCTTCACTGCGTGCTGTCTGTCAATCCTGCCGACGACGCCACTTGTGACAGGGGCTAGATGTACCTCACACCCAAGACCCGTGCACTAAGAAAATTTATAAAGGATCGTTTGACAGGGGTTGCAATTATTGGTTGCTTGCAACCCTCTCAGCAGCAGACTTAACAATTCAAGCAACCCAAAGCCTTATGCAGATCAACATTTAATTCTACCGAACAGAACCGAACACCAAACAAACAATCAAACAAACACCCAGTCAGTGTTCATAGACTGTGTGCTCAAGGCATTTACAGCTTGGCTCTGTCTAAGCTCGTCTGTTCTCTTCTGGGCGGCTCTCTCAAACATACACCAGTTTCGCCGCTTGCTATCCCTTTTATAAGCCCTGGCCTAACCACTCAACTTACTGCGCGCAACGCGTATTAATCTGCGCCACACAGATAACACACGCGATTATTGCTCTAGAATGCATGAAAACACAGATTTACACAACTAGAGCAAAAACACAACTAATTTGTAGGCGTTATTATGGCCTTGTAATAAATCTGCTTGAAGATAACGTGAATGAAAAGGCACTAAACCACAGAGACAATATGACTGACCAGATGGGGCCAGCGCCGAGAACGACAGATCTCAAGATGGCGCTGTCACATATATATATATATATATATATATATATATATATATATATATATATATATATATATATATATATATATATATAATATATATATATATAATATATATATATCTTCTTTTCCTTTTTTTTTTCTTTTCAAATTAGAACACACATAAAGGGGAGACACTATCTCTGCAACAAAGCAATGTCCCACCGGCACCAATAATAACCATTCACCACTGCAAGAAAATTAAGATAACGTAAGACAGAAACATTTGTATCCCCCACCAATATGCCCGTAACTGTCATTTTTTTCGTCTTCATCATCTTTGTCTCAGTCACATTTCAGTCTCACTCTGTTTATGTCAGTTGTGTCTTCAAGATGTGAATCCTTATTACCTCCATTCTTTTTGAATTCATCTTCATCTACCTATTTGTGCGAACAGCCATTATTATCTTCTGCTTTATTCTCCAGATGGCAAAGACGGCACCGTGCACTCGGCTTCAGAGCAAGACAGAACTGGTAAACAACTTTTTTTTTCCCCTTTGAGGTATTAGCCTTTTGTAGCGAAACACGCTTCTTTAAACCTAGACCGAAGTCCTTTGGTTATATTGGAGAACAGGTGCCAGTAAAAATGGAAAAAAAAGAACTCTGAACTCGAGGGCGACGTTGATAAATAATTAGCGCTGAAAAGAACTACTAGCTTCTATCAGCTAACGTGATGAAGCGTTGATAAGGGTTAGTCTTGAAAAGAACTGCTAGCTTCTATCAGCTAGCGTGATGAAGCGTTGATAAGGGTTAGTCTTGAAAAGAACTTCTAGCTTCTATCAGCTAGCGTGATGAAGCGTTGATAAGGGTTAGTCTTGAAAAGAACTACTAGCTTCTATCAGCTAGCGGGATGAAGCGTTGATAAGGATTAGTCTTGAAAAGAACTACTAGTTTCTATCAGCTAGCGTGATGAAGCGTTGATAAGGGTTAGTCTTGAAAAGAACTACTAGCTACTATCAGCTAGCGTGATGAAGCGTTGATAAGGTTTAGTCTTGAAAAGAACTGCAATCTACGCCCGTAGCTGATTGCCCGATGAGCAGTTTAACGGCCAGGCTGATTGCCCAATGAGCAGTTTAACGGCCAGTTTTTAAATCTGTGATAATTAAATGCAGCCACTGGCCCTCCGAGGGAAAGCGAAGGAGAGGCCGACCAAAAACAACCTGGCGGAGAACTGTGGAGGCCGAGATGCAAAGAATGAACCAGAGTTGGAGCACTGTACGAAGGATGGCCACCGATCGAGCAAAGTGGAATCAGTTTGTTGCTGCCCTACAGGACGCCACCAGGCGTGGTGTCCACTGACTGCTTTGATGGTTGGCGGTTATGGATCAAAGAAGAAGAAGAAGACCGGCTTTTAGTACGGCCATTTCTAGACAGAGCGTCGGATTAGCACGCTTGCCTCTTGCGGCAATGTTACAGGGTTCCCGGTTCAAAGTGTTGGTAATGTCATATTACTGTCTACTCAGCTGTAAATGGATACCTGGCTCATATCTTGAGTTGGGGAAAGCAAAAGACCTTGTTTAGTGAAGTCTGTAACACTTCCTCTCCCCTACGGCAGTAGCTGCTTTGGTACTACCTTTACCTTTATTTCTAGATAACTCCACCCTACACCCCATCCTGACTGTCCTCTCTCTCTGTCTCTCTCTCTATCTCACTCTAGCCTGTCAGTTTCTGGGTAAGTTAGGCCACTTTCAAGGTCAACATAAAATCTAGTTTTCCTCATAACTTTTTCTAGGTTTCATCTTCAATTTCCTTTTCGCTCCTTATATAGCATGGATCCACCACAGCAGGTGACCCCCCTTTGCATGAAGCTTGCATCAAAACACCAGTATGATCTTACAGCGGTGGTTTCTGTAGTAATTTATTATACATGATGAGGTTGTCAGCCTCATGCTCAACCTCATATTTGTCGCCTCTTCCGCATTACCTGAGGCAGCAGTAGGCATATTCTTTCTTTGTCTCATGAGATACCCCCATACCCACCCACCCCCCGAACTACACGGTGCTTTCCCAAGATTTAAATAATATAATACTAATATTTCTATACTACCAATATACTAATAGTTATTTCGTCGTTAACAGTTAACACGAAGATGTTAAACACATTTTTAAGGGCCAGATTAAAGAGCTGACATTGGGAGAAAAAGAAAATTCCTACATGAGTCTTTGTATGCATAAAAATAAAAATTAAACACTGAACTTGTTAAAGATGGATAAGAAACAAAAGACAACTTATATAACATGTCTACGATGTGACTTGTCTATTAGTGTGTAAACCGCTGTCGTAAGTGTATATTGACGCAGCTACATCAGTAGTTGTCGCTGGGGATGGCCTATGGAATGTTATCTAGAAAGTCTCCAGAAATTGGCTCGCTAACGAAGAAAGAGACCTTTTCACGATAAGGACAAAAAGAAGAAAATGCGACTGCTCTCCACTAGATAGTGTTTTCTAATAAATTCTGGAGATCGTTCTATTTCTCCACGACCTTAGCTTCTGCCCTTAGATCTCGATAAAGAAAGAGCCCCCAACCTCATTTAAATGTAGAATTTTACCTATATATAAATATTTAACACCGACAGCACGAGTGATACATTAACGAACTAGATAATGATCAAAACGATTAAATAGTGAAATGATGATGTGATATATTAAGTGTTACCACATTGATGTTCAATATACACTGTCTATGTGTCTCTCGATGCTCCTCCACTGTATGATTATACACAGGTATGCATAGACTGTCTAATGTAGGTGTATGGTATGTTGTGTTGGTTATCTCCAAGATGAGGACGTACTGATGAAAACCTTTGTAGTAATGAGAACTTGGACGATATACTGTCCTTCAATATTTGGAAATCTCTCTCTAGCGTTGACACACCGTTGACCGTTGTCTCAGAAAAATGTCTGCTGTCTGATCTTGAAAAGGCACTGACTAGACTGGAGCTCTTCACACAATGATCTTCTGGTTACGCGTGAGTTTCATGCAATGAAACTGGTCTGAGTGAATGTACGTCGTGCAATATACGATGAAAGTAGACGAATTCACTTCATGGAGTGACGTAGTGAGTAGCTGAACTTGATGATTTGAGCTTGATGACTTGGCGAATCAACTTTTGTCTAAGTGATCTTGGTAGGTAGACTCATCAATTTGTGTGTATGTACTCTTGATTCATAAAATACGCTGTTGAGTGAGTTGAACTTGATATAGATAAATGAAAATCAACTTGTACGTTCTTTAACTTGACTCAGGCAGTAAGCTTTTGAGTGAGTTGAACTTGATATATGTATATGGAATAACTTGTGAGCACTTGATAACAGGTGAATAAAATGCTATGCCAACAACGTTTACAAACGCGAGCGAGAAAATCTTCCTTGTAACTTAGGAAGTAGAAACGTACAATAAACATTTTTTAAATCTCGCCGATCTGCTGCACGAAACCGCGGAAAAAGCTTATAATTAACGAATTTCCAGAACTGTGTGACCAAACTGGCGTTTGAATTAACGTAATATGTTAACTTTAACACTAATATTTGTAATAATTCGGACATTTCTCAGTAGTAAGAACGAGACGATTGTAATAATTAACGCCAACACTACCAATGTTTTGAAAAACCCCTCTTCGCTCTGCTCGCGGTCTCTTTACTATATACACGCTGTGGGCAAAGCCAGCAGAGACAAACACACAGACAGTTTTCCATTTCCTCCTAGCGGTAAAATTCTGACGTCACTCAAGCTAGTTGGTTATTTGAATAATGAAAGAAATGTTAGAGCCGGGGGGGAATGGCCGACTTGTGTAAAAGTTATATTTGACGATTGACAGTGACAAAACTGAAAATCTAAACCATAAGAAAACTGACCATAAAAATCATATAGTATGATAGCTTAGTGTCCCCTGAGCAAAAATATGTTTTAAAAAATATGGTAGTCCAAGTATTAGCCAAGTTATTGAGAAAATATTAGATGTCTAAGAACGCTTGGACGGACAGACTGTTGTTCTTGCTCGTTACACATAACGTTATTGGGGACGCAAGTTTCAAAAAAAGAGGCATTGTAGTAATTAAAATCCTATTGGTTGGTATAAGAGTATAGGAGTAAAAGGGGGAGATAGGAAAAATGTTAACTAAAACTAAACATCTTTTTTCTATTGGCATAACTAACGCAGACTGACCAATGGACTACGAGGCACATAGTTTGTTCGGAAGTTTGTTTTTGTTTTTTCAAACTAAATTCAAAAAGATTTAGTAGTGCCTGCTTTCATTGGTCGGCTCTAATAGATATTGGCAAAAGGCATAGTGGTCTCGTGGCCATTTGACTAGAAAATGTTATGCAAACAACTACGTTGAGAGCAGATGTGATAAATTGTAAAATTAACTACTAAATTCACTTTCTGGACGGGGCAGAGCAAAACTGAGGCCATATTCCTTGCCAGTCAACGTTATTTGTGACATATTTCTTTGAATTAGTGGTAAGAATGCTTAATGTATTTACATGCTTTATTAAAACTGCCAAAGTTAGATACTGCTGTGGAAAAGTGAAGGACATGCCGGGAGCAAACATTATTGAGTCCTCACATTGAACTGTATTTGACTGTTGCATATTATTATGATTTTATATTAATAATTTTGTATTGGAAGATGTTAGTAAGCCTCAGTGTTCCATGAACACTCTTCAACATGCCTAGAGCGTTTATAATTTAGAAAAGAAAAGAAAAATCATATAAAAGGAGATGTGGTTACTCCACGTTATTGGATTAAAGCAAACTATTTAAAAGTACAGGGGCGTATCTGCCATAGGGACCTGAGGTGTGGTCACAGAAAAGTGTGAGTCATAAATTAGGGGCTGATGCACATGAATGCACACGAGGCTGACCCAAACCATCATGTATACATAGGGATAAGAAGTTGTGATCAGATATGAAAAGGCCAGGGTGTCTTTTTATTACAGGGTTTTTATTTCCTGTTACCATCCGGTGACAGGAAACCTAATGAGTGAGTGAGAAGAGAAAAGTCTCCATTATAAAGTTTATGCTGTCATTAGATAGCCTGAAGGAGCTTGTGTGTGGGTGCTGATCTACATTGTCTCTACATCGATATACTGACATATTTTCGTCATACCAAGAATCCCAGGTGACACGTTAACAGCTGGGACATCTGACACTTCATCCGAATAAACTGGTTCTTATCAAAAATAAAACTGAATTATATGGGGCATGACGAAAACAACAGCTCCTCATAACCATTGACTATCACTAGCAACTATTAAAGTTTTAGTCTATGAATACACCTACAGGAACTCTATACTAATATTATATTCATAGGACCAAGAGTCCATACTTTTAGTTAAAGCATTATCTGTAAATATATTTCCTCATTTTCAAAGACCTGTCCAAAAGAGATGGCGGGACAGGCAGATTAAATTGTACAAAGAAAAAACATTCAAATTTTTTAAAGAAAACTTTAACCACAGTCTTATTCATTTTCTTATAGTGAGTTAAAGTGTATTGTGTTGATGTACCATCAATTTCATTTCACCCCTAGACACTAGAGACATCATACACCAGCCACTAGAATCAAAATACGGACTGTGTGAGATCTAGGGAGGTAGCGTTAGGTTCCCTGATAATATATATCATTATCATCATCATCTTTTTTAGAGTCAGGGACCTACATGTGCTTGACCTCCCACAGTTGACACAGACACAACTATCTTTCTTGTTAGGTATAACATCTTAACCTCCCCAGCAAATTACACTTGCTACACACGTCAATCGCTAAAATGGGTGGGCTGTCGCAGCCAACACTTCAATTCCGTGCTGTGATTTCTTTTTGAAAGACAGACAGTTGTTTTGGGTTGGCCACCTAATGCAGAAATCACCCGGCCCCCTCTGTCGCAAAGCCTTCTGTCCTTTGTTGCGCTTCGCGTGAAGTGCGCGCTATCCTTTGTCTCATTGTCGTGAGGCAGTTTCTTTAATCCCCTTGATCCATTATCGCGCTAGGTAATCATTACGCCGGTTTTCACAGTTTACCATCTGGCAACAACCATTCCTGTGCGCGTCACGGGTCCTTTGTAGCGACGTGCTACTGTGTCGCAAGGTGGTGACAGTCGCATTGTTTAAACAGCGGATTAGGTATAAAAAGACTTCTCTCGATTTCCAAGCCGGGCGTCTCCCAAAGTAAACAATGGTTTGGTTGTTCGTCCATCACGGGTGATGAAGACCACTGGTTGTTCGTCCATCACTGGTGATGAAGACCACTCTGTTCATCCAATTATTTAAGAATATGTTAGGTTAGTCTATGTGTACGAAGGTGACTGAAGAGCCCGATGCGGGCCTGGAAAGATCTTGGACAGTGTGGGCAGGGAATGTTTGCTTCATGTGAAGGTTTTATTTCACGGTCCTTTCTAGCTTGTCTCCGCTGTTCCGCTGCTGCTCTTCTGGATGATTCGCATGCCGCTGCACCTTTACGAAGAGATGTGCGCCAGGCAGTTCGGTCTTGCGCAGCAGCTTCCCATATGTCTGGGTTTGTGTCAAAGGTTTTTAATGAAGCCTTAAGCGTGTCTTTGAAGCGCTTTTTCTGACCACCATGGGAGCGTCTACCCTTCTGCATCTCACCATAAAAGAGTATCTTTGGCAGTCGATGGTCTGGCATGCGGACTACATGACCTGCCCAGCGAATCTGTGACTGCATCAGAATAGTATCGATGCTAGGGATACCGGCTCTGTCAAGAACGGCGGTATCTGGGATCTTGTCTTGCCATTTGATGTTCATTATCTTCCTGAGACAGACTGTATGGAAGTGGTTGAGCTTTTTTACGTGGCGCCTGTATACAGTCCATGTTTCACATGCATAAAGCAGCACTGGAAGCACCGCAGCTCTGTATACCTTCAGCTTTGTCTGTAGACTAATGCCACTTCGATGCCAAACGTTGGTGTATAGTCTGCCAAATGTGCTGCTGGCTTTGGAGATCCTGGTGTTCACCTCATCATCAATGACAATGTTCTGGGATAGTGTGCTACCAAGGTATGTGAATCTGTTCACAACATTCAGTTTCTCACCATTAACCTTGATGACTGGCTCAGTATAAACTGTGCCAGGAGCTGGTTGGTACATGATTTCTGTTATCTTCGTGTTGATGGTAAGCCCAAAGTTGGCGCAGGCTTCGGAGAATCTATCCACACTATGCTGCAGATCAGCCTCTGAGCCAGCATTGAGGGCACAATCATCAGCAAACAGAAGATCTCTGATGGTGTGTGATTTGACCTTGGTTTTTGCTTGAAGCCTCCTAAGGTTAAACAATTTTCCATCAATACGATAACTAATGTCGATTCCTGTGTCCCCGTCTCTAAAAGCATCAGTCAGCATAGCAGAAAACATGATACTGAACAGAGTCGGTGCAAGTACGCACCCTTGTTTAACTCCATTTGAGACGGGGAAAGGCTCTGATAGCTCACCGTTTTCCTGAACTCTAGCCTGCATTCCATCATGCAGTTGCTGCACTATTGTGATAAATTTCTTTGGGCAGCCGTATTTTGCCATGATCTTCCATAGACCCTCTCTACTGACCGTGTCGAACGCCTTTGTCAAGTCGATGAAAGCTGTGTACAGGTCACAGTGCTGTTCTTGGCATTTTTCTTGTAGCTGTCTTGCAGCGAACACCATATCTGTGGTTCCACGTTCTTTCCGGAATCCACACTGACTTTCAGGTAAAAGACCTTTGTCAAGATGAGCCGTAAGGCAAACTCAGGTCCCTATGGCAGATACGCCCCTGTACTTTTAAATAGTTTGCTACAGAGGATGTAGTGTGAGGCTAGTGTGGGTTCCAGCACACATAGGTATAGCTGGCAACGAGTTGGCAGACCAGAATGCCAAGAAGGGAAGAACAAGTAAAAACAATATAAAAGCAGGACTGGGAAGGTCAGAGATCAAGAGCCAAGTGAAGGAAACTATAAACGAGGAATGGAAGACAACATGGAAGGAAAGTAGAAAAGGCAGACACGCGTTCAAACTGCTGAAAGAACCAACGAGGACATGCCAGGTCAGAGAAGAATTAAAAATACCATCGAACAAAAAACTGTGGCGTCTCCGACTCGGTGCAGCATACTTCATGGTAGAAGAACCACACTGTCAAGAATGTCAGGAAGAGAATGACATAGACCACTACCTGATCCACTGTAAAAAGTATGAACAACAAAGGCTTGAATTAAAAACTTACTATAGAAATCACAAGATAGACTTAACAGGTGATAAGGTTTTAAGTATAGATGCCCCAAGAGATGCCCAATCAATACTTAAAAGATATATACATAAAACAAAGGAAAAAATATAAGGTTAGAACTTCAGGAAAATCATCCAACTAAATAGAAATTAAGCAGCAAGAACTAACAAAGCATTAACAAAAAAAAAAAAAATAACTACTCATAGGACAAGGAAAGACAAGGTATTAAAAAAAAAGGGACAACAACTCAAAAAGAACAAATACTAATACAAATTAAAACCAAGTGTAAAGGACAATAGTTATCTAGAAACAATACAAAAGAGAAAATAAAATTGACAAATACTAATATAAATAAAAATCAGCAACTGCAAAAGACAACAGTTATTTAAATTGAATACAAAATTAGTAAAGAAAATGACACTAAATACCCCAATTATAACCAACTTTCAGGTTGAACAGGGTAGACCAAGATGGAAAGAGAAGAGGCAACAATGATCAGAGGTTGAGTGCCCGATCTCCACCCATCATTTCATCAAAACAACAACAACAGCCGTAAGGCGATTAAGAAGGATTCTGGCAAATATCTTCCCAGCGATTGATAAAAGTGAGATGCCTCGATGATTGTTGCAGTCTTGGCGATTACCTTTACGTTTATAAAGATGTATAATTGAGGCATCTTTGAGATCGTGTGGGATGGTTTCACTCTGCCACATTTGCTGGAAGATCATATGAAGTTTCTCTATCAGAACTGCACCGCCATCTTTATAAACCTCAACAGGAATTGAATCGGAGCCAGGGGCCTTTCCACTAGACAGTTGACGAATCGCTTTTTTAGTTTCCTCCAGAGTTGGTACATCATCTAATGCTTCATTTATAGGAATTTGGGGCAGGCGGATGATGGCTTCGTCGTTAATAGATGATGGCTGGTTCAAGATATTATTAAAATGTTCAGCCAGCGTTGTAGCATTTTTTCCTTGTCTGTAATTAGTGTTTTTCCATCTGCATTAAGGAGTGGAAATGATCCTGATGATGTTGGACCATAGACCGCTTTGAGTGCAAGGTAAAAGTTTTTCAAGTCATGGCTGTCAGCAAAGCCTTGGAGCTCATCTGCTTTATTACTCAGCCATGAATCCCGCATCTGGCGTAGTTTATGTTGGACGATTCTACGCATGTTGTTGAAAGCGTCTTTCTTGGATGTAGATTTTGGATCATTTAAATATGCTTTATGGAGATGGTGTTTCTCAGCCAACATCTGCTTTATATCATCTGAGTTCTCATCAAACCAGTCATTTTGTTTCTTGATGGAAGGACCAGGACCTCTGTAGCAGTGTTGTAGATCTGCTCACTTAGGGCTGCCCAATTTGTTTCCACACTTTGGCCGTCTAGCGAGATAGATTTGAGACGGTCTTCTAAGGTGTCAGTAAATGACTGTTTGATTTTTGTCTTCTTTAGTTTGGTGACATCCAGCCTCTTTTGAGTTTTCTTCCCCTGAGGGCGCCTGGCTGGTTGGATACGAATTTTAAGTTTAGATACAATGAGGCGATGATCAGTCCAGCATTCGGCACCACACATGGACTTGGTCACCCGGACATCTTGCCTGTCCTTCTTCCTAACAATTACATAGTCAATTAGGTGCCAATGCTTTGAGCGAGGGTGCATCCAGGAGGTCCTGTTGCGGGTAGGAAGTCGAAAAATGGTGTTGGTGACAAGGAGGTCATGTTCTGCGCAAGTCTGGAGGAGACGAAGTCCATTACTGTTACAGCGACCCACGCCGTACCTACCAATAGTGCCATTCCAGGAGATGTTATCTGAGCCTACTCTTGCATTAAAGTCACCAAGAATGATGAGCTTATCTGTTTTAGGAACTGATGCAATGACTGCATGTAGTTCTTCGTAAAACTTATCCTTGACATCATCCTGGTTTGTCATAGTTGGTGCATACGCGCTAATGATGGTGGCATGTTTTCTTCCATAGAACAGAGGGATCTTGACCGTCATGAGTCGGTCATTTATTCCCTTTGGGGGCCCTGCTAACTTGCTGACAATTGCTGTTTTGATTGCAAATCCAACCCATGCTTCTCGTCTTTCTTCAGTTCCTCTTCCGCTCCAAAAGAATGTATAACCTGCACCCTTTTTGCAAAGTTGGCCCTCGCCTGCAAGTCGAGTTTCACTCAGTGCTGCTATGTCAATGTTGTACCTGGCCAGTTCTCTCCCAATCAGGGCAGTTCGTCTCTCAGGTCTGTTTGCGTTAAAGTCTTTGTCAAGTAAAGTGCGCACATTCCATGCGCCTAGAATGAGGGGGAAAAATCTGTCCTTTCTTTTTTCTTATATGTCGACCGCCGAAGTAGGGTACCCACCAACCGCGGTAAGCTGGTTAGGTAATGGTGAAGCAGGCAATGTTTAGGGCACCTTTTCTAGCCCCTTCCTCATGCCATGGAGGTGAGCAGTGCTTTCCTAAAGAGGGCTGCTCAGACACTCAGGGGGCTGCCGAATCCCACTGCTGCTCCGATCAGTGGAAGACGACCATATGGCCTGAGCCGCCTGTGTGTAGGTCTGCGACTACGACTGCCAGCGTACCCACGCCTGCCGCTTCGCCGCTCGCCCATCGCCACAGGACTTGTTGTGAGTGGATGGATGAATGGATGAAAGAGTGACTTGCGCGGTGATTTGGATTAAAGTGAGGAAGAGTTGCGCAATTCGTCGACCTCACTCTCTCGCCTGGGTCCATCTCAATCCAGTGGCAAGACAAGTCAAGACGACTGGAGATGAAGTCAGGTGCAGTGGATGACCAGGGCTTTCTACGTGCCTCGCCGTGCTCCTTACGCTCCACAGCGCGTTGCTGGTAATCGCCGTCATGCCCGTTGAACCAACATGTGGTTTCTTCCGCGCAGTCTATCGAATCCAGTCTTCGCATGCATGGGTAGGCAGACCCTAACTCACCGAAGGTTTATAACCATTCGGCTACCCTCACCTAGTTTAGCCGGCCTGTCAAAGCCGTTGTCCGGGGGTGGCCGCTGTCGCATGCTGACAGCTACGAGGAGCCACAATACTCGTCTAATGTAGCTAGGTGTGTTTACCAAGATTCTAACGAGGCCATGTATAATATGAAAGACAGCGCAAGGTGGTGAAATAAATCAAAAGCGTGTTGAGTAACACATAGGTACGTGCCGTGATTAAGAAAGATTATTTTAACAATGATGAAAGAGCAAAATGAGAGAGAAAATAAAATAAGAAAGATGTTGGAAAAGATATAAAGTGATAAAGATAGACCTACTATATGACAACCGCATATTAATATCTTTTTTTTCTACAATCATCAGGATGTCGGATTGAAGCAATTCATCTTTGCTCACAGCTGTTACTTTTAACCAGCTCATCTCGTATTTAAAGCGGTCCTACAGTGTCGTATGAGCGTCCGATTGACAGAGTGGTTAAGCGCTGGTCTCACTCGGCAAAAGTGCTGGGTTCGATTCAGTGTATTCGGCTGTAAATGGATGCCTGGCTTTGCTCTTGAGTTAGGGAAAAATGCAAAGAGGAAAGGAACATGTCACCCCACCTGTCGATGCTCGACCTAGTATAGTGAAGTCTCTCACACTTCACTCCCCTACCGCAGTATCTGCTATGGGACTACCTTTAACTTTGATGGCGCATAGTCAGATCAGACGTAAACACAGTTTTTATCATGTGTATCATCCCCCAGTGTCTGCTACTTAGATATCACAGTGTTTAGTACAGTGTCTAGCCTTTAGATATTACAGTCTGATCTTTAGGAATTCTCGCTGTCTGGTCTTTAGGTCTCAGTGTGTCTGGATTTTAAACATCACAGTGTCTGATCTTTAGGTATCAGTGTGTCTTGGTTTTAGATATCAGTGACTAATCTTTAGGTATTAGTGTTTCAGGGTTTTATATATCAGTGTCTGATCTTTAGGTATGAGTGTGTCTGGGTTTTAGATTTCAGTATCTGAACTTTCAGTATTAGTGTGTCTGGGTTTTAGATATCAGTGTCTGTGACGGTATTGCCTCCCCTGCTTTGCAGTAGTGGTTCAACAGTGGCCAAAACTCAGAATATCTAATATGGGCTTCAAAGTTATCTACCTTCGCACAAGATTACTCTTGGCAGAGATGTAGATAGAAGGGTGATGACACTTCTATTACAAAGGGAGTCTTCACAAGATATACAGAATAAGCGAGAACAATACTGCTTTGGCTGAGTATGTTAACTCTGTAATTCTGCCGACTCTTTTGTGAAGGATTTAAGCACTTCTTACTTTCAGCTCGTTTAAGCCCCCACCCCTGATTTACTCAGTGGAATTCTATTATTTTAGTATAGCTCTGTTAAGAGTGTGTGTAGTAATTTGACTGAGACAAAAATGCACTGACTTTAAAATGATTAAATCGAAGTTAAATTTGTAACATTACAAATAACAAAATTTAATAATCACTTTAGGTTTTAACAGTTGGAAATAATTTGAATAGTTATGAATCAAGAAAAGTTATCATCATGGTCTTTAAGGAATGTGAGATGTTACAAGAAGTTCAAGTGGCAGCATAGATTTGAACTTAGTTGCCAATGACGGTTCTGCTCCTTCTTATGTGTTGGTTCTTTTCACTCTGCTCACGCTCGTCTCAGATCAAGGTTGTCGGGTGTAGCTCGTATCCCAGAAATGTCAAGGAGAGTCTACCACGTGGGTCCTTCGTCTTAAAGCTTAGGCCACGGTTCCCTTCTTGTTCCAGAGACAGTACGTTCTGCTGGTACCACCAATAAATATGGTAAAAGAATAGAACGAAACGCTCTTCTGGGTATGGCGTTTTCCAACCCATAGTTATGGGTTCCTATCTTCCCATACCATAATCCCAATTACTCAGATTTTACCCTCGATGAGAATTAAATTTAATCCCTCGGGATAAAACTTCCTTTACATTTAAATATAATAGCTTTAGCTTTACATGATATTTAAATGAAAAGGTTAATAATACAGATAGAGTCTATTTACATATACATCTCCACTGATTGAAAAGTGTTCACAATATAAATTTAATATGTTTTCATTTATGTTTTACACTGATTGAACAGTTTGAAGCCTTGTATGACATGCCTGTGTGAGCAGAAGACATATTCTTTACTTGTCTCATCAGAGACCCCCACGGAGCATACGAGGTAAAAGTAGTCCCACAGCAGAAACTGACGTAAGGGGGTGAAATGTTAGACTTCCTCATACTAGAAGATGGGGGGGGGTGACCAGTTCTCTTCCTCGTTGCCTATGCCTTCCCTAACTCTGGAGCAGAGTGAGATACCCATTTACAGCTGGGTAGACTGGAGCGTGATGCTACCAGGTTTCGATCCCAGAACCCAGTAACTGTGCCGCGAGAGGAAAGCGCTCTAACATCTTAGCCAATGGGACGTTCATACTATAATACAGTAATGCCAATCCCTCCCTCCCCCAACCCCAAGTTCTCTTGCTCTTGTGGTTAAAACTGACAAGTAAGGAATAATTCCTGGATTACTAAAATCAAATAATTTGTTTTCAAGTTTAACTCGTGGCATGAAATAGAGCCATTGTCGTTACACTTTTTATACTCTACCGTCCCCGTAGGCGGAGAGCCCAAACGCCACGGAATCAATAAGTATAACAACCGTCCCCAATAGTCTCGCTGCTGCCTGTAAGCCATTCCTTAAGCCGGCTAAATTCCCAGACCGGTAATAGTCTTAGCACGTGTTGTGGTTAGAAGCTATCAGAAAATGACAGGGGAAAAAAACGACAGAGGCGGCATTGGAATTTATGGAAGGTTGGAATATGCTGTAAAGAGAAAATCTAAAACATAGTGTTGGTTGCTAGCAGAGTCGGCCATAGGGATTTTTCAAGGTGGTTCGAAGTCTTGTGATGGCGCACCATCACCCCCCCCCCCTCCCATTTTTCCCCCAGTGTGCAGTCCTGTATGTACTATTACGAGGCCCAATTTCATGCTACTGAGTTGGCTCACATTTTAATTTCCGCAAGTCTTCTTCACTGTAGCCTCTTACAAACCATAATACACTTTTGTTTTTAAAATCTTATTGTAGGTGTTTTATTTCCCCGTTATTTATGTTGAACAAGGTACAGATAAGGGCCCGTGGCGCTTTTTAAGAAAAAAGAAGGAAAGAAAAGGGTAAAAAAGGGGGGGGGGGTGGGAATACAATAGACATATAAGAAAACATTCAATTTCATATAAGGCAACAATTTTTTACTTTGAAATTTTATGTCTTATGCTTCTTGTTGCTTTTAGCATTTTAATTGTTTTTTTTTTAAATAAAATTCGGCGCCTCCCATAAGTCAACGCCTGGTGCACGTACCAAAAAGCCGACCGCGGCTGCTGGGATAAAACGCTAAGTCAATACCGGACACGTAACTTCTCCCACCTCTTGGAATCCCTACTTTAGACAGTTGCCTGGTTTATATTTTTTCTTAAACGAAGCCTAAATCTTTATACAGTGACCTTTTCCTGCTACTGGTGCAGCAGAGTTCAAGCACTCTTCTCGTAACACATCGTCGTTGTTGAGTCTACAGTCGGCATACGTATAATTGTGTAGATAGTTTAGTGACTCTGTAGATAGGGTAATCATAGTAAAGACAATGTGATTGTTGTATTGATCATGGAATGGCAATATGTTTAGATCAGTGGTTCTCAACCGTTTCTTCCCGAGGTACTAGCTGAATGGTCGGCCAGGTCTTCAAGTACTGGTACCCCTTAACATTATCGTAGGAATAAAAAGTTTTGAAAATTGTGTTTTTTTAGTTTGTTATGTTTTTGGCATGTCTGTAGGTTTTCTATTACAATGAAACCAATAAAAAAAAATACTGCTTCTCTTACAATTATAAACTAAAAAAATATATTAATAAGACTCAAAGTAAAAAAATTAAATGGACTTAGTGAATATATTGAGAGACCTTCTGCTACAGATTTTCAGCGGGTGTGCTGAGATTGGAAGTTAAAGCTCATAATTAACAGGAAGTTTCTTTCTTTTTTTTTTTTAAATCTATCGAACAATATTTGGCAAATCCACATTTACACAAATACGCCGTCAACATTGGTAGCATTTTACGAACTATTTCGCCTCCGATATTAAGGATACATCATTCAGCTGATGAAAACACGCTGTGAAATCGCCCTGCAGTTCCGATATTTAGAAGGAAGCTCAAACTTATACTACCACCGATTTCTTCATTACAACAGAAATAGTAATATGTAGGCCTATATTCGAGTAAGTCACCCGCTAAAACATGACGAGAAATAATTATGTTGAGGTTTTTCTTTTTCTGCTGCATTTCCTCATGACGGCACTTATTCTCCAATGGTCGTTTATCGTTATGAAGCTTTGGAGTCTTCTTCTTTGATCCTTAGCCGCCGACCGTCAAAGCAGTCAGTGGCCATCACGCCTGGTGGCGTCTTGTAGAGCAACAACAAATTTATTCCACTTTGCTCGGTCTGTGACCATCCTTCGTACAGTGCCCCAACTCTGGTTCATTCTTTGCATCTCAGCCTCCACAGTCCTCCGCCAAGTTGTTTTTAATCGGCCTCTCTTTCGCTTTCCTTCAAGGGTCCATAGCATAGCTGTTCTTGTGATGGCATCGGGGTCTCTTCTGAGAACATGGCCAACCCAGCTCCAGCGTCTGCCAGCTATGATGTTGTGCATGTCCTCTTGCTTGCTCCGAGTAAGCAGATCTTGGTTGGTGATGGTATTCGGCCAAAAGATTAGGAGAATTTTTCTTAGGCATGTTGTGTGAAAAGAGGACAATTTCGACATTTCGTTCTCTGTAACTCTCCAGCATTCCGCACCATAGAGACGCACAGAAAGCACACAGCTCTGATATAATCTTAATTTTGTGCTTGTGCTGTACTGAGAGGACTTCCAGATGTTGTATAGACTTAAAAAGGCTGTTCTTTCTTTGTTCATTCTGTTGTTGATGTCTTTGCTTGCTCCGCCGTCTGGTGTTACTATGCATCCTAGGTGTGTGAAGGTGTCTGTCTGTTCCAGTTGCTGATTCCTTACTGATATGGGCTCAGGGTTGTTTACATTGAGCGTCATGACCTCTGCCTTTTTTAGATTGATGTTCAAGCCCACCTGATGGCTATACTTATTAAGTCTATCCGTTTTTTCCTGGATGTGTTGATGTGAATGTGCTAGTAGTGCAATGTCATCTGCATATTCCAGATCTTCCAATGTAGAAAATGTAGTCCATCTTATTCCTCTTGGACTGCCCTCTGTTGTCTGGCGCATCACCCAGTCTATGACTGTTAAAAAAAGAGTGGTTGATAAGGGGCATCCCTTTTGTACTCCTGTCTTCACCTCAAAGGTTAGGTTGCTCTACCCAACGCTACACGTAAAGTTGGCATAGAGGCTTTTTATGGTTGACACTATGCAGCTTGGAATTCAATAAGCCCTCAGTATTTTCCATAAACTGTCCCTAAGTATACTGTCAAAAGCCTTTTCAAAATCAACGAAATTAATGTACATCTGTCTTTGCCGTTCTGAGCACTGCTCTATAATGTTCCTGAGGGTAAATACATGATCTACGCATCTGTTCTTTCTAAATCCTGCTTGTTCTTTCCTCAGTTTATGGTCTACTGCTTTTGAAATTCTCTGTATAATTATCCTACCTAGTATTTTGCTTGGAACTGAGAGGAGTGATTCCTCTCCAATTATTGCAGTCTGCAAGATCTCCCTTCTTGGGCAATTTGACAATTATTCCTTTGTTCCACTCCGTTGGTGTTGTTCCTGTTTTCCAGACTTGTGCAAATAGTGGTTCTAGAATGGAAAAGCTCCTGGCAATGATAACTTAAATGCAGAGTTATTTAAGACAAACCCTGAGCTAGCAGCAGAACTATTAGAACCACTATTTGCACAGGTCTGGAAAGCTTTGGAGTAAAGCATCATAAAGACCATGGAGAGAAGTGGAAACAAAGCCGATTGACTGAAATCTTACTAATTAACTAACAACTGATTTATCACAACATGTTTTGTAAATTTACGGATATTTGTTATTTTCAATCATGCAATGGTACGTATTTAAAAAATACAAAAAAACCAAAACAAAACGAAAAATTCAAAATAAACTTTCTATCACTCTGTCTCCGAATTATTATTTCAGGGAGTACCGCCTTCAGCGACTAAATCAGCTGAATTGCTGCAAATGTAACGAACTCCATTCTTTATTTATATTCACCCGAATTACAAATGCGGAAAATTAAAACTAAAAAACAATTGCCTCTTAAATCAAACACCTGCCATTATGAAGAATGGGGGGGGGGGGGGGGGGGCGGGGGGGGGGGGGGTGGGGGGGGGGGGGCCGGGGGGGGGGGAATGCGCGTTATTGCAACAGGCGCACAATTGTGTTCCCTTCCCGAAAAATGCACCATGAAAAAGATTGCAACTTGCAAAACAATGGGACTAATGTGACGGAGGGATAAGAGAAATCTTTACTGGGGGGAAGGGGGATAATTTAGAATCTAAATGATTTCTCAATTAGTTGACATTTTACTAAAAAATTAAAATCCACCATTTTTTATGCAACGCCCGAGGTACCTCCTGATACCTCTCAAGATACTCCAAGAGGTATTTGTACCCCAGGTTGAGAATCAAGGGTGTAGAAAATGGAATCGCAGTACAGTATAGATAATTCATTGACACTGTTCACTGTTGATAGCATAGTAGTCACAAGTTAGATGGTGTTGTTGTCAGAAATGTACTGTGTAGTTGCAATGTGTATTGTGTAAAGTGATAGGTTAGGTGGTTAAAATAAGTACATAGGTAGTATGAATGTTAAATTTACGCGTTTGCTGACAGTGTGGAAAATTTAGCGACATGTATAGATAGTGTAGCGACAGTGTGGATAATTTAGCGTCACTGAAGATAGTGTAACAGCAGTAAAGACAGTGTAACGATAGTGTAGATAGTGTAATGATAGTGTAGATAGTGTCGCGTCAGTGTAGATAACGTAATGAAAGTGTGGATAATGTAGCATCAGTGCCAATGATGTAGCGACGACGTGGACTGTGTCGTTAACAGTGCTGATGTAATGACAGACAGACTGTGTACAGGTAATATAGCATATTGACACAGAAGAATGTGTAGAGACAATGTAGTGTAGTGACAGACAGACTGTGTAGATGTAATGTAGTGTTGTTACAAAGTAAACTGTTTAGAGATAATATAGTGTAGTTACAGAGTAGAATTTTTGGAGGTAATGTATTGTAGTTACAGAGAAGACTGTTTGAGCGTAATGTAGTTTAGTTACAGAGTAGAATTTTTAGATGTAATGTAGTGTAGCTACAGAGTAGATTGTGCAGAGGTAATGTAGGATTGCTGCAGAGTAGACTTGAAGAGGTAATGTAGTGTAGTGACAGGTAGACTGTGTAGCGGTGATGTAGAATGTGTGGAGGTAATATTGTATAGTTACAGAGTAGACTGTGTAAAGGTAATGTAGTGTAGTGACAAATAGACTGTTTACAGGTAATGTAGTTGTCACATAATTGGTCGTTCTCCTTTTCAAATTTTCTTTCTCTCTGCCACTTTCTAATTATTTTTTCCTTTTTTCCACACATAAAAGATCCTTAGATTTTTTAACTCTGTTCATACTGCGATCGTGTCATTTCACGATTAATCCTTAAGGATTAATTATAATCGCTTAAGTTGTTGAACCAGACTGACATGCGGTAAACGTGAAAGTAATTGGTGAATTTCTGCGTAATTTGTTAAACCAGATACGCATGCCTGTCTGGGGGCATTGTTCGCTACAAACGCATTCAGACACTTTGGCGGAGAATACAAAAGGTAAGACCAGATGTTGTCTGTGAAAATTGTCTGTGTGCAGCGATATGTCGCTGCTTATTCTTCTGGGAGCCGCGAATGTACGGGTGATAATTGCATAAGCACTTCCATCCAGAAGTGTCTGTAACAATTATTAAAGATAAACCCGCCTGGGGAGACAAATTAACGAGGACACTATCTTGCAGGGATTAGGTTACAAATCTTATTTGAAAAGTTACATAAGAGGAGCAGAAGGATCCATGCCATATTTGGAGGAGGTCATGTGTTCAAATTGTAAAATGATATTTTAAAACACAAGGGTGAAGGTAATAGCTAAAGCCCCGACCCACTTCATTTCTCGCTCAGGGATTGAATCAAATGACAGCAAGAAATATTCATTTGTTCTGATTGGAAGCCGGTAATAAAACAAAGCGGACGCGTGGACTGGAAAACTGCTATATAACGTAGCACAATTCGAGCTATACGACACTGCATTCCGAGATTGTCAAAGTAGACAGCCCAGACAAAGCAAGGACAGAATAGAGTTAGGATTCTGAATTAAAGGGCCGGACACAAAAACGTATTAGAGCATCTTCTGAAATAACAGTAGAAAAATCGTCAATATTAATACGGAAACCAGATTCTACAGGACCACTCAGAGGGATTCTAAATAGAAACAATACCCCAGACGCGTGTTCGAGGCATCTTCATCAAGTTGCCAAGACTATTCTACTAAGCAAAAAGTCTAGAGTTCCCAACTACAGCCGTGAGTTGTGACATATATTTTATACTTTGAATTTGACATGTTTGAACTTTCTGGTGGTTTTGCAGGCCCATACGAGGCTGGCAACCTCAGCATGTGAAAATGATATTTTCATGAACCACCACAGCAAAGCGCTGGGGATTGCTTCGTGCTAGTTCTCACAGGAAACCAAAAGCAGAAATAACCTTAGACTCCGAATGGAACAAGGAGTGGATGATGATGATTATGTGTATATATTTATTATCTTTTATAATAAGTTATATGAATACTTAAAAATGTTCACTCAGGCAAAAGCCATTGCGTTCTCCGCTGTCCAGAAATACTTTTTGCTCAAACTAACTGAAAGTAATGGTGAAAGTTTATCATATCCACTGAGCTATAATGTATACTTAAAGGGGGATATAATTACTTAGAAGAAGAACCGCTGGAAGAAACAGCGGGAAGGCGCCTGTTTAGTACCAGAAAACATAACCTTAGCAGAGGCCTTTGTTTTCTTCTAAAGTTCGTGGTACGAATCTACAAGACCAGTCTACGATACTAGTTTGGAAGACGAACTTGTTGCTCAGAGCCTGTAATCAACACTAGACGCCTACCTTCAAAAGCCTGTGAAGATACTCGCCTTGACCAGTGGCGGTTACCCCTTGCACTCACGTTTTGGAACGTGCCCTCACCACAGAAATTGTAAATTGAGGGAGCGGTTAGTAGCAACAACACTTCATCAATCTGACAGCTAAGCCCAAACTTATCAGGCCAGGACCAAATGAACACTTTAATAATACCTTTCCAGCGAAGTTTCAGTGAAGAAACCAACATTAACTCATCAATCATTTATTTATTTTACCTTTGTTAAAAGATAATTGATCATTAAATTTGTTATGTTTTTTTTCAAATTCATAAAAAATGTCCCCGTGGTGTTTGGGGTCCTTAGCCATGGGCAGTTTCCTAAAGCAAGGCTGGAAGGTAGGGTCCTTTTGTTGCGACTCTTTAAGTTCCTTAGGCAACAAATTTGGCGCAGGCTCCCGTTCCTTCTCGGTTTGCACTCTTGTGGTTACTGTTGCCACAATTGGCTCTTCCGGTTTCCCAATAAACACATATCTACCGCCAAGTATGACTGGGTAGATCGGGTCATTCATAACAGCCGCTTTGATCACACCTATGACAAAATCAGAGTGGATCTCAACCAATGCGATGGGAAGCGCTGTAGGTGCATCACTCTTAGAAACTCCACAAAGTTGGACGGTTTCTTCTGTCTCTTGACCGGGTTTGACCAGGTGCCTGGCGACAATGCAATCATAAGAAAGCCCCGTGTCAAATAAACAAAAAGTTGAAGAACCGTTCAAAATAACAGTTCCTCGCGTTGAGGGTCTCCCTCCCTCAGGTTGAGAATCACTAACATCAATTCTACCTTGCGAGACTGTTAGCAAGCATCCGATGCGTTTAGGCTGGGTGTGCTCGCTCTGATCATATGTCCCGTGCTCAGGGGTTTTCCCTTTGTCACCTTGTCCTTTCCGACCGCGCTGCCATGTAGGACGGTTGGGTTGATCAGACTGTTTGTTGTTGATGGGGTACGTGTTTTTGTAAAATTTATATTTTTCCGGAGGGGGATTCAGGGGTCCAGTTTCTCTGTGGTTATTTTGGTGAGAAGAATGGGAAGATTGATCTATGTTATTCTTCCGAGAAGGCTCTTCTGTCGGTTTACGTTTTGTGGCCGGCAGGTCGGCCAGCGCATTGTGATATCGCTCAGACTTTTCCAAAATGTCTTCCAGCTTTTCTGCTCCCTGCTCAGCTATAAATCTGCTGGTGTCACTTGACAACGTGTTTTTTATTTGTTCGGTTAAAACAAATTCCTCAAGTCCTTCATAGGTAGAGGCGAGCTGTGAAAGCTCCAGACACTTTGTTAAGTATCCGTTCAGACGAGAAGAGAACTGTTGAAAAGTTTCAGAATTCTCCATCCTGCTGTTCCGGAACAGTTGCAAAAATTTGCGAACGTTCATTTCAAACCGTTCAAGCAAAGCTTTCTTCAACACGTCGTAATTGTTTTGTTCTGTGCTTTCCAGTTTTGCATAAACATCGTAAGCAGACCCTTTTAGGGCCTGGGAAAGTTTCATACACCAACGCGACCTCTCTAAATCGTACAGAATTGCCATTTTCTCAAATTTTTCTAGCCACATGTCAATCTTCTAATTAGGACAAGGGAAAGATTCTAGAGTGAAAGACATAGCGGTGAGTTGAGGAGATTGAGTGTTAGAAGGATCAGTTAAGGAAGAATGAGGAGAAGACTCTCCATTGCTGGAGGTAGAGGCAGCGCCACGAATTTGGACTTCTAGAGCTTCAAGAGCCAACTCATGCTGTCTCTCTTTCTCTCTGTCCTCGTGCTGTCTCTCCTTCTCTCTTTCCTCGTGCTGTCTCTCTTTCTCTCTTTCGTTCGCCCTACGAATTTCCATTTCCTCATCCATCTTTTTCTGCTGTAATAGACGGTCTTCCTTTTCCTTCCTCTCCGCTCTATCTTCCTTCTCTCTAGCTTCTGCTTCTTTCTTCTCCGCATCATATCTGTCAAGTTCGTCCCTGACAAAAGCTTTCGCTTCGTCTCCTTCCAATCCCTCCTCTCTTGCTTCCTCTCTGAGCATCTGCCTAAGCTTTGCACGCTCTGTCATTGTAAATAAGTGACTGAGACTTACTCGAAAAAGAAGGAAGAAAAAAGATACACTGGTTCCTTACCACTTACGAGAAATACAAAACAAAATAAATATTCTATTTAACTGGGATACCTCCTTCTATAATATTAGTTATCTAACTATCGCTGCTATTAATGGCTCTAAAGGCTCTAAATGCAGGCGACTATGCCAAATAAATGGTAGTTAAGATTAATCACTAACAAAAATAAGTTGCTACAGTGGAAACAAAACAATTATTGCAACAATTTTAGGAGAAAAAAATTCCTTTAATTTTTAAATCCACTACAAGTTCACCCCTGAAGTCAGATCGGGTAAGGGAGGCAATTAACTGGACGAAAAAAAATAGTCCGAACGCACTCCTTAACTTAGTTCAGAACACCTTTTGCTTAAAAAACCCTGTGATTGTTACACAATCACAAAGTCTACCAGTTTAGTATTACAAAATCAATACTTAACATATCTTCCGATAAAATCAACCTGTAAATCAAAATGTATAATACTCAATAATGCTGTGGAAAAAAACAATTACTATTAGTGTGAGGATGTAGGATAAAGAGAGAGGGATAGTACCTCACGGTGAGAGACAGCCATGTCCTTTTTAGGATAGTCAGGATCCTATTTGGTTCTCCTCTTTTTATCAAGCTCATGTATGGCTCCTCGAATACCGCTTGTGTACGGCGGTGGCCACATCCTGGGCAACAGTCTTGGCTGACTGGCTAAACTACACGGTTGGAGTAGGAGCAACCTTACTCAAGGGAATGTCCATCCCTAGTACACAAAGACTGAGACGGTGAGTGAGGCGGAGGAATCTGAGAAGATCAACAGCTCGCAAAGCGAAACAGCAAAGTGTGTGGCGCACTAGAGGCGTGTCGGACATAGAAAAAGACAATGGCTAGCCACCGTGGAAGAGATTGGGGTCTTACCACGTACTTCCTACAGAACGTAATGGGATCACAACAACAAGATAAGAACCGATATGTAGAGAACTCTCTGTCCCCTGGGGAAGAATCTACTGTACAAATTAACAGGGAAGAGGCAACTCCTCTAATGAGTAAGGAAGTACATAATGACGAGTGTTCCTTAAATTCTGTTGAAAGGGAGCATTCTGAGAAAGACCACCTAAATACTAGTAGGAGAAGCCTAAAAATAGGAACATGGAATGTTAGAACTCTAAACGGAGAAGGAAAGCTTGACAATCTTATATTAGAGGCAACAGACATGAAACTCGATATATTGGGAGTTGCAGAGGCAAGACTATTGGATACAGGCTACATAACAAGAGACCAGTACACGCTTATACACTCAGGAGGAACAAAACATGAAAGAGGGGTAGGAATGTTGATAAAGAAGGAGTTAGAAAAATACGTATGTGGATACTGGACACACAATGACAGAATGATGTTACTAAAGATGAGAGCAAAGGGATTCGACATATCAATCTTACAAACGTATGCACCAACTAAAGATCACAGCGAGGAAGAAATAGAAGAATACTATGAAGAGCTACAACACACACTTAAACCAGTCAAATCTACTGATGTGTTGATAGTAATGGGTGATATGAATGCAAAAGTAGGAAAAGGAAAATACAAGAAAATAGTAGGACAGTATGGATTAGGGACAAGAAATGATAGAGACAGACTTATCCAGTTCTGTGAAGAAAACCAACTGGTCATATGTAACACCTTTTTTGAACACCACCCAACGAAATTATACACATGGAAAAGCCCAGGAGATGTAACAAGAAATCAAATCGACTATATCATGATAAAACATAGATTTAAGAACAGTGTCACAAGTGCAAAGACACATTCTGGCGCCGACATAAATTCAGATCACAATCCAGTCGTCATCAAAGTAAATATAAAGCTGAAAAGAGCAGGAAACAAAAGACAGGAGGAACCCCAGATAGAAATATCAGCGCTGAAACAACCAGATATAAAACAGAAATATTTAATCGACGTCAAAAATAAATATCAACAGTTATTGACAGAAAGCATGGAGCAGTATAGAAGAGAAAACCCAGAAGAAAAAGCAACCGCAAAATGGGAATGCTTAAAAACAAGCATACAATCAGCAAATGCAAATTTACCTAAAAAGGAGTCTAAGAAAAATCAAATTTGAATGACAGATGACATCTTGAATAAAATGGCAGAAAGAAAGAAAGCAAAAAACACTCCAGAATATAAAACAATAGACAATGACATACGTACTATGTGTAGAGAAGCAAAAGAACGGTGGATAGAAACAAAATGCAAGGAAATAGAAGACTTGGAAGCAAAGCACGTGACATAAGATATGCATGAAGAAATAAAGAAATTATCAAATCGGTCGTGGTTTGCACAAGGAGGAAGCTGTATCAAAGAACAAAAATGGTGTGATATTACTTGATGAGAAAGACATATCAAACAGATGGGCAGAATACGTAAAAGAACTATTCGAGGACAACAGAGGTAAAAAACCATCACCAGATTCTAATGAAGGCCCAAACATTCTCAGATCAGAAGTAGAGAATGCCATTCATATGATACAAAAAGGAAAATCAGCAGGCATGGATAACATAAAAATTGAAATGATAGAAGCTCTGGAGAGCTTTGGTATAGATACAATCACAGATCTATGCAAGTATATATACAATACAGGATATATACCACTCGACATGAAAACATCAGTTTTTATAACATTGCCCAAAAAATAATTGAATGCCTCGAAGACATAAGTATTGATGGAAAAGATATAAGAATACTCAGTAACCTTTATTGGGAGCAAACTGCCACAGTAAGATCTGGAAGGAATTATTCACCATACATAGACATAAAAAGAGGTGTCAGACAAGGTTGTGTGCTGTCCCCCTGCCTTTTTAATTTATACACCGAAAAAAATTTCAAACAGATACAGGAAATACCAGGACTGAACATCAGTGGAAGGTCAATAAACAACCTTAGATATGCAGATGATACCGTGTTGTTAGCTGAAAGCGAACAGGAGTTACAAGAACTAGTGAAGCAAGTGAACAGTATAAGTCATGAATATGGACTCGACATTAATATTGAGAAAACAAAAACTGTGATAATTAGCAAAACAGACAATAAACCCACATTAAAGATAAGCGTAAATGGGAAAATCCTGGAACAAGTCAAGAGCTACGTATATCTTGGTCATATAATAACAGAAGATGGCAGATGTGAAACAGAAATCAAGAAGAGACATAGGAATGGCCAAAGCTACATTCAACAACATGAAACATATACTGACATCCAAACAGTTATCTCACAAATTAAAAGTGAGAATCATAAAGTGTTATATATATTCTGCATTTCTGTATGGTGCAGAAACATGGACGATGAATAAGAATTTGGAAGAAAAAACTGAGGCTCTTGAAATGTGGATATATAAAAGAATGGGGCGTATCTCATGGAAAGAGATGAAAACAAATAAGGAGGTCCTAGAAAATCTAGGTATGAAAAGAGAGCTAATGAGGGAGGTCAAAGTTCGGCAGCTAAAATACTTTGGCCACATAAAAAGGCATAACACCTTGCAGAAGACCATAACAGAAGGGAGAGTTGAAGGCAAACGTGCAAGGGGAAGACAGCGCTATAAGTGGGAAGAGAACATCAAGAGATGGATAGGAAAGAGTATATCAGAGTGCTCCACCAAGCCAAGAGACAGAAGACGTTGGAGATCCATTACAGCCAACCTTCGTTGTGGAGATGGCAACTGATGATGATGATGATTAGTGTGGTCAGCAAGCCCATAAACAGATCGTTAGTCTAGGGGATAGTTATTTTTAAAGATACTATAACTCACGAGACATCACACTCTTACTCTATTTCAGAATAAAGAAAATTAATCCTGCAGACGAGCTGATATTTGTCGTCTCGTCTTCCTATTCTAAGTTCAAAATCCCGTTAGACGAGACCCCATTTGTCGTAGATTTGTGATAGGGGAATTAAGACTTGGGTTGGTCCCTTCTGAATAGAATTGAACATGTGATAGCTCAGTGGGAGATAATATATGAAATAGATTTTTTCATGAGTGAGATGGTGGAAAATAATAGAGTCTGTCCCTGACACTCGAGAAGCTTCTCTCGGTCAGCCTATCTCTACAACAGATCTAGATTTGTCAGACAGTCTACTAGAATATATATATAGTAATATATATATATATATATATATATACAACTCACATTCTTAGGAAATGGCAGGTTGGTAACTTCTCTCAATATAATTTTTTTTGTCAAACCACAATTGTCCAAACGTCGGAAATGTTACTGTTTGTAATTTTTCTCGCCACAGGGGCTGAATGTACATGAGATTTAAGGAAGAAATATAATCTGGCTCGATAGGCCCAGTTACTGCATTTAGTCTTAAAGTTCGTGAGATGGGTACTCTGTCTCTTTCTAGATGCAAACACAATGCCAGACAGGTTGTAACTTGGACACCCACGTATTTTAGTACAAAATGTTTCTTCTAGGTTATTCTCATATATATATATATATACTGAAACCGCTGGTAGATTTTGGGCTTGACCCATTTACTGTATAAAAGAAAAAGAAACATACAGAAACTTAATCATAATATCATACACACATCCTTTTCCTACCCTCGCGTAAAATATAATATTCACTTCGGTTATTTAACTTAAATCAGAAACTATAAGCTTAGAGCTTGTCTTATCGTTTAAAACTCCCGTGAAATAACTCTAGTCATTTTAAAAAAATCAATCATCCTGTATTTGAAATACGTACATATTCCGTCAATTCTCAAATGATGAATCAGTGCATTTACTTAGTTAGTTAAATATATTCTCTGACTGGTTACTAGCAATTTAATTAAATTTATTTATAGCTGAATGAGTTTTTAGCTAGAAATTATAATTTATTCTGCTATCCACTGTAACACAGTAACTTAGAGAATTAGAATGACTGGGCTAATTGGCAAAGCCCTCTGCACAAAAATCTAATGAAGATATAATTCGAACTAGCAATAAACACTCGACAATACTAGTCAATATATATTTACCTCACACAGAACTACTTAAGACTATTCTCCAAGGCAAACTGAGATTATACTTAATAAAGTAATCTGGAAACGAAGCTAGATATGTCTAGAGAAACTGCGGAGTCTGAATGAATGGCGTCTAAACTGTTGGGGTTTAAATATAGGAAACTGACAAAGAATGCTACGCTATTTCCCGAAAACCAGAATATGCCAGACTTAACACTGATAACACCCCGGGGAATTTCTACGTTTAATCTGCAAAATCAAACGAATTCTTCCCACTGAAACCGAAACCAGACTCATGGAAATCGAGCGAACAGTCTCTCTTTGATCTTGTGTAACATGATTTACCAGACCGTGCGAGATTTTCTTCGCTCGAGAATTTACACTATTCTGCCTGCAGACTATGGTCATAAACACAATATAAGCGAGCTCGTCTTTGATCTCACATCTTTCGCCGTGAATAATTAACTTATAGGCGAACAGATCAGGGAAAAGTGATAGACAATGATCTTCCTTATTATCCCTGTCGAGAACGAATTAACACGATTCGATCTCTCATCAGAGAACTTAGCTAACTGCAATAAAATGCTTTGCTAAATTAGAAAGGAAATGACAAAGGTTTGAATTGCTAACAATCTAGCGTTTGCGGAAAAAAGGTAAAAGAGCGAAAGACAGGTAAAAGACAAGTGTAGAATAAAGAATAGATATCTGAAATCTATTAATCATAATATCTCTGCCACATATGACAATATTGTCAGCTGGGTTGCTCCAATCTGGCCCCAGACCAGCCTTGGTGTATAATAATAATTAAGAGATGGTCGCCAGAGTTGGTAGTTTAATTTTTCCTGGATGAGTCATGTGGTACTGCGTTTGGTAATTGAAGCAAGACGTTCTCGGACGTTCACAATTATAACAAGAAAGAAAATAGTTCTTATATTGTCTAGCCTATAGGTGCTACGACTGTTACGCTATAAAGCTGCTGGTGATAAATCCTCTCGACTTTTCTCTGGGATGACAGCCGGTTATGAACCAAAGCTTATCTTGAATAAAATTCACTTGAGAAAAAGAAACGATTGTCAGTAGTCGAGGAAATGTTATATTTATTGTCGCAGTGGGCTGATAAATTTAATACATAAATCGGGGTATTGGTAAGTTCCTTTTAGCTCATTTATGGGTTATATGCTTTCCGTAACTGAGTAACATGCCCACAAATTAGAGAAAAGCACGCTGGCCGCTGGTTTTGACCTAGCCTAGATTGGGAAGAAAAACAAACATTTAACCAAAATACCAATCCTATGCTATAACGCGTAATGTGTGATCTCTTTTATTCTCTCCGTCTCCTAATTAAATAAAAAGGCACACGGTATTTTAAGCTTATACTATCGCGCTTCGCTTAGCAATGCACGGAGTTGGGTTTCAGGCATGTAGCCGCCCCCCCCCCCCCTTCCCTCCTTCCGACTTGGTAAACACTCAGCGCACAATGTCAGTTTTTAATTTAATTAAGACCACGCCCTTAACAATTATCAATGTGAGACAAACATAAAGGTATGTTATCAGGCACTTGTAGGAAATAAAGAAGTAGAACACTAGACAACAGAAAAACAACAGACATGAGTGGCTTACCCACGATTCGAACACTGGACCTCGGGTTTCCCTTCCTTAACAATTATCGCCTGTCCTTACTAGTTAGTTTATTGTCGGCGTCTATCGGTTTTAACGCATGATATAACCGCTAGTCATTTAATAAAACTTTACACACAAAGAAATAAAATGCCCATACTACTCTGTCACTTTTATCCGTCACTCTTACCATTATACTTAAGTCAGGTAAGAAAATGGTTGATGGATTTTACATCACTGAACCCCTGGTACGAAAATAATGCCCGCGAGCGGGCCTCTCCCCAGATCCTCCGTCCGTTTCCCCAGATCAAAGATTCCTCGGTCACGGTGTTTGCCATTACCGCGATTTCTGTTCGCTTCCGATATCGCGATTATCTCCCCGTATGTATAACATCAAACAGGTAGTCGTGAAGCGTTATTACCGCCCCTTGAATGGTTTTGCCGCTGCTCCCACGTGTTGTGACTAAGGGCCGATAATTGGCAGCTCACGTGATTCGCTCCCTGGTTAAGATTGCCGGGTGTGAAATGTTTGTAAACACTCATGCTCAGGAAGACAGACAAGATAGGCGTGGCCTCAGAAGTGAGTAAACCAGACAGCTAATTTCGTGGCTTTCGCGTTGCACAAACATAGATACTAAATGAGGGAACGTTGTAACCGGATTTAGGTAGACTATTTACATATACACGTCACACTTCCGTCAGGTAGGGAACACTGGACAAGTGATTCCTGCCTAGGTAACAGGCACTTTAACTCGGGCACGAAGCAATGTGCAGTAATTCTTGCATGAAAAAAGGTATATCGCCCTGCATTGTAGCTATTATAATCCATTAGGCAGATGTTTCCACCGTTCCTTCCTTTATAGGGAAAAAGACTGAAGAGACAGAGAGTAAAAATGTTTTTATGTTTGCTTTAGATGGTATTCATTTATAGTATGTAAACACATTTTATGAAATGTTTCTAATTTTGTCTAAAAATATATGGTGGGAAATTATTATTTCAGTGTTCATTCCAAACAGGTATCGGTATGGCGCGTGTAGTGCGGTATGGTGCGTGTAGTGCGGTATGGTGCGTGTAGTGGGATCATAATTTGGGCAGTGAATAATAAATATAAGGTGAAGGTGGTCCCACTGCAGATACTGCCATAGTGAAGTGAAGTGTTAGAGACTTCACTATACTAGGTCCAGCATCGAGAGGTGAGGTGACCATTTCCCTTCCTCGCTGCCTTTTCCTTCCCTAACTCACGAGAAAAGTCAGGTACCCAGTTACAGCTGGGTAGACTGGAGCGTGTCGATACCGTGAATTGAACCCGGCACCTTTGCCGTAGAGACCAGCGCTCTAACCACTCTGTCAATTGGACGCTCAGTAAATATATAAATAATACTGCATATAATTGTACTTCTGAATTTTTATTAATTATAATTGTTAAACTACAACAAAAATATGTACAAAAGATCTTCGTTGTTATATCACAATGTGTATACAAATAGACTGTCTCCGATTAAGGAAAAGACATGATTATTAATAGGCATCATACTGAGACGAAAGGTCATGAGTGGCTGAAGTTAAAGCTTAGTGTTCGTGTTCAAAAACTACATTTTTACGAGCTAATTTGAGACATGATTACCGTTACTGGTTTTACATTAAATAATTTATTTATAATGATAACTATGACAAACAGTATCAGAGAAAGGATTGCAGCCTTCTTCGCTAGGAGTTGTTGCATCATAAGAGCCCATTACCGTGAATGCTTCATGTTAACACTCATAAACGCCTCACATCAGCAGGCAAGTTGAGATAAGATTTGCAATAAAACTTTATTAATACTCTTTATTTATACCCAGCAGATGCATTACAAAGTAGAAAAAACGCATATATCATGTATTATTGCCTTGGTTTTACTGGCACATGTAACCGTCATTGACGTCTAATAAACTGAGAAATATCTATTTTGAAATATTAACAAAGTTATTATTTATTTTATTTTACAAATTAATATTGTTTTGTATTGTATTGTATATTAGCATTAAATAAAGTGAACTAATTGTTATAAGTGAAACTTCATGAAAAAATAAATATGAAGATCACTGAAAATCAGATGTGAAAATTGTCAACATTAAATCAAATATGACTTTTAAAAGTTTTCATAAAGATTCGTGTTTTTTTTTTTTTTATGTGCTCTTGTATCTTAATTCCAAACAGCTACTTGTCTACAACAACATGAACTCGATTTCAATTAAACTTATTACTGACGAAAAAATATGCTTCTGTCGTTGCCCGCACCGCGATTAAGTGCTTTCTGGCCAGCGAGAAGGTTTATTTCACAATGCGAGCAGATGACGTTATAATTTATCTGACTTTTTATATTAAGGCAAAAAACATTTTTAATGCTCTCTTGGTAATAGTAGTTACTAAATAAGCAATATACATATTTTTAACAGATTAGACGTATACTGATTTTAGTTGGTCAGATCTATGTTTCGAAGGAATGTCATCTATCCAGTTTTACTTTATTAATACTCTTTATTTATACACTGCCAAGTAGAAAAAAAAAACGCAATTATCATTTATTATTGCCATGTTTTTACTGGCATATCCATTTCTCAATACATACAATAGTATATATTTATATACGGGTTTCCGATTTTTTTTTACTTGAAAAATTTTAAGTCATTCCTACCCAGGTTCAGTGCTTCCTACCTAGCAGGTAAGGTTCACTGTACAGTGAGCGGTACCTAGGTAACGCTCACTGTACAGTGTCCGGTACTGCAACACGGTGTGAAAAGTTCGCGTTCACTGTCAAATTTGCTTAGACGAATGGTCGTGGCTGTGCGAATGGTATTTTTCTACCTTTTAATTAAGGGCAAAAATGTAGGTATGACTATGGTAGTAAATGTAGTACAGTGTAGAAATCAAGTCCAACACAAAAAATCTGAATCTTTAATTCATATGTCAAGTCAGTCCTATTGTATGGCTCTGAGACATGGAGAATAGCAAAAACCAAAAAGCTGCAGACTTTCATGAAAGTGTGTTTGATATAGAATAGAAGGATTGTAATAGAATAACAAGATCTAATGTGGAACTGGTGATAAGAACCAGAAAATGCCAGTGGGATAAGAGATGTGAAGTAGACGCTGGCGTTTGATAGGACACAACCCGGAAGCCTGTTGGTAGCAATTCAAGGCAGTCCTCGTTCTGGAGTCACCAGAATAAACGATTTAGCAGGAGACAAAAAGAAAAAAACATGGAGAAATGAACCTGACACACACACGTGACATGACGGCTATTAAGAAGACACGGACAGGCCTTGAAATGATGGATCAGAACAGAAAAGAACTTGGCATAAGTTTGTTGAGAGCATTTGTTCCTTGGGGAGCTTACTGCTGCTGATGATTTAGGTACTGATGCCAGTTTAGAGACAGAGCTGCGGATTGCCGGCATTTTAGACACTAATAACCAGACATCAACACTTCGAAGGCGTCCGCCTCGAATTCTAAAGGTACCGGGTTCGATTCCCAGTTGATGGAATATAATTTATGCAAACTATATTTTTTAAGAACCAGTTATCCTAATGATGTCATACGCCCCCTTGGTCTCCTAGGTAGTGAGACTGGATGCCTAGCCTTCTCGGATATGGGCGAAAACATAGGAGGCCCCGTGTGCAAGTTGCGCTCGTTAAAAATCCCACGGCAGTTGCATATCGTAAAGAGTAGGCCATAAGGCCGCTGCCCTGGCAACATTTAAAAATTAGAACCTACCCACCACAAAAATATTTATAGAATGTGTGATTCCTATATAAACATTTTGGGATTCTCGCCGGTGCTATGAAGTTCGTGCACTGTGCTGAGATCCTCCTTCTGTGATCTAAGCGAGGAGATTGGAGCACTTATGGAGTTGTCCGTATGCAATGAAGATAGTCCTTAAAACTAAACCAACAAAAACCAAACTTCGAAATGCAGAAAGACTGTCAGACTTCGCATTACATTAAAATGTCTAAATTTTCAGCACTTTTTATTTTCTGTGTTCATGAGCTAACACTTAGTGATGGTGGTTCAAAGACAAGACATAATCCGTGTTACAGATTACATTCAATGATTGCTTGAATAATGCTCATCAAAGTTTGTGTCATGTGTTTCATTAGTACAGAAAACTGTCGATAACTTGTTGTGTGACTAAACTAAAAGTTTAGTTTATCATTCTCCAGGGACTGCATGGGCGAAGACAAATATTTAGTTATCTATTCCTGTCTTTTGTTAGATGATGGTTCATTTCATGATGACAGTAATGGACAGAAGGACGGAGAAATTGTTGATCTGACCGCAGCTGATAACGGAAACAAGATCAGGAGCACGGGAGCCGATGGAGGAGTTGATGAGGGAGGCATCGATTCACAAAAACCTAAACGTCGAGAGATCGTGAAAAAGACAGAAGTGCCTACAACACCAGAGGTGAGTTTGTGCCAGTTCAGCGTGCCCTAATGTTCATGGTCTCATGACAGTATTCATCGTACATTAATTTTATATTTATTTTTTAAATAGAGTACATATTTCATGTCCTGTAATATGCCAATGAATGAATCTCCCATGGCGAAACGATTCCGTCACTTTTTATTTTTTTAACTGCAAAGTATTCGCGTGGAAAATCGTATCCTATTTCAAACCCGTCATCACCCCAAGGCTCTCTTTATTTTCCATTAGTTGGTGCGAGAATATTAGGAAACAATAATTCCACTCCCAGTGGATATAAAATGGGAAAATTTGAGAATTCAAAATGGTGGCTTATAAAGACTAATGATTCACATGTCTGTCCAGTCGATTTTGCGTACTCCAGACGGTCTAGAAAACTGAAGTTTGAGCGTTTTACAGAAATTGGTGAATGTCAAAAATTACTTGAAATGTGCCTGTACTACTCAGATTGATATATTTAGTTACTGTATAATGTTTGTGATAATGTGTCGTCAGCATCGTTCACGTAGTCCCATTTATTTCTCAGGGGTCTATAAGAAGTAACAGGACTGCCTCTCCCTCTCTCTCTCTCTCTCTCTCTCTCTCTCTCTCTCTCTCTCTCGCTCGCATTTCGTTTAGGTTCTGCTTGGGGCGGGCAACCTCAGGGCCGTCTTAACAGCATTGTAGGCCCTGGACAAAGCAATGCATTGGGCCCCTACCCACCCACGGGAATAAAAATGTAAACGGTCAATAAAATTAAACCTATATATTTATAATTTAATGGTACTTTCAACAAGAATTTTGTTACAAAATTAATGTTTTAAACATAAACAAACGTGCTGTATGTAAAGCAAGGATTAATCAACACAACCTATAACAATATAACATAAGCCTTGAAAAACACACACATATAAACATATCAACGATAATTAATTGGTACACCGTACAGACGGAGATGGTACAGTATGAATTCAATACCATAGTTCCCGCCGTAAGTACTTCGGTCGGTCAGTCACATTTTGCACACCGTCATTTGCGCACTTTTTCTATTTTTGAGAGATGTAGCGAGATTTGATACTCTTGCTTTGTTTGTGAAAAAATGTGTGACGCGACACACACACACACAGCGCAGGGACAACGCGGCGGATCTTGCTTTGAAGTTTGAAAGTGGCTGAAACATTTGCACTCCGTCTAGCCGACCAACATTGAAGAAGGTAGGAAATAGCGAATATATGAAACATGGCTGACCTTAAAAGTTTGCATTAGCTGGACAGATAATCTAAATCTACAAGAGCAAGCCTGGTTGTAAGACATTTAAATAATAATAATTCACCAAAGGAGATAGAATATGAATGATATCCAAAAGGATATTATTCAAATATAAATAGTTTTAAAAATAATTAACATTTTTCATCGTCATCACATCTGCTAAAAGTTAGCTAATAATCTTTAACAATTTATTATAACTACATGCCTCAACGGATTTCGATAAAACTTTAATAGAATGAAAGCTTCATATGGGGAAAATGAAAGGATACATAGGAAGGAAGGAAAGATATAACTGTGTAGTGTAAAGAAGAGAAAACAAGTACAGAAAAAGCACAGATCGCCTCAAACCAAGAGATTCAACGAAATCTTAGCGGACTTCAGACCGTGCTTTCTCGTACGGGAGAGTCGCCCAAATATAAGGACAGAGCGGCGCGTTTAAAATCACACACACCAAATCCAGAAGTCAGAGTGAGAAACTGGAAGACAGTCTCTGCAAGAAAAGTTCTTTTTTCACGCTGCATGCATGGCAGATAAACTTCAACCAATACAGCCTCACCGTGCGCTTATTAATCCTAAGAGGGTATGTAAGTTTATTAAAGATATGTGTGACTAATATCAATTTATTTCAGATTTTGTTTACGATTTGATTGTGACAGACATAATAAAAAGGGAATGACGCTAACCAGAGATAACCTCCACCGGCATTGTCAGGAAGCATAACAATTAATTGGTTAGCCAAATATATCATGGCTAGTTCTTGCCTGGAAGTTTACGACGTACCAGCAAGTACATAAGTGACTTGGCATCCATAAGTGGAAGGCAAAGTTTATATCTTACCCATGTAACATAACATGTGATTTATTCATGTATTTTGTTATTTTCTGCACAGTGGACATTATCTTATCATGCTATCTCTGTAACATACTACCATGATTCATTAATTTATATACAAACACTGAAGACATGGTTGCCTCATGAACAGAAGTAGTTGGTAAGATTGTTGGAACACCATGGCCACCTATTACCTTTTGTTCCAGGTTTTATGATCGTTCCTGATCGAGTTTATGATCGTTCCTGATCGAGCTCATGATCGAGTTCGTGATCAAGTTTAAACTAAAGACTTGAGGACCTTTGATCCTGCTAACTGAAGACTGTGGTCAAACAATCTTCAACACCTTAGTCCCCAGTAGTTATAGGGCGGGCTGAAGGAAAGTCTTCCTGATCATCAGTGTGTCTCAGGAACCTCGAACAAACCCAAGATGAGTTTTTCTGTATTCAATCCAACAAACACTGTGAGCAGTTTCTAAAGCGATGGTCGATGATGATAACAGCTAGAGACTAGATAGCAAGATATACAAAATATACTGTGACAGACTTTTATAATTTCATTGGAAGATTCATCCAAGATTTTTTACTATTATTTATTTTAATTTGTAACCATTATTAATCATATATTTTACCATCTTCCAACACCCATTTCTCATTACTAGGATATATAGATGTACATAATAAATTATGAAATTGCACTCATTTGACTTGGTAAATTTTTAACTGTTAAATTTTGAGTTACTTTTTCTAATTTAATTATATTATCACATAGGGTTACTATAGCGAAAGTGGCACAGTATACTTCTGAAGCCTAAATCTATTGTCCAGCTCAGAGTATTCACAGCCGTAACTCAATTGTGATACCAGTGCACTTCTCTGGCACTGGGACTTCATACTTTCTAGAGACAAATTCTACTTCTTCTCTACCACTATCATAACACCAGAAAAACCTTTCGCTACAAGAGAGTACATTAACTTTCAACCACAGCTAAGTGGGTGCAACTGTGGTTGAAAGTTAGACAAAAATTGTATTGTTTCCCCTTATATGTACTCTCGCGAAAATAGAAAAGTGTGACGGTGAGCATTAAATCAACAGACAATCAAGATACTATTCTATCCAGTTTCATTCTAGAAACGGATTTAACTCTTCATTTTTCTTAAAAATAACCTTAAAATGTAAGTTTCTGATTGTTTCTTCCAGACAAAATTTTAATTTAAAGTATTGCAGACTTATTATTATGGATCAAAATGATAAGATGGCTAAAAGAAAGAGACGATCGCGTCATTCACAGCGAGCAAGCGAGACTATAGAAGAAGCAGCAATGTAATACGTGTAACAGAAACAACACTTACTTAGTCGTTCCCCTTCTACCTTGAGGTGTAGAGGTTTGGAAGAGAGAGCGCCAGACTATCCTATCGGCTGTCTTCCTTCTGGCCTGGTTCCATTCTAGTCCTCGGTCCTTCAAAGATTGTCTAATGTTGTCCTCCCAGCGGACTCTGGGTCTTCCTCGGGGTCTGGATCCTTGGCTCTTTGTTTCCCATGCTTGTCGTGGTATCCGATCTTCTCCCATTCTGCAGACATGGCCAAACCATCTTAATTGGGACTGTTCTACTTGGGTCTGCAGGGGGTAGGATTTAAGGCCTTGACGTATCGTCTGGTTGCGTACCATGTCTCTTCTTGTTACTTCAACCACCTTCCTCAGATACATAATTTCTGAGGTTTGGATCTGGCTTTTATGGGTTGTAGTCATTGCCCATGACTCGCATCCATATGTCAAGATTGGGACATAGGTGGAGCGGTATACAGCCATCTTCGTTTTCTTACCAACCTCTCTCTTGCTGAGGAATCCTCGATTTATGGCCTGAAAAAGTCTCCCAGCTGCCAGAAACAACACACTATAATTAAAAACCTGCCAATTTTGGCGGATTGTTGTTAGTTATTTATTATTAACCAACACAATCGTTTGCGAATTTTCTTTGCAGAGAATTGATTTATAATTGGATTGAAGTCAATGGTCTTCGGGATGTCATTTTCCATGCACATGAGTGAAAGCCAGTTCAAACGCTTCTACCCCATTGTACTTTATTTAAAACGCATATTGGGTAAGAAGCCGAATTCGTCAACTTACCCACGTCATGTTTTATTTGAATCCCTGGCCTTTCCAGCGAGAGATCGAGTAATTATCCACTCTGCCAAGAGATGTCTTATGAACAATATGGCAGCATCCCAGCATGGGGCCCCTAGAATCGTGGGACCCCTGGGCACTGCCCTTATCCATAAGGAGCGAAGAAAGAGCTGATGATGATAATGATGATCAGTCGTTTAACTAAAATTTTACGAGTTCTCTGACCTACATACAAAGTGTATGTAACTGCCTAAGAAAGACAACTCAAACACGGCCGAGAGAGGTGGTCAAACTTTATATAATTCAAGCTTTTTTTTTTTTTTTTTTTTGCTCTGGTAGGTCCCGCCATTTCCACCTTCTCCACCAGTGCCTAGAGAGGAAATCACCCCTCCTCCAGTATCCAGCCCGTCTCCAGTTCCGACCCCTGCCTTAGAGGAGCCACCTCTGCCAGAAATGGACATACCAGCAATACCTGATCTGCCAGAGATTGTAGAGAAAACTGTGAGTTTAAAGACTGGAGAGAAATCTGCGGGTTTGAAGACTGGAGAGAGAACTTTGAGTTTAAAGATTGGAGAGAAAGTTCTGAGTTTATAGATTGGATAGTAAGCTTTAAGCTTACAAGTTGTAGAGAAAGCTGCGAGTTTAAAGACTGGAGAGAAAATTGTGGGTTTAAAAGATTGGAGAGAAATATGTGAGTTTACATGTTGGATAATAAGCTATAAGCTTATAGATTGGAGAGAAAGGTGTAAGTTTATGGGCTGAAAAGAAAGCTTTGTGTAGACTTTAAGAGCAGGGTGGCAGCGTGACCTTTGGACAGAAACTGTCTTCTGACAAGAGACGGACTGCCAACTTTATAAAATAGATAGATGTGCTAATGAGATTTTGGCGTAATATAAAAATGCCATTTCTATAATCACTAAAGTGATTGCAAATTTGTGATAAATATGTGAAAAGTTCTTCTTCATGTACCATGCCGGGTGGTGCAGGAGATCATGTCTCTTCACAACTTCCTGTCTGCAGTAGTATTTATCAGTTCTGTTGTTGATTTATTTCCATGACATAATGTCAAACTGCCCTTTATCTTCTCTCTTTGTCATCCTCTACCTCTTTCCCTCCAGTCTTTCCTGTTGTTACGATATACTCCAGCTGTCTTCTTCTCCTAACATGCCCAAAGAAAGTGTATTGTTTTCTTCTAACCTGAGGAGTAAGTTTCCTTTGTGCATTGACCTCTTTCAGGACATCCTCATTACTATTTTTAGCTGTCCATTCTATTTTTAACTTTCTTCTGTAAAACAACATCTCTGTGGCCTCTGGTGCTTTTCCTACGTTTACTAAATGTCGATGACTCACTTCCGTATGTCAGGATTGGTTCTAAATTAAACCGAAAAACTCTTTCTTACTTTCACTGACAAAGAGTTGTTGCATAAAATACTTTTCATTTTTCAGAATGCTGTTTTTGCCAGCACTATTCTACTCCTTACTTCTGAGATGCAACAAGTTAATGATTTTTAATTGAACTACTTTTATTATCAACTTTTTATTTTTTAATCGGGTTTCATCTTCTTTTTCTTCCTCGTTCGCCCTCAGACATCTACATTAGTGACTCTAATAAAGGAAGTAGTCAGCTCAAGGTTCCTGACATCTCCAAACAGTTTTTCATGGAGAGAAGTGAGTTGTTACCATATGCCACTCCGTTCGCTGTTGTATATTGGGCAGGACTGGAGCAGATGTTCAGCTGTCATGGGACTGGTGCCACAGGAGCAGAGACCTGTGGGATCAATCTGGTACTTGTTGTATAGATGGTACCTCAACCTTTATTATCAGGTTTAAAGTGTAGCCTTTCTGTAATTGCATGATGCTGAAAACCTCATCATCTTCAAATTGCTACAGAAACTACTGCTACAAAAGCATGTGTTTTACCACAAGCTTTCTGCCAAGTGGCCAGCAGCACTTGTTGTCCCATGCACTATAGAGAGCGAATAAAGAGGTGATTGTGAATGATGAGGATCTCACTAATACTTCAGCTTTGGTCACGCATTTCTTTCATATAATTTGTGTGTGTTTTACCTTATAGCAGGGGCAGGGGAAGAAGAAAGAAAAACAAAAGTTTATAGTAGAACCTCCACCTCCACCTCAACCTCTTCAAGTGAAGGAGGAGCCCAGGAAGAGGAGAGCTGCACCTAAAGTCAGGATCATGTAAGTACAGGAACTTGGCAAGGCACACATAAATATTTTATGGAACTGGTAAGAAAAGAGGGGAGCCACGTTAGTACAGTGGTTAGTGCACTGGCTTCCTAGCTCGGTGGTCCATGGTTCGATCCCCAGTGGAGGTGGGATTTTTTAGACCGCAGGCGGCTCCGGGGTCGACCCAGCCTCATGAATTGGGTACCAGAACAACTCTGGGAAGGTTAAGGCTGCCGGCGTGATGCTGACCACATCACCCCTAGTGTGCCGATGGTCAAGAAAATACGGGCCTAACACCGTATTCCCAATATGCCTCAATAGGCGTGTAACGGGATCTTAATATTTTATGGAACTGGTAAGAGAAGACACATAAATATTTTATGGGACTGGTAAGAGAGGACACACATAAATTTTTTATGGAACTGGTAAGATAAGACACACATACACTATTTATTAAATTGATGAGAGAAAAAAGTTATACATAAGTTATGAGATGGGCAAGAGAAAATCTGTTTAAATGAAGAATAGTGGGATATGTTCTTGGGTTTCGTCCAAATAAGTCACCAACGTTGTTTGGATTAGGGTTTAGGATTAAATTTAGGATTCCTAAACCTAACCTTAAGCTCTTATTACTGAGTCTTTTTTTTAAATTTTTTAAAGCCGCATAGAACACATGTCCCACTGTTCTTCATGTCAACCTGAAAATATACATTATTTATGAGATTGATTTGAGATGACAACATACACAATTTAAGAAAGTAGTAAGAGATAAAAGAACACACTTAATTTATATGATTGGTTAGAGAAGAAATACGTATATAATTCATAGTTAGAAAAACATATCTATAATTCATAATTAGAGAAGAAAAACATATATATATAATTCATAGTTTGAGAAGAAATACATATATATATAATTCATAAAAAAGAAATACATATATAATTCATAGATAGAGAAGATATATATATATATATATATATATATATATATATATATATATATATATATATATATATATATATATATATATATATATATATATATATATATATATATATATATATACATATATACATATATATACATATATAATTTATGAGATTGGTTAGAGAAGAAATATATAAATAATCCATAGTTAGAGAAGAAAAACATATATATAATTCATAGTTTGAGAAGAAATACATATATATAATTCATAGTTAGAGAAGAAAAACGCCTAGTGGCGTCTTGTAGGGCAACAACAAATTGATTCCACTTTGCTCGGTCGGCGGCCATCCTTCGTACAGTGCCCCAACTCTGGTTCATTCTTTGCATCTCACAGTCCTCCGCCAGGTTGTTTTTGGTCGGCCTCTCTTTCGTTTTCCTTAAGGGGTCCAAAGCATAGCTGTTCTTGTGATGGCATCGGGGTCTCTTCTGAGGACATGGCCAACCCAGCTCCAGCGTCTGCCAGCTATGATGTGTGCATGTCCTCTTGCTTTCTCCGAGTAAGCAGATCTCGGTTGGTGATGGTATTATATAATTCATAGACTTCCAGATGTTGTTTAGGCTAAAAAATATTCATTCTGATGTTGATGTCTTTGTCCTGCCCCCCCGTCTGGTGATTTACTATGCAAGGTGTCTGTCTGTTACCAGTTGCTGATGTTAGTTGACACATCTGACATTCTTTAAAACATTAACTACGAATTAAAAAACACACTGTGGCCGAATTAAATTTGGTTCCCATTTTCGATTCTGTAGGTGTATGAAACAGCCAAAAAATTTAATCTTGTTAAAAACATATATATAATTCATAGAGAAGGCCATACATAATTTATGAGATTTGTTACACAGTTTAAGGAAATAGTAGAAGAAAAACACACTATTTATGAAAGTGATAAGAGGGGAGAACCATACACATTTAATGAGATTCGTAGGAGCTCTGCTTTAGACAAGTCCACCTTGTCGGGTTGTCTGGCTCACCCAAAGTCTCTTCTTCTTCTTCTTTGATCCTTAGCCGCCGACTGTCAAAGCAGTCAGTGGCCATCACGCCTAGTGGCGTCTTGTAGGGCAACAACAAATTGATTCCACTTTGCTCGGACGGCGGCCATCCTTCGTACAGTGCCCCAACTCTGGTTCATTCTTTGCATCTCACAGTCCTCCGCCAGGTTGTTTTTGGTCGGCCTCTCTTTTGTTTTCCTTCAGGGGTCCAAAGCATAGCTGTTCTTGTGATGGCATCGGGGTCTCTTCTGAGGACATGGCCAACCCAGCTCCAGCGTCTGCCAGCTATGATGGTGTGCATGTCCTCTTGCTTGCTCCGAGTAAGCAGATCTCGGTTGGTGATGGTATTCGGCCAAAAAATTTGGAGAATTTTTTTTAGGCTTGTTGTGTGAAAAGAGGACAATTTCGACATTTCCTTCTCTGTAACTCTCCAGCATTCTGCACCATAGAGAAGCACAGAAAGCACACAGCTCTGATATAATCTTAATTTTGTGCTTGTGCTGTATTGAGAGGACTTCCAGATGTTGTTTAGGCTAAAAAAGGCTGTTTTTGCCTTATTCATTCTGATGTTGATGTCTTTGCCTGCCCCGCCGTCTGGTGTTACTATGCATCCTAGGTATGTGAAGGTGTCTGTCTGTACCAGTTGCTGATTCCTTACTGATATGGGCTCAGGGTTGCTCACATTGAGCGTCATGACATCTGACTTCTTTAAATTGATGTTCAAGCTCACCGGCTGGCTAAACAGTTTTGCGATTTGGTAACTAACCTATTAAGCACAAATTTTACCCACGCTTTTTTCCGGTTTGCCGTCCAAATGTGTTTCTTTCGTAAGCCGTTCCCATCGGCTTGCGGTAGTTAATGAGTTAAATTGATGTTCAAGCTCACCGGCTGGCTAAACTTATTAAGTCTTTCCGTTTTTTCCTGGATGTGTTGATGTGAATGTGCTAGTAGTGCAATGTCATCTGCATATTCCAGATCTTCCAATGTAGAAAATCCAAAGTCTCTATGAAGTTATATTATACTTTATACATTTACTCCTACCACCCCCCTTCCCACAAATCACAAAATGATATAGCCTTCTATGAATAGCAGTAGAACAATGTCTGAGGGTGACACACACAACTAGTCCTGTTATGTAGGACACATTTATCAGGTGGTTGCTTCTCAAGACAAAGTTACCACATTTTTTTTGTTGATCAGAATCAACGTCACTGCACTCTGGGCAAACCCATTGGTGCTAAATTTCTCTCAGCAAATGTTGAAGTGTATGAATGCTAATTGTTCCTTTCATGCTGGTTGAACACAAGCCAGATGCATTCTCTCATACATCCATCTCTGCTGTTCTTACGTTTAATGCCAAATTTCAGCAGTCTTAGCCTTGATGATTCATCAGTTGCAGTGTCATTCTCTAATAGGGGATCATTAATTGCCTTCAGTATGTCTCCCTTATCCATATCCAATGCATCATCTGTGGGTGCTCTTGAAGCTAGTCTGTCAGTTCGTTCATTGCGAGTGCACCTGCATTACCAGGATAGTAGATCCACACCAGTTCCTGAAGACTCAAGGCTTCTATGAATGTTTTCATGTACATGATTTGGGGGGGGGGGGGGGGGGGTATGGAACCAAACTGTAGACACTGCCACCACCATGAGGAATCAGTTGAACACCTACTGTTACAGTGCCCAAGACTAACTGACCTGCGACACCAGCTACTTCCATCGCACCCAACCATCCACAATGCACTCTACACATCATCACAACAACTGAGGAAGACTTGCACCTTTGTCAGAGAGGCCAATGGGCTTTCAAGAACTGCCTGCTCACAGCTAAAGGGATTATATCATCATCATCATCATCATGAATGTTTTCTATTCATTCTGGAGCCATCCACTTTGGACCTTTCGAAGCATGGATTGTGAGCCTGATACAATAATTGCCTTGCTAATAGTTTCAGACAGCCACCTTAAGGCAGCAGTAGCTGCCTTTACTTCCATTCTCATGCTGGAGGTTGTTATGTAATCCCCGCTATGTTCAGCGATGATTCAGCCCTTAACTCTATCAGAGAAGCCCCATCCTGATTTCTCAAAACAGATTACAGACCCATCAGTATACACAATGGCATCATCATCATCCCCAGCAAGATCATTTATTAGCTGATCAAGCGATGGAAGTAGCAGCGATTACATTCCTATAATATTTTGTTTATATTTCTTTGTAAGTACAGTACATACATAATATCCCCTTTGTGTTCAGTATTTCTTAGAATTATATGTAGTTAACACATGTTGTTAACTGTAGTTTTTTTAAATATTTTTTTAATCAATTATTACTAAAATTTAATACATTTTTATGGACTTCGGTAACGAATTAATTTGATTTCTATAAATTCTTATAGTTTTTTCGGTTAGCGTTCAATTTTTCAAGAGTGAATTAGCAGCACTAAGTGGGGGATTGCTTTATAAGTAAACTCTCTAACACTTCGCCTCTCTATTGCAGTATCTGCTTTGGGATCCTCCTTTACCTTATTGATATATGCAATATCCCCACCTCCTCCCACAGACTCAAGATCATACCCCACTTTTATTTTCTTTCCCTCTCCAGACCCAAGAACATGTACAGACCTCGAAAATCTCGTCCAGCTGAAGCTCCAGTCACTTCTGAACAGCTGATGGACATTGAAGATCCACTTGACTTTCTAGCCAGATGGTGTATCATTAAGTATGATAGCCTAATTATGTGTCATCATCCCTCTCCTGTCTTCTTCTCCTCTTCATATTATTCTTTTTTTTCTTTCTCATTGTTCTGCAATATTTCTGCTCTGTGGCTGCACTTGCTCACTTCTGTTATGTTATTTATATATTGCCGCCTTCTTCTTTTTCTTCTTTTCCTCCCATTCATCCTCCAATTGTATTAACACTCTTCTATAAGTTGTTTTCTCATGGTCTTTAATCCAGTGTTGTGAATGGTGAATAATTAATGAAAATATGTAAATAGAAGGCACTCATAAAGAAAAATGGAGGACACTAGAAAAGTAACAGTAGTGCAACATGAACCTTTACATGACAAATGGCCAGCTAAGCATTTGGCTGGTTTAACACACAAATAGACACCCAAAAAAAACCCGGGCTTTCTGAAGAGAGAAATAAAAAAATAGGCCTTCTGCACCCTCAAGCATATCACACAAGGCAACTGATATAAGATTGTGTATGGTGCTGGCAACTTCAACATGTAATACAAATTCCACAGAAACCACTGCTGCAAAATCATGTAGCTGCTCGGTGCTACAAGGTTTTGATCCTAGAACAAGGTAACTTCATTGTTAGAGAGTTGAGCACTCTAACCTCTTAGCCAATCAGACACTCAGCCTTCAATGTACATATTGTAAATAACTAGTGTGAATGTAATGTATACATTTCACTTTCCAGAAAGCTTCGGTCTGTACTTTTAGTCCCCTAGAGATTTAGGCCAGTGATAACTCTTCCATATTCTCATCTACTCAACCACTTTCTCCATCATCATCCAGGGGCATACTCAAACCATTATGACAGCCCTAGTGTCTTTCAGGAGAAAGGAACTGACCACTCCACCTCATAAATCTGGACCTAATATGGAGAAGTCTCTAACACCTGACTTCCCTATGGTAGTATGTGCTAAGGGGAATACCTTTATCTTTTGCCTTTAGTGTCTCCTGCATGGATTTTATATTTTCCTAGTTTCTTGTTTTTCTTCAGGATTCTGTGGCTTATTGACTATGGTTTAGTTTCCTCACACTAAGTGACAAATGCATCTCCATTTACATGTTCATATATGTTGCTTGGTTCTGTTTCAACAATCTTCATTTGTGACCCTGTCCTGCATCACAGTTTTCTTTTTCCGTCTGAAGCATCTTTTTATGAATATTATTCAAGCATGAGTGGATTAGTTAGGCTTGTTTACAATCAGCACTACAGAGAGAAACGGCACTACAGAGAGAATCAGCACTACAGAGAGAATCAGCATTCATATTCTTTGACATTTGCTGAGGGAGACTGAGCACCTATGGGTTTGTCCAGAGTGCAGTGATGTTGATTTTGATCAACAATAACAATACTATTTAAGTATGATTCCATTTTTTTTTCAGCCCTGATAGACTTCCATTCTATGAGATTGTTTTTGAGTCAACCATTGCTGACCAGCCACCTCAGTATACAAAGCCCACGCCACCAGAGGAGAGAGAGATAGTGGATGAGGTTCAGAAAGGAGAGGAATTAAATCAAGAAGAGAAACAAGAGAAAGAGGGAAAGAAGAGAACAAGTTAGTAAAGTCCTAGCTGATATTATGCTCATATCTGAATAATGAAGGGAAGCATCTTCGTCAGTGTTTTTTTTTTCTTAACTTCAACTTCTTTGGAACAGTCTGTAACAGCATATATTCCTTCACTTTTTTTTCTTATACTTTTTTGGAACAGTCTGTAACAACATATATTCCTTCACTTTTTTTAACTTACACTTCTTTGGAAGTCTGTAACAACATATTTTCCTTCACTTTTTTAAACTTACACTTCTTTGGAACAGTCTGTAACAACATATATTCCTTCACTTTTTTTAACTTACACTTCTTTGGAACAGTCTGTAACAACATATATTCCTTCATTTTGTTTTAACTTACACTTCTTTGGAACAGTCTGTAACAACATATATTCCTTCACTTTTTTTAACTTACACTTCTTTGGAACAGTCTGTAACAACATATATTCCTTCACTTTTTTTAACTTACACTTCTTTGGAACAGTCTGTAACAACATATATTCCTTCAGTCTGTAACAACATTATTATTCATTTTGTTTTAACTTACACTTCTCTGGAACAGTCTGTAACAACATATATTCCTTCTTTTTGTTTTAACTTTCACTTCTTTGGAACAGTCTGTAATAACATATATCCCTTCACTTTTTTTAACTTACACTTCTTTGGAACAGTCTGTAACAACATATATTCCTTCATTTTATTTTAACTTACACTTCTCTGGAACAGTCTGTAACAACATATATTCCTTCATTTTATTTTAACTTACACTTCTCTGGAACAGTCTGTAACAACATATATTCCTTCATTTTATTTTAACTTACACTTCTCTGGAACAGTCTGTAACAACATATATTCCTTCATTTTATTTTAACTTACACTTCTCTGGAACAGTCTGTAACAACATATATTCCTTCATTTTATTTTAACTTACACTTCTCTGGAACAGTCTGTAACAACATATATTCCTTCATTTTATTTTAACTTACACTTCTCTGGAACAGTCTGTAACAACATATATTCCTTCATTTTATTTTAACTTACACTTCTCTGGAACAGTCTGTAACAACAACATATATTCCTTCATTTTATTTTAACTTATACTTCTCTGGAACAGTCTGTAACAACATATATTCCTTCATTTTATTTTAACTTACACTTCTCTGGAACAGTCTGTAACAACATATATTCCTTCATTTTGTTTCATGTTCTTGCATATTTCTGAAACATTATACAAAAGAAAAGGAACAAAAAAACAAAGAATCTGTAGACTTCTTCTTCCTTGTTCGTCATGAAAAGGACGTGGGTTGAGTTGTGTCTGTTTACAGTGGAGCTGCAATATCTGCGCCTTTTGGCCGACACATCCGACTTCAGCACGGCATCTTTAGGGACTGGGTTTGCCTTCCCTCTTCGATCCCTAGAATCTGTAGACAATTGTTATACATTGATTCATGGCTGTACTTGGGACAATAGAATGGAGGTTTCACTTTGCCTTCTGTCAGTTTGTGTACAGGAAACTCAACCGATCTTTGACTAAAGAATGTATGGCCACAAGGCAGTAGGGAGCGGGTGAGGTTAAGGCTGTCACATTATAAAGCTTTTGGTAAACAAGTAGGAAAAGAACCAGAGTTAAAACATCATGGACAGCTAAAAAAAAAAGTTTTGGTTTGGTTTTCGAACCCCGCACTTGAAAACTGGTGTTTTTTGTGTGCAAGGGATACCCAGTTCAACCCCATGTGGGTTATAATTTGGGTATATAGTGTAAAAAAAAGTAATGAGGATGTCCTGAAAGAGACCAATGTGCCAAGGAGTTCATTACTTATGTTAGAAGAAAGCAATCCACTTTCTTTAAGCATGTTATGAGAAGTAGAAAGCTGGGATATATTATAATAACAGGGAATACTGATTTAAAAAGAGGGATTGGATGGCAAAGAGAGAAGATGCTGGACAGTTTGGCATCATGGCATGAAAAAAAAAAGGTCCTCAACAGAAATGACAAACAGTACTGGAGACAGGAAGTTGTTAAGAGACTTGATCACATAAGTAACCAGGCATAATACTTAAAAGAGAACATTTTTCAATTTAATTAAATTCCTCCATTGCTTAGAACCCTGCTTTTTTTCAATATTATTCATTTTTCAGTTTATATCACCAGTACTCCTAATAGGGAGCCGCAGTAGCATAGTGGTTAGTGCACTGGCTTCCTAGCGCAGTGGTCTATGGTTCGATCCCCAGATGAGGCGGAAAATTTTTAGGCCACAAAACGGCTCCTGGGTTGACCCAGCCCCAAATGGGTACCAGAGCTACTCTGGGAAGGTTAAGGCGGCCGGCGTGATGCCGAACACATCACCCCTCGTGTGCCGACGGTCAAGATAATATGGGCCTAACACCATATTCCCAATATGCCTCAATGGGCGTGTAACGGGTTCCTTTACCTTTACCTTACTCCTAATATATCTATATTAACTTGTCATTTCACTATATTTAAATGAAGTCTTTTTTCATGATATAACCATCCTTTCTGTTTTCTTGCTGTTTAAACTGAATCCTCTCTTGTGCATTCTTGTCTACTATTATCTTTTGCATTTCTCATGTGTCTGTTTCCTTTTCTTCGAATAATACTGTGCATTCCAAACCAGAATGTCAGACTGGGTTAGCGGCTAGAGATCTTTCCTCTCATGACACAGTTATCCGGTTCCAGGATCAAAACTTGGTAGCATCATGCTACAGTCTACCCAGCTGTAAATGGGTACATGACTCTGCTGTTATGTTAGGCAGGGCAGTAACAGCAAGGAAGGGAAAAGGTCACCCCACCTTGTAAAAAAAGTGGGCCTAGTATAGTAAAGTCTCTAACACATCATTCCTCAGCGGCAGTTTCCTGTCTAATGTTGTCCTCCCAGAGAACTCTGGGTCATCCTGGAGGTCTGGATTCCCTGGCTCTTAGTTTCCCATATTTGTCATGGTAGCTGATCTTCTCCCATTCTGCATACATGGCCAAACCATCGTAATTGAGAATGTTCCACTTGGGTCTGCAAGGGGCTGCGTTTTGAGGCCCTGACATAACGTCTGGTGCCGGACCATGTCTCTCCTTGTTACTTCAACCACCTTCCTCAGGTACCTCATTTCTGAGGTTTGGAGCTGGCTTTTGTGGGTTACAGTCATTTTCCATGACTCACATCCATTTGTCAAGACTGGAACAAAGGTAGAGCAGTATACAGCCATCTTTACCCATGGGACTATCTTTACCTATTTTAACTCCAACACAATGCATAATGAAAACCATAATAATTAGATTAATGATTACTTCATCTATAATGATTCTTTGAACCTAGTAATAAAAATTGTATTTTTTCCCAGGTAAATCCAAGAAAAGAAAGTCCCATAAAGAAAACGATGACAAGGATAAAGCCAGACAACTCAACCCAAATCTTTTCCCCACAGAAAGGGGCATGACTTTTGTAAAACCAGTAAGATTGTTCTTTTAATTATGAGCAAGTAACCCACCAAAATATGATGGGAAATAATTTTGCTGTGCTCTTTCTATTGCATGTCCTGTTGACGATACTTATTCTCCTGTGGTCATTTCATTCCTTTCCTATCCATTTCAACTTCTTTGAATCTTTGTCGTCCAACTTATCATGATGTTTGGTCGATGCACCATGAAAAAAATTGAAAGGCCTACATGATTTTTAATGAGTGTTCAATTAAGCTTTCACTGTGCAATGTGCACCATTGAATGTTTTCAAGAAAATGCACCATGAAAAAATTGCGAGGCATGTGCATTCATTCAAGGGCTGCTAAGTTTAATTTTTCAACGTACAGCGTGCACCTTTTCCAAATTTTCATGAAAAGCTGCGGGATTTTTTTCCTTGTTCGTTACAGGACATTTCACTAAGATAATTAATCTAAGGGGATTAGAATTTGGAGATAGAGACAACAGTAATGTTAACTGTTGATAGAGCCCTCAGTAAACAACCTTACCAACTTCAATACTCTGAATATCATCAACAGTTGAAAGATAACAAGATTTTTATGTTTCTTTTTCGCTAAAGTCATGACTTCCACTGCGCCTAACAAGAGCTTTATTATCACTGTAACAATCATCATGACTGTATCAACCATTTTCAAATAACATAATTAACATGACACACATCAAAAGAAAGCAAGTAAAATACTCATCTCATCTCATCTCATAATCAGAACCTCTTCTACCCCGTAAAACGAAGTGTAGAGGTGACCCAAAGAGCACAAGGCTCCTGGGCAGAACATGTAATCAAAATCTTTGACAAACAGGTGATTAGCCCATTGTGTGCAAGTAAAATACAAAAGTAGTAATCTTCAGCTCCATTGTTAACTGATTCCGTACATAAGATCTAATCATCATCATCTCAACCCATAAACCGTCATGGGTCGTAGGGGTGCCATGGTGGAAGCATCAGCAGACAGGGTCCTCCACTGCTCTCTATTCTCAGCAATGCGTACAAGTGTGGAGAAACCGTGTCCTGCCCATTCTTTGATGTTATCAGCCCAGGATTTTCTTTGCCTTCCTCTTCTCCGTTTACCTTCGACTGTTCCCTGGAGGATCGTTTTCGAAAGGGAGTCATGACGAGTTACATGCCCAAACCAGGCAAGCTTTCGACGTTTCACTATTGACAAAAGTGGTTCTTGATGGCCTGCATAGGTGTTTATCTTCTCTCTAACATAGACATTTGTTTTGTGCTCTTAGATCTAATAATAGACGCAAAGGCCGAACGCTGTAGACGTAAGATCTTTTAAAAGATGCTGATTTATTTCATTGTTTCTTTCGATTCTGATATTTTATACTGCCCGGAATTTATCTCGAACGGAAGTAAACACAAAACTGGGCAAATTTCAACAAGCTTCAACGTCTTTTATTTGCGTTTGAACGGATTTTTTCACATTTATCTTCATCTTTAATCGTGTTTTGTCGTATCGCCATAATGGCCGAAAACACACAGGATATGTTACTAATATGTGAACAGTGAACAAACTGTGTGATCAACCATAACTTTCTTACTTTTTCTGTGTTTCTAAATGGATTACCTGCACAAAGAGAGCAGTGAAACTGTATTGTGATAACAATTTATGTTACAAGCCTTACATAAGTTGAAAATTTTTGTTCAAAATTTCAAGTTATCTTTTTTCCGTGTACATGTTATCTGTTATAACATAAACATAACATAAAATTAGCTAGAAAGGCATATGGATTTATATTGTTCATCCAATGTACTTTAATTTGATGTATAATATGTTATACGTAACTCATGATTAGACACACATTGTCAGTAAACGTAAATTATGTATGTGTAAATTTTTGGGGCTTAAAAATAATTCCGTCCAGAGCTGAAAATAATTACGTACAGAATCAGTTAAGTCTGTCCACTTGGATGGTTACAAAATATTGAGAACAATAAAATTATCAACCAGAAAGATGCAAACTTTGATCAATGGGTGTTTATGTGAAATAGAATACCATCACCAACCAAGAACTACTTACTCGGAGTAACCAAGAGGACATGTACACCATCATAGCTGGCAGATGCTGGAGCTGTGTTAGCCATGTTCTTAGAAGAGACCCAGATGCCATCACAAGAACAGCTATGCTTTGGACCCCTGAAGGAAAACGAAAGAGAGGCCGACCAAAAACAACTTGGTGGAAAACTGTGGAAGCCAAGATGCAAATGATAAACCAGAGCTGGGGCACTACATGAAGAATAGCCACTGACCAGGCAAAGTGGAAGCAGTTTGTCGATTCCCTACAAGACACCACCAGCATGATGGACACTGACTGCTTTGCCAGTCGGTGGCTGAGGATCAAAGAAGAAGAAAGAAGAAGAAGCAGAATAGGATGATTGAAATGGTATGACAAGATCTCTAATGTGGTTATAATGGAACAAACAAGCAAACACCTATTGAATAAGAGGTGAGGAGAAGATGCTGGCATGGGATAGGACACACAGTATGAACACCTGTCAATAGCATTACAAGGCAATCCCTGTTTTTGAATTCCCTAGGGTAAGAGGCAATAGAGGGAGGCCATAAAAGTGGCATTATTACCACAACTTTCATTGTCATCATTACCAGCGTGATCATCACCTCCAGCCAGTTAATATATATTTGTTTATATCATATATCACTGAAAAAGATTGGGGGAGGGCTGGGGGGTATTATAACATCTGATGATCAGATTTCCTCCTGTTGTAATGCTCAATGTTTAATTTCCTGTTATGATCGTCATCGCCACCATGATCATCGCTTCCAACCAGTCAGTTTTTGTTTACACCATATATTTGTTCATTACAACTAGGAATTACATTTCAAGAAAGTGAAGAACACAACCCGCAGAACAGAATTAAATACTTTTTTGCAGATGACCAAAGTCTAATGTATGAAGATGAAAAAAACCTGCAAAAACATATGAATGTACTTAATTCAACCTGCGGAAGATACAACATGAAGACCATCACGTCACAGACAGAAACTATGAAGATTAGCAGGTCACCAGATGTACTTTGCATACATGTCAACAGCATCAGGCTTAAACAAATTTCAGAGTTCAAATACCTAGGAAGCATTTTTACTGAAAATGGAAGACTTGACAGAGAAATTGAAACAGGATGTCAAATAGCTGTAGCAGTGATATACCAACTGTCACCACTACTTAAACATCAGAATACTAGTATAAAAACTAGAAGGCATCTGATAAATAACATAATGTTACAAACTCTTTGTTAATAGTGTTAAGCACTGTCCGTGACCCAATTACAGGAGAAGAAAATCATATTGTGTGAGATGACATGTTTAAGACATGCAATTAAAGAGGCGGAACGAGAAATGGTGACATTAGAAGAATAGTAGGAACTATTCAAATATTTAGAGAGACAGAATATAAAAAGGTTTTGCCATCTGATGAGAATGGAGCCTGATAAACTACCACAATGCACCAAAACAGAGGTTTCAGGGCCCAGGGAAGACCATGAGGCAGATAGATAGAGGGGACCCAAAGATGCAGCAATAGAGAATGCAGTCAGCGACCCATAGCTGGACTGCTTGCATCAGGGTCAGCGAACCAGAGCTGACCAAGACCCTACTCCACCTCCACGTGGTGGTCCTGGAAACAGGCTGCATCACTGCAGTCTGGCTGAGAGAGTAGGGATCGAAAAGGGAAGGCAAACCCGGTCCTAAAAAATGCAATGCTGAAGTCGGATGTGTCGGCCGAAAGGTGTAGATATCACAGCTGCGGCGTAAACAGACACAATGCAACCAACGTCCTTTTCAGGACGAACGAGGAAGAAGAAGAAGAGGATAGATAGAGAACATCACAGAAATCCTACAACAACATGAGCTCACAGCAGCCAATACAACATACTAGGCTCAAAAACACCAAACTTCAGCTCCCCATTTTGCTTCCAGGCAATAGTGAAAGAAAAAAGTAAAAGTCAGCAAGTACAACAAGGCTACCTACATCACATTATTAATTACATTACATCTTGATCACATTATATCTTACATTGTACCTTAGAATTTGATAATAACTTATCAGTGATGCTCATCTCATCACAAACTTCTACTTTTATCTTTTTCAACCTGAATTAGACAATGACAATAGAAGAACAACACTTGGAAAAACTCATATACACACTGGACTTTTTGCAAGACAAGATGACCACTCTGGGAAATGCCTTGGAAGAGCTTGAAGGTTACTAAGTCTTAACATGCCTATTTAGCATATTTGCCTTCCCTTGGTCTCTTAGAACAGTGGTATTCAACCTGGGGTACGCGTACCCCTAGGTGCATGAGAAGACATCTAAGGGGTACATGAAAAAAAAAAGTCTGCCAATGCAATGTATAGGTAAATTAAGCGTGATGGGAAACTACCAGAGAAAGTCAATCTGCTTTGCCCTTAAGACGCCACAAGGCGTTGGTGACTCCTCGTAGACCCCCAGGTCGCCTCTATACATTTGAGGGCAGTATAACTTTATAGAACAATAATTGTTTGTACAAGAAAATATCTTTATGAAACAATTATTGTTTATACAAGAAAATAATGTTATGAAACAATAATTGTTTATGCATGAAATTTAACTTTATGAAATAATAATTGTTTATACAAGAAAATAACTTTATGAAACAATAATTGTTATACAAGAACATAATGTTATGAAACAATAGTTGTTTATAAATGAAATTAAATTTATGAAATAATAATTGTTTATACAAGAAAATAATGTTATGAAACAATAATTGTTTATGTATGAAATTAACTTTATGAAATAATAATTGTTTGTACAAGAAAATACCTTTATGAAACAATTATTGTTTATACAAGAAAATAATGTTATGAAACAATAATTGTTTATGCACGAAATTAACTTTATGAAATAATAATTGTTTGTATAAGAAAATACCTTTATGAAACAATAATTGTTATACAAGAACATAATGTTATGAAACAATAATTGTTTATGCATGAAATTAACTTTATGAAATAATAATTGTTTATACAAGAAAATACCTTTATGAAACAATTATTGTTTATACAAGAAAATAATGTTATGAAAAAATAATTGTTTGTGCACGAAATTAACTTTATGAAATAATAATTGTTTGTACAAGAAAATACCTATATGAAACAATAATTGTTATACAAGAACATAATGTTATGAAACAATAATTGTTTATGCATGAAATTAACTTTATGAAATAATAATTGTTTATACAAGAAAATACCTTTATGAAACAATTATTGTTTATACAAGAAAATAATGTTATGAAACAATAGTTGTTTATGCATGAAATTAACTTTATGAAATAATGATTGTTTATGGAAGAAAATAACTTTATGAAACAATAATTGTTATACAAGAAAATAATGTTATGAAACAATAGTTGTTTATAAATGAAAATTAAATTTATGAAATTGTTTATACATGAAAATAACTTTATGAAACAATAATTGTTTATACAAGAAAATAATGTTATTTTTTTTTTTTTTTCTTACGCCCGCTAATACTCGAGGCGAAATCTCAGGTTATTATTAATGTCTAACCTGACATTGATTTTTACGTGAGTATCCTATTTTCTTGTACAGAGACAAGTGTCCCTCGCCATTCAGGCAGATACTCGCCGTTTTCGGAGGTACCCATTAGAGCTGGGTCGGCTCAGGAGCCGCCAGTCCCTGGTCGACGACACTCCTTCAAATGTCCTCGCCAGATCTCGAGTTAATCCAGTCCAAATCCAGATCGACGAAAAATCCTCAAATGCCGTCGCCCGGGTTTGATCCTGAATCACCCGGTCGCCAGAGCGGTGTTGTAACCACTACGCTAGCGCGGCTCCAGTAACAATTATTTCATAATGTAAATAATGTTATGAAATTTACGTTATGAAATAATAATTGTTTTTACAAGAAATTAACTTGTATGAAACAATAATTGTTTATACATGGAAGTAATGTTATGAAACAGTAGCTTATACATGAAAATAATGTTATTGAACAATAGTTGTTTGTACACAAAAAATATCTTTATGAAATGATAATATACAGATAAATATTTAGTGCTCTCTGTACTTATCTGGAATACCTTTTTTGGGGTTTTTTTTTTCTTTTTGCGCAGCTTAAGTTGATAAATTATACACATACATATTCAGTGCAATATTGGTGTAAAAGTAATGCCCTGTTTGTTTGTTGTTTTTGTTTTTGTTTTTTTTTCAGCATATATTTATTTCCGTTAATTAGAAGTATTATTTACATGTTCTCTGTGTATTTGTGTGTGATAAAAAACAGTTTGATCGTTACAAACAAAATGACATAACAAATGATGAAGATTCAAATCCACAGCCAAGAGGATACACATGCTAGCACATAAAGCTCGAGAAACTTTTCCGCTGATTGTTTCTCCAAATTACACTCCTAAAAAGAAGAAAGGGAAGAAAGGAAAGGTAAAGATGATTTGCTAAATCCAAAATCTTTCCTATCATGTATTCAAATGCTAATTGCTAAATAGATATCTGGGCTTTATCACTACAATCATTGTTCTTATCAATAACATTACATCATGGTGTTCACCATCGTATACATTATCATCATAGTGTTCACCATCTTATACATTATCATCATGGTGTTCACCATCATATACATTATCATCATGGTGTTCACCATCATATACATTATCATCATGGTGTTCACCATCGTATACATTATCATCATGGTGTTCACCATTGTATACATTATGATCATGGTGTTCACCATCATATACATTATCATCATGGTGTTCACCATCGTATACATTATCATCATGGTGTTCACCATCTTATACATTATCATCATCGTCATTTTCATTTGTGATCCTTATGGAGCATAGAGTCACCACTGTAGCAGGAAGCCTGCACCAAGCATTCATGTGCTCCTGCAGCAGTGGTTTCTGAGAATTTTGTTTTACTTGATGAAGTTGCACAACCCCCCCCCCCCCCCTCCATATTAGTTGCCTCTGACGACATGTCTGAGGGTGCAATAGATCTTGTCTTGCTTTGTCTCCTCAGAGACCCCCCCCCACAAGATGTACACCATATAAATACTGCATGATAGTAAAGACATATTTTTTACCTTTAATTTATATGACAAGGATAATATTGGTGGTGGCTAATGATGATGAGGCTGTTGATAACACTCAAATATTGAAAGTTACACTGTATCATTGTCCGATTGACAGAATGGTTAGAGTGCTGGTCTCTCATGGCAAATGTGCCAGGCTCATTCACGGTACCGAGACGCTCCAGTCTACCCAGCTGTAAATGGGTACCTGACTCTGCTGTTTGAGTTAGGAAAGGAAAAGGCAGTGAGGAAGGTAACTGGTCACTCCACCTCTCAATACTGGACATTGTATGGTGAAGTCTCTAACACTTCACTCCCCTATGGCATCATCTGCAATGGGACTACCTTTTTACAATGTATCATAAAAATACACAAAGCAAGTTAGACTTGCATGTATTAGGGAATACTTGGAAATTGGAAGAAATCAGGAAAAGAAATATTGTCATGTGCATCCTATTGTATAATGTTGAAACATAAAGAACAATAAACATGATGATCATGAAGTTACAGATTTTCACTAATTCCGTGCTTGGACAGAATAGCAGAGTTTAATTGTTATGACCAGATCACCAATGTGGAAATAAGGAAAAGAATCAGACAAATGGAACAAAATGTGAAGAAAAGACTACATTCATTAGGATACACATGAGAAAAGCAGCTGATGGCATTACAAGATGATCCTTATTCTGGAATCCCCAAGATAAATGAAATACACTTGGATCCAAACACACATAGATCCAAACACACATGGATCCAAACACACGTGGATCCAAACACACATGGATCCAAACAAACATGGATCCAAACAAACATGTATCCAAACACACATGGATCCAGACACACATGGATCCAAACACACATGGATACAAACACACATGGATACAAACACACATGGATCCAAACACACATGGATCCAAACACACATGGATCCAAACACACATGGAGATGAGAACTGGAGACACACCTAAAACAACAAATAAAGATGACATGGACAGAACTCAAAAAGAATGACACAGGACATTGGACACAGGACATGACAGTTTGATATGAATTAGTTGTAAGCCTATGCTATACAGGGAGCAGAAATGTAAAGATGATGATAACGAATAAAGAAAACAACAAAACAGAACCAGCTTCATCACAAGTTCCAGCTTGTTTTATGCAGTTACAAATATGGATAGAAAAAAACTCCACTTAAATACAATTTTTATAATCACAAATAAAGTCTCTGATGAATTCCTTGTGGTCATAACATGGCAATTTTGTTTCCTTTATTAAAGTTTTTAATCTTTCTAAGTTGAGATAAGGCTTCCGATTGGCAGAGTGGTTACCCAATTCTGCTCTTGTGTTAGGGAAAGCAAAGACAATTAGGAAGGGAACTGGTCCCCCTACTTTGTAAAAAAGCTTGACCTAGTACACGGAAGTTTCTAGCACTTCACTCCTCTACGGCAGTATCTACTATAGGACAATTTTTTCTTTTAAGTTCAGAATTCCCGACTCCCAGTTTTTCATTCACAACACTATTTAGAATCAGCATGCAGACGTGTGATATAACGTTTTGTGAACTGCTATCTCAGTATCATTTTGCCACCTCTTTCATTTCTCATGGACAATAATATAATAACAATTTCTCAGTACTACTTTTATTTGCCAAATTTCTTTGGTTGTTGCTGTGCTATTTTAATATTTGTTTGGCTTTTAGAAAATGTGGCAGCCGAGTTTTGACTGAAATTGTGTTCCTTTTTGGCAAACGATACAGATACTGCTGAAATTGATGCTTATGCTGATGCCTGTAATAAAATCTTAACACTTTTGTTCCTGAAACTAAGGAAAATTTCATTTCAGAGTTTTAAAAAATGAAGCTGTGGAATTAACGGTTAAGAAAAAAAAGAGATGCTGTATCCAAACAAGAATTAAGAATACTGTGTTATTTCTAACATTATGATTACTTTTATACACATTAATGCCCTTGTGATGGTGTTTTTATTTCTTGTTATCCACATGAATCCAGAAAAAGGACAAACAACTTTCAGGGCTTCCACAAAAACTTAAACCACATGAAATTACAGATGACGTCATTGTTGGAAGACTTGATAACAAAATGTTGAATGAGGTAAATAGAGCATATATGAGGTGGAATGTTTTTCTGGCTAGTTATGTTCTAACTCATATTGAAAACTAAACAGAAAATGTCATACAGAACAAGAAATCATGCACTCAAGTACCACGACAGGTGGCGTGGGTGACCATGTCTGTCCACAACTTACTGGAACCAGTACTATTTATCAGTTCTGTTGTTGATTCATTCCATGATGTCAAACTGTCCAGTATCTCACTCTTTGTCATTGTCTTCTCTCAATCTTTCCTGTTGGCACAATATACTCCAGCTTTCTTCTTTTCATAACATGCCCAAAGATAGTAGATTTCTTCCTTCTAACATGAGGAATTAGCTTCCTTTATTCATTGGCCTCTTTCAGGACATTCTCATTATTCTGCATAGATGCCCATAGTCTTCTCATATACCAGAACAAGAACTGTTGTGATGTAAACATATCAGTAGTCACTTGAAGCTAGAGAGAATGTCCAAGAAAGGAAATTCTAAAGCCATTCAATGACCCATGCTCTGAGAGAGATTTTACCAGTATCTCTTAATCTATTTTAGAAGCACCAAATTCTCTCCTCCACAAGTGCCACTAATTAAGTGTACCTCCTCCCAAAAAAAAGCATCTGCCTTACCTTTTACCTAATATAATTATTAGTAGTGGATTTTAGATTATGCATAAGGCTAGCAACCTCATGGTAAACAGGGCTACAAAAACCACCTCCTGAAGAGCCATGAAATATTTTAATGCAAGTTTATTGAGAAGGGGCAAACTAAAATGGTGGTCACATGTTTCTTAAAGAGCAAACATGGACATGGGAAAGAATATAGAAAGTGCAGACTAATTAATATATAGAAATAGAAAAGGAAAGTCTTCTTATTTTAAACCTTTACCTTAACAATGGAAAAGCTTGGGGTGTGACCGCCAAATGCTGAAAATATTATATAAGGAAATGTCCAGCCAGTGCTGGATATGGTATGCCAGCCTGGGCAATTGACTGAAAATCCAACAGAATACAAACCAGTTGGAGAGATTCATTACTTGAGCAAATCACTACCAATAAATGAAAAGAACAAGATTACAAAGCTACAATCCATGGTTGACAGAAAAGATTACAGAGTACTACATGAGGCAGAAAAATGTAAAAGGCTCACAAATCCCCCAGTAAATAACAGACTGAAAGGATATGGTTGAGGCAGACCTTGCAAACACAAAGATAGAGCCCATAATGACTGGCAGCACATTCTCTCCATGGAAAAGAACAATGTTCACAGAGCTGATTGATAGCATCCCTGAAGTGATGAAAAAAAAAGCAGTCAAATAGATGCAGAGAAGAAACATATAGCTATGATATGCATCAGAAATATGTACCCAGACATATGATGGACCCACAAATATACAAATGATCAGCAGCAAAAGCTAAAAAACTGCAGGTGGAGGTGTATACACAAAATTAAAGAATGGACAGGAAATCAATTTCGCAGAGGCCACTGGAAAATTCTAAAACAACTTTACAGTTGAAGCAGAAGCACTGAAAACAGTTGCAGTTACCATGATGGAAAAGAAAGATGTTGCTAGAGGCAAGATAGTGTTCGCTGACTCCATATCAGGAATTTAAAAAATAGAATGAATTAGACAACCCGGCAGAAACAATAATGAAAACCCATTATAAATTCAAACAGTAAAAGTGCAGGTGATCCCTCCTGCCCACTGCAAGATATATGGCAATGAGAAGGCAGGTACTTGCCAAAAAATAAGGAAGAAAAATCAAAACTGAAGAAAGGGCAACGTATGAAGAGTTCAAATCAGTAATCACAAATAACTTTAAAAAAAATTGCATTAGAAACATACAGGAACTGATACAGCAGAATTATATGATACCATATTAAGAATTATATGCATAAAGGAAGCTCTTACACTTTGTTTTTGACAAAAGTAACAGTTGGTGGTGACTAAGTCCTAACAGTAGATCTAGTAGTTGATAGTGGGAGCCTGCTAGTGATAGAAAATTGAGTGGGACTAAGAGGTGTGTGATATGAATGTAATGATACCTAGAAGCATATGTTATTATGTGTGATAAAAACAAGCAAAGAATAAACTTAGCAGCAAGGTACACAGATGCAACTTAAGTTTCGAAGGGAGTTCACTACTTCATTGTTCGGGTAGAAGTATGACAAAGATGAGTTATCAGGTCGAATAAAGAAAAGTACAAAGTAACTTAATAATGAGGTAAACAAATGCAAATTAAGTTGAGAACAGACAGGCAAACTTCCCAGATATTAATCAAATAGCCTTAGCAAAATGTGTGTTGCAATTATGCAACTTACAATGAGTGTGGTTATGTTGCTACTCCTACCACAACATCATGTTCAATGTCACTTAGCTATTTTTAACACTATATCACATAGCATACTTCATTAGCAAATTACAGTTCCAACCTTCTGGTTCAAGAATGACTTAACTAACAATAACGGGTTTTAAAAAAAAAAGCTATTGTCTCCCCCACCACCACTACCACTTCAGTTTGAAAAAAAAATTGACATCGTTTGAAATTGCCTTGCAATGCATCTGACTCATGATTGGCTTGTTATGAATTAGGCTCACAATGCATTTAACTTAAGATTAACTGAACTTGCAATGAATACATTTTCCTTGTGATGAATTAAGTGCAGTGTATTTGTTGGTGATGAATTCATGTGAAACCCCAAACAGATGGGATTACAGCTGTAATTTCATTTTGTCCATAAATATTTTCAATATGCTGTACTCCTAATACTTCTTCCAAAAACAAAAACCCCAAAAAATCTTAAATTGTCCATTTAGAAGCCATTTAAAACAGCTCTTCAAAAGTTCTTCTAAAGCTCTGCGCTAATTGGTTATTATTCTGACCTTAATAATTTTTTTTTAAAATAGCACCTATAATCGTTCTCAGTAATTTATTTTTTAAGATCTTTTCTGTTTCCAGCTAAAATTTTCAATAAATATTTTATGCCTGTTTACTTGTGTTAAGAATATTTTTAGATTATATCTGTCTTCTAGATATTTTTGTTTTTTCTAAAATTGTGTATCTTTCTTTGCTGTCATTGTTGTATATCATGTCTGTTTCCTAGCTGTTGTAATTGTATATCAAGTTTGTTTCCTAATCATTGCAAATTATTGTACGAGGGAAAGCCAGTAAGTAGGTCACAAACTGATATGTGATAGCTGAAAATTGTAGTTGGTAGTTTCTAAAGCTGTCATTAGGGGGTCTGGAAAAGTAACATCAGTTTTCCTGTGAAGATCAAATTATACAAATCACCTGTATTATCTATTCTCTTGTATGGGTGTGAGGGCTGGACACTCACTGCAGATACGGGGCGAAGGATTCAGGCTTTCGAGTATAAATGTTATAGAAGAATTTTGTGCATTTGCTATAAAGAGCACAAAACAAATATCTATGTTAAAGAGAAAATAAACACCAATGCAGGCCACCAAGAAACACTTTTGTCAGTAGTGAAACGTTGAAAGCTCGCCTGATTTGGGCATGTAACTCGTCATGACTCCCTTTCGAAAATGATCCTCCAGGGAACAGTCGAAGGTAAACGGAGAAGAGGAAGGCAAAGAAAATCCTGGGCTGATAACATCAAAGAATGGGCAGGACACGGTTTTTCCACACTTGTACGCATTGCTGAGGATAGAGAGCAGTGGAGGACCCTGTCTACTGATGCTTCCACCATGGCACCCCTATGACCCATGACTGGTTACGGGTTGAGATGAGATGAGATGAGGTGGCAGCAACATCCAGCTTGTTGATTACTTTAGGTAGCAGACGCTAGGTGTCGCATGCACATGCGCAGCTCAGATAAAAATGGCGACCGTGCTCGTGGAGTGTACAACTGAAGAACAGTGAGATGTTGTGCATTTTTTGTGTGGACAAAATGACTTCCTGCAAAGGATATTCATAAGGAAATGTTTCCTGTTTGTGGTGAGAAGTGTTTGTCGCGTAAAGCGGTACATAACTGGGTCGATAAATTTTCTCAAGGACGCTCAAAAATTGCTGATGAAGACTGACCTGGTCATCCTCTTCAGATTGCGACACAAGCATTTGTGCGGCGAGTGGGGAAGATGGTTCGAACTGACAGGCTAGTAACGATAGACATTGTAGCAACTGCAATAGGGTGTTCTCATGGTTTAGCCTACAGCATAATGCATGATCGTTTGAATTTTCGTAAAGTGTGCTCACGGTGGGTGCCCAGACAACTGACTGAGGAACACAAAATGAACTGAATGGGCCTGTCTTTGCAACATCTCTCTCGGTACACAGATGAAGGAGAAGACATGCGTAACAGGATTGTTACTGGGGACGAATCAAGGGTGCATCACTACCAACCTAAATCAAAGCGTGCTTCAATGCAATGGAAACATTCACCTTCTGCTAAGAAATTCAAGGTTACACCATCAGCAGGGAAGGTTATTGTCATGAGATACATGACGTGTATACATGTGTGTGGGTAGAGAATGGTGTAACCTGTTAGAGTGTATTATTATTATTGAAGTATGCAGGCTTGGAATGTTACATTTAAAAGTTCACTGTTTAGAAGCACGTAACATGGTTGAAGAATACTCAGGGGCATTCATATGTGAATCGAGGTTTATGGGCACATGAGAAAAGTGTGCGAAGTGAATGTAGTTAGCATACTTGTCAGAGAAGTATACTGAGATGTTAAGGGGAGTCTGTGGCCATCCGTCGTGGGAGACGGTCAGTGTTTTCTAGAGTATGTGATTTTGATTATGATATATTGGATGTGACGCGATGATGTTCCGCGTAAGGTGTATTTACAAGGCCTTTATATATTGTTATTTACCAGCGCGTTGTGTTGTGTCCCGCGCTTGGAAGTGGATGGATTAAAAGGCACGTCGTTTTCCCGTGTCAGAAGGAGGTCTATGGTAAGACCATTATATGTTATTGTTTGAAGGTGCGTTGTTTGCTTTACCGCGCCAAGAGGAGGTCTACATTATAAGACCCTGGCTGTTCCAGTGTTTGGAAGCCTGTTAGGAGCTTTGATAGAAAGCTTGTGTGTATTGACACTAAAAGCGCGTTGTGGGTTTCCCGCGCTTTGAAGTTCTGGAGGAACTTGGATGTCTGGTGAGATCAGACAATAGAATTATAAGTGTGAGGAGTGAATGCTGCACTTACATTGAATGCAGACCATAGAGATATATGTGCGAGGAGTGAATGCCGCACTTACATTGAATACAGTTGCTACCAGTACGTTAGGATGACTGTACTACATATTCTAATGATGCAAGTATTTTGTACTATTGTTACTGATGTCCAGGACTATGCTGTTGAGATTATATGTATGGAACTGTGACCCAGACTTCTGTCAAGTTAGTATTCTCTATGTAACACCATACAACCCAGCACAGACTGATAGACTCTCTCAATGCTGTTAGCTCTCTTAGCAAACGCTGCAACAGCCCATCCTCACTTGGTTATCTACACAGGGAGCACAAATCAGGAGTCATGTGCTCAGTTTGGATGACATGAGATCACATCTTAGTCAAGATTATCTTCCTAATCGACACAACTCAAGGTCCGCCCACTAATCGTGACATTCCCACGATATCTGTCTTACGGTTTTGTGCTCAAAAAGGTGTTTTTCTCTAGTGTCAGACAGCGCCGAGATGTCTAAGACCAAGGGCCGTCTCTCATTACATCTTCTGCGTCTCACACGTTTGTTCTATGGCAAAGGTGTGTTTCGTTTAAATTGCCCATTCCCGTGTGAGAATGCCAACATGAGCACAAATATACACCATAGACAAGATCGACAACTATTACTCAGTCAAAAATTACACTTTTCTGGCCACACGGTCACAGGATTCTCAGAGTGCTGGTAACCCATTTCCAGAAGTAAGGTGAGAATGTGAATGATGCATCGTACCGTGAAGTTCTGTTGATGCTTCGGGATGCAATTCGAAGAAAACGTCCAGGCCTACTGACTAGAGGAGTACTGCTCCATCACGACAATGCCAGACAACGTATGGCTTGATTAACCCAGGAGAGAATTGAAAAACTAGGGTGACAACTTTTTGAACATCCGCCTTACATCCCCGACTTAGCCCAGAGCGATTTCCAGCTGTTTGGTCCACTAAAAACTCACCTTGGTGGCAAACATTTCGCGGATGACGAAGAGGTTGAACGTGAGGTATGAATGCAGCTTTGCAAGCGATGGGATAAGTGTATCAATGTTGGTGGAGATTATGTTGAGAAATAAGGGGAAATGTAAGGGCAATAATAAATGGTTTTCAAGTTCTTATCTCATTTAGTTTTTTTTTTTATAGCCATTTATGACCTATTTACTGACTTGCCCTCATATATCATATCTGTTTCTGAGCTGATGTAATTGTTATATATCATATATGTTTCCTAGCTGTTGAATATGATACCTGTTTCCTAGCTGTTGTATATGATATCTGTTTCCTAGCTGTTGTATATGATACCTGTTTCCTAGCTGTTGTATATGATACCTATTTCCTAGCTGGTGTGATTATTGTATATCATGTCTGTTTCTTAGCTGTTGTAATTATTGTATATCATGTCTGTTTCTTAGCTGCTGTAAGCATTGTATATCGTATCTGTTTCCTAGCTCTGTCGAGAGCAAGATATGAAGTTTCTAGAAGGTGAGATAGAAATCTTGAGAGAAAAGATCAGGGAGGTCCAGAGACGTGTACAAGAGATTGCAAGTAAGCAAATTTTGTTTTGTATTTAATTTTGCTGGAGACTGTGATAAAATTAACTGTTGTTGGTAGTCTTTTGTTGCATCAAATTAACTGTTGTTGGTAGTCTTTTGTTGCATCAAATTAACTGTTGTTGGTAGTCTTTTGTTGCATCAAATTAACTGTTGTTGGTTGTCTTTTGTTGCACTCTTGCAGCAGTGGTTTCTGCAGCAATTTGTGTTACATGATGAGACTGTCAGCCCAATGCACAACCATATATTATTTGCCTCTTACAACATGCCTAATGGCCCTGTTCTTTCTTTGTCTCCTTAGAGACCTCCTAGAACTGCACAGGACATTGTTGCTAGAGGCAAGATAAATGATGATTGTTGATAGCTGATGATGATGGGCATGACTGTTGATAGTTGTTAATAGTGGGTGATAATTGTTGATAGCTGGTGATGATTGTTGATAGCTGGTACTGATGGTCAATGGCTGTTGATAATTGTTAACAGTGGGTGATGATTGTTGATGATGGGTGATGATTGTTGATAGCTGTTGATGATAGGCGATGACTGTTGATATCTGTTAATGATTGTTGATAGCTCTTGATGATGGATGATGATTACTGTGATGGGTGATGATTGTTGATAGCAGTTGATGATGGGTGATGATTGTTGATAGCTGTTGATGATGGGTGATGATTGTTGATAGCTATTAATGATTGTTGATAGCTCTTGATGATGGGTGATGATTGTTGATGATGGATGATAATTGCTGATAGCTGTTGATGATGGGTGATGATTGTTGATGATGGGTGATGACTGTTGATAGCTATTAATTATTATTGATAGCTCTTGATGATGGGTGATGATTGTTGATAGCTGTTGATGATGGGTGATGATTGTTGATAGCTGTTGATGATGGATAATGATTGTTGATGATGGGTGATGATTGTTGATAGCTGTTAATGATTGTTACTAGCTCTTGATGATGGGTGATGATTGTTAATTATGGGTGATGATTGTTGATACCTCTCAATGATGGACAATGACTGTTGATAGTTGTTAACAGTGGGTGATGATGGTTGATAATGGGTAATGATTGTTGATAGCTGTTGATGATGGGTGATGATTGTTAATAGCTGTTGATGATGGGTGATGATTGTTGATAGCTGTTAAAGATTGTTGTTATGGGGTCAGAGTGGCTAAGAGGTATATTATCCACCTCGAGTTCTAGAGGTACCGGTTCGATTCCCAGTTGAGGGAATATAAGGAATTTTTTTTTTTCAGAACCAGTGGTCCAAATGATGTCATACTGGTCTCCTGGGTAGTGAGATCAGATGCCCAGCCTTCTTGGATAAGGGCGAAAAAATAGGAGATCTCGGTGCAAGTTGTGCATGTTAAAAATCCCATGGCTCTTGGAAATCATAAAGAGTAGGAAAAAAGGCGCTGCCCTGGCAAAATTTAAAAATTAGAAACCTACCCACCACAAAATAATTTATAGAATGTGTGATTCCTATATACACACATTGGGATTCTCGCTAGTGCTACATAGTTCATGCACTGTGCTGAGATCCTCCTTGTGTGATCTAAGGTAGGAGATTGTTGCACTGATGGAGTAGTCCATGTGCATTGAAGATAGTAACTTAAAAAAACCGAACCAAAAACCAAACTAATGAATGTTGATAGCTCTTGACGATGGGCAATGATTGTTGATAGCTGTTAATGGTCAGAGAGGATTGTTAATAAAGGGTGATGGTTGTGGATGGTCATAAGTGGTGATAAGCGATGATTCATTATAGTTGTTACTGATGGGTGCTGGTTCATGGCTGATAATGATGGGCGATGAAGATTTTTTATAGCTTTCAATGATGGATGATGTTCATTGATAGCTGTTTATGATGGATGATAATAGTCAATGGTGGGAGAATATTATTGATGGTTGTTAATGATGAATGATGATTGTTTGTTGGTTGTTTATGATGAATGATGATTGTTGATGATTGTTAATCATGTGCGATGGTTGTTAATGATGGTAATGATTGTTGATGGTTGTTAATGATTGTGATGATTGTTGATGGTTGTTAATGATGGGTAATGTTTGCTAATGCTTGTTAATAATGGATGATGATTGTTGATAGTTGTTAATAATGGATGATGATTGTTGATGGTTATTAATAATGGATGATGATTGTTGATGGTTGTTAATAATGGATGATGATTGCTGATATTTGTTAATCACGTGTGATGGTTGTTAATGATGGTAATGATTGTCCATGCTTTCTAATAATGGGTGATGACTGTTAATAATGGATAATGACTTGCTGGTAATTGATGGTTATTGAAGGTCATGAAGATTACCGATAGTTGTTGATAGAAATTATTATTGTTGATTGTTACTGATATTAATGATAATTACTGATTGTTGTTAATATTAGCGATGATTGTTGATTTTGTTTAATGGTAATAATGATTAACGATTGTAAATAAATAACTCATTGTGGTAATGACTATTCATTAATGTAAATGGTGGTAATGGTTATCAATTTTTGTTGATGATGGTAGCTGCTTTATTATAATGTGTAAGTATGTTTTTCTTCACATGATGCTTTTTTTTCTGGTAAATAATTATTTTCCAGTTCTCTCCATTTATCATAGCATTTCTATGAGTTACATTTACTTTTACAAAAATGAGAAATATTTTGTGCTACAAATAAAAAAGTTAGAATGGCAGAAGTTATGGATAAAAAAGTTAGAACGGCAGAAGTTATGGAAGTGGTAATGCTTTTGGTGGTTATCAATGCAGAATAAGCTATTGCTGTGATCATTATTACTATTACTCTTAACTAGGACATTCATACTTTGTTTTTTTTTTATTTCATCCAGGTGAGAAACTTCTCACAGATGCATTTTGCATGAATCATTACTTTCTAAGACAAGGCATAAGTCACCTTTCAGAAGATTTCAAGCGGCAGCAAAGTGAATTATACAACAGGCTTCACCCATTCCCAGTAAGATCTGCTGTATTTGGAACATGTGGAAGAAAATGGGCTTGCTATATATCTTTTTCTTTCTTTCCCTTAAAGTTTCCTTCTCATTTGCAGTTAAATGTTGTGGGAAAGTTCGGTGCAGGATTCTTGGACTAATCCAGTGATGTGAGAAGTCTATAGCTGTTTTTGTTTTAACAAAGTCACTTGCTTCTCTTCTTAGCTGAGATATCTAGTCAGTAAACATTGCATTACAAAGTCATGAACATTATGCAATTAAATAACAGTGAAGCATAACATTGAGAGGATGTGTTGAATAACAATGAAAATAAATGGTTTTACTGATGTTTGTTCCCATTTTGAACCCTTTTTTTCTTTCTTCTTTATTATAAATTTATTTTACTATACTTTTTTTTTTAATTCACATATTATTATATAACACTTTTTCCCCCAGGACTTTGAAATGAATTTGGAGGAGGTTGAAGAAGCCTTACAACAAATCAACAACCACTTGCTTACCAAAAAGGAATTTTACTTCCTTTACAATGTATGTTATTTTAATTGTGATGTTAAATGTTGTGTTGATGGTAAAATTATTTTACTTCTATTATAAAGTAAAATTAAGTTTGTGTGGCTTCATGTCTCTACAAAATTGGGTAACCATCTCCATGCCCAGCCTTACCTAGGTGACACTTTAGAGATGCTTAGAGGTCATAGAGTTATTATTCCTTGATTCCCTGTTGGGCCTTGGTAAACAAAGACATTGAATAAAAATATGACAACCAAGAAATCATAGACTTTCACAAATGAGTGCTTGTGTAGGATTCTTCTTCTTCTTTGTTCACCCTCAAACGTCAACTTGAATATGTTCAAAGAAAACAATGGTCAGTCTGAGGCTGTTGACAGCTCTGTAGAGCTTTTCTAGGAATAGCACTGGTGATGGCCATATGCGCTTTCTCTGTTCCTCATATGTTGGGCACCTTTGAAACAGATGTTCAGCAGTCATTATATCAGTACCACAGTTACACTCATCGGTAGTCAATTGGTGTGACAAGATCACCTTTGTGGAACTCCTGGAAGTAAACCCAATACCTGTGAAATAGGAGATGAGGTGAAGATGTTGACATTGGATAGGACACAAATTAAAGAATCTAGCAGATAGCATTACAAGACCATCCTTTTTTCTGAAATCCCCAAGATAAAAGAAATAGCTGGAGACCTAAAAACACACAGAGAAGAAAACTGAACATACATCACATGAGAGAAAGGCACAGTGTGAGCTGATAGAAGGCCTTTACAGCAAGCTGAAGGGTAGTGACATAGGCTATTTATATAATGAAATTATCGTTTAAATCAGTGGTTCCCAAACTTTTTCTCTGGGCCACACTTTCTGAATGAAAATTTGCTTGCACCACACCGATATTTTTTTATTGATAAGAAATACCATTAAAAAATCAGCTGTTGGCAGTGTTTTATTCATAGCATGCAACACAACTACTTCATAAAATGATCATAAGACATCCAGAAAGTATTTAAAAAATACACCTGCATAAAAACATAATTCATTCACAAAATATACATATATAATGAGAGGTGTGAGCTTGCTTTTGTTGAGTAATCTCATTTATTTCATGTCTTATTTGAGACAAACAAACGCTCATCTTCTCATCAACACTAAAGAAGCCTTTCTTTCTTCTGGTCTTTGATATTTGTTAGGGTTGAAAATCCCTGATCACAACACTATGTTGTGGTGAACTGTATCTATTTGATATAAGATAAGTTATATTATGGAATAAAATCTGAAAAATTTTGGAAAATTTTATGGGTTTCTACACATATATTTCCCGTATTATATCACCGGTAACTAAGTACTCGTAAATTAAAAAAATAAGACAACGACCTTCATATTTGAATATGAATTTTTTTGACAATCTTTCCTTGATTGTCTTTGAATCTTCCAGCCACACCTGCCTTCCTCTGCCACACCGTTTGGGAACCACTGGTTTAAATTATAAGTAAAAATACAAATAAAGAAAACATAATGTAAAAATCCTCAGAAAATCACATGTGAAGCACATAACAAATAATGGTGAGTGGAACATCTCATGACAGCTTGTAAGATAAGATCAAAGACCTACTAACTGTAATAAAAACCTTTACCATCTACCCCACAATTTAAACCAGATGCAGAAAAAAAAATTATGTGGGATTTCCATAAATAAGTGCTTGTACAGAATGGAAGGTTAACTCTTCCTGTCCATATATATATATATATATATATATATATATATATATATATATATATATATATATATATATATATATATATATATATATATATATATATATTTATAAAATGTAGTATTGAGTACAGACATGAAGACATCCTGCTGTAACCAACTGGGCATACACAGTGGCATGTGGGAGAATAATGTACCATACTGTGGCTTGCTCAAGGTGTACAAAAAGATAAAATGATCTCACAGAATCTTCAGTGCGTGAAACTGATGGAAAGAGCCAAATAAAGACCAGTGGAATACAAGTGAGTAAAAGATGTTGTAAGTGGATAAGACTTATAATGAGGAAACCAGCTAATGACATTACAAGGCAGTCCTTGATCTGGAAATCAAAGGATAGAAGAAATAAAAGACCTAAAAACACAGGGAGACAGACATAAAGACATAAAAGAAACTTAACGAGATAGGAAGGCTCAGATAGACGTGACTGAAGGTCTATGCTTTGCAGGGAACACATATTTGCATGGGGCACATTTCAGACAGACATGGAAACTTATAATAAACGGTTCGATGGGAAGTGGTACCCCAAAGATCATCTGGGTGATGGGATGTAGGAAGGATTAGTTATTTTTTTTATGATATCAGTTTACTTCCATTATAATTTATTTTTTATGATAATTCTATATTACTTATTATGGTGTACAAATAGGTCATTTTTATGGTGAAATAGTTGTCATTTATAATATCCCTCACAGTGCAATTTTAGAGAAAAAAAACTTTCCTACACCACATAAATTATTTTCATGTTCTAATTTTGCTGGCTGTTTACAAACTGACTGATAGCAAGCTGACTGATAACAAACTGACTGATAACAAACTGACCAATAACAAACTGACTGATAAGAAAATTAAAGTTTATCAGTGATGCAAAAAATCTGCACATAAGAAATTTATCTTTAGTGCAGATAACATTGTATTTAGCAAAATTACAGAAACAATTTAACAGAGATTTCTTAAGGTACTGTTAAATATAACTTTTTTCAAGGATTATGCAACATTTGTCAGAAAGGATTATATTTTATTTGTCTGGGAGGATTTTGTAAAGTTTGCAGTTAAAGTTCATTTCACATTTTGTCAGGATTGATTTTGCAGCTTCGATGCTTTTTGTAGAACATTTTGAATTGAATATATTTCAATTAAGGAAACCTGTTGACAGCATTACGAGACAATCCTTGTTCTGTAATCACCAGGGTAAGAGAGGTAGAGAGAGACCAAAAAAAAAACACATGGAGAAGAGGACTGGAGACAGAAATGAAAAGGATGGGAAAGACATGGAAATACCTAGAACTGGTGGGTGTGGGAGAAGGGGACTTGGTATGAGTTTGTTTAAGGCCTATGCTTCTTGGGGAGCTGAAGGGATATGATGATGATGATGATAATATTTCAATCTACAGATACTGAACCTCCCAGGCAGGGAGAAAATCAACTTCAGACTTTTCACAGTCATCGCAGCACTCTCAGAGAAAGTTACACAGCTTGAGTAAGTTACCACTGTCCACATCTTTTGTGGTGGACAAAAAAATGTACTGTTGCTGAGGTGCAACTTTTGTTGGGCTGTCAGTGCTATTGTTTGGTTCTGCTATGCTGTAATATCAGTTTTCTTTTGTTTTCTTTTTCCTCCAGCAAAAATACTGTTTTCATTGTGATTTTGAATAATTAAAAGTACTGGTTATCACCTTATAATATATATTCCCATTATATGTCATAATAAAACAATCTGAAAAATGTTATTGAGTGTTAAGGAAATATTGATTTTAATATTTTGCATTACATTCTTACCATTCTTAGGCAACATTAAAAAGTAATGTGCAGTTATTTGAATTACTTCTACAAATACTACAATTTAGAAGACAAACAAGTTGTGGAGATTTAACATTGCAGTTTTTCTTTGCATCCACAAATGACAAAAGTCCAGTCCAGTCCAGCACTTTACCATAATTAGCTGTGTTGCTTTGTGTAGAACATGCTAAAGTCAATGCTGTCATTGTTTGTAAATATCATCAGCTGCCAACTCCACAATGAAGGTCGGCTGCAATGCATCTCCAACGTCTTCTGTCTCTTGTCTTGATGGTGCACTCTGATAGTCTCTTTCCTGTCCATCTCTTGACGTTATCTTCCCACTTATAGCGCTGTCTTCCTCTTGCACATTTACCTTCAACTCTGCTTTATATTATGGTCTTCTGCAAGGTGTTATGTCTTTTTACATGGCAAAAATATTTTAGTTGCCTAATTTTTGATCTCTTCATTAATTCTCTTTTCATAATTAGGTTTTCTAGGACACTTCTTATTTGTTCTCATCTCATTCCATGAGATGCTTCCCATTCTTCTGTATATCCACATCTTGAGAGCTGCAATTCTTTCTTCCAATTGCTTATTCATTTTCCATGTATCTGCACCTTACAACAATGAAGAATATATATATATAGGGTGATTGAGAAGTCTCTCCACAGTGGGTTGAGTGCTTGAATACTATGAATCGAGGGAAACAATCCAAATGATAAAATTATTATTAAAGGGTCATAATTTACAACTCTACATTTCTTTATTTTACATAGCAATTTAAATTATTTAAACAGACATTAATGCTTTATGCGAAAATAAAAATACTACCTTTATGAGTAGTAAAGTAAATCTAATTAAAGTCAATTAAAATAATACTATTTACTGTACCATAAAATGTTACATTCATATTATTAAAGCACTGAACCCACTGCGGAGAGACTTTCCGATTACCCTGTATAACACTTGATGATTCTCAGTTTTAATTTGTGAGTTAATTGTTTAGATGTCAGTATTTATCTCATGTTGTAATATGCAGTTAGTTCTCAACATTTCTCATGCTATACAAATTCAACAAAATTTTAATGATTTTTCCAATGTAATTTTAAAAAACTCTGAATGACTAAAGCCCAGTCTTCTTCCTCTCTGGTCCTTGACTGCTGCCTGACAAAGCTGTCAGTGACATCAGGCCAGGGGGCATCTTGTAGGGCAGCAATAAACTGTCTTCACTTTGCTCGGTCGACAGCCATCCTTCATGTGGTGCCCCAGCTCTGGTTCATACCTAGCATCTCTGCTTCCACAGTTCTCTGCCAGGTGGCTTTTGCCTGTCCTTGCTTTCGCTTTGCTTCTGGAGTCCATAGTATAGTAGTTTTGGTGATAGTGTCAGGGTCTCTTCTGAGGATGTGGCCAACCTATTTCCAGTGTCTATTCGCTGTGATGGTGCACATGTCCTCTTCGTGGCTCTGAGTTAGCAGTTCTTGGTTGGTGATGGTGTTCAGCCATAAAATTCAAAGAATTTTCCTTAGACAGGTTGTGTGGAAAGAGAGCAATTTGGACATTTCCATTACTCTCCAGCATTTTGTACTGTACAAAAATTATGCAGCTCTCATATATTTTTAATTTAGTGTTTGTACTGCACTGGGATGATTTCCAGATGTTGTTTAGGTTGGCAAAGGGTATTCTGGCTTTATTCATTTGGCTACTGATGTCTTTACTTGTTCCACCATCTGATGTTACTTTGCTTCCTAACTATGTAAATGTGTTTATATTTTCCAGTTCTTGGTCCCTCATTTTTATTGGTGCAGGATTTCTTACATTTAGTGTAACAACTTCTGTCTTCTTGAGATTAATGTTTAGTCTCACTTGTTGAAAGCCCAGTCTAGTTCATCATTGTTTTCATTTTGGTCCCATTATTCTCAGTAGGACTACATGATAGTAATCTCACATTATCACCAGCCACCCTTTCTCATAATTGTCTCTACTACAACGATAACTGCCATCAGTCACCACCATCATCAAATTTAACCATCAACAGTTACCACCATCAACTTTAACTGTCATAAGTCACCACAATCAAATTATTAACTGTCATAATCAGTTCATAACTGTTACCAGTCACCACAATCTACTTTAACTGTCACAAGTCAACAAGATTAACTTTAACTGTCACACATCATCATCAATCAAAACATTAACTGTTAGCAGTCACCACCATCAACTTTAACCATCATGAGTCCCTACCATCAACTTTAACTATCATGAGCCATCACCATCAATTCATTAACTGTTACCAGTCACCACCATCAACTTTAACTGTTAGCTGTCACCACCAAGAACTTTAACTATTAGCAGTCACCACAATCAATTTTAACTATTACCAGTCACCATCATCAATTTTAACTATTACCAATCACCACCATCAATTTTAACTGTTACCAGTCACCACCATCAATTTTAACTATTACCAGTCACCACCATCAGTTTTAACTTACCGGTCACCATCATCAGTTGTAACTATTATCAGTTACCACCATCAGTTTTAACTATTACCAGTCACCACCATCAGTTTTAACTGTTACCAGTCCCCACCATCAATTTTAACTATTACCAGTCACCACTTTCAATTTTAACTGTTACCATTCACCACCATCAATTTTAACTGTTACCAGTCACCACCATCAATTTTAAATGTTAATAGTCACCACCATCAATTTTAACTATTATCAGTCACCAGCATCAATTTTAAATTTTACCAGTCATCACCATCAAATCATTAATTGTGACCAGTCACCACCACCACATTAAGAAAATAAGGAGGGTTGCTGTAAGATGGTGATAATCGGTAGGTCAAACAAAAATAGGTAATACCTCTAACATTTACAAATGACAAATAAAATTGCGTAATTTGTGGCTATGAGGCCTTTGTCTGGGACATATAAATGAAAATAGGAGGGAAAGAATTTCTGTTGTCTCAGTAAAACGCATTACCTAATTTTGTTTACTATACTACATATCTGATTACAAGAAAGGGCAACAAATCTTGAAAAATGTTTAAAGATTGATTTTTTGAGATGCTGACATGTGATCAAATCACTTTCATTATGACCTGTTTTGTGTCTGTATCCAATCACAGCCCAGTGATCCGGAAGATGTTAAATAACTTCAACTACAATGCCCTTGACATCAAGATGGAGAAATGCAAGGTTGGTTTTATTACTTTCTTACAGTTCCTCAAGGGTTCTTTAATATATCTTCATCTTTCATTTTCTTTTGTGATCCTTACGTAGCATAGAGCCACCATTGTAGCTGGTCCTGCAGGAAGCCTGCAACAAGTTGTCACTTGCTCCTGCAGTTGTAGTTTCTGTGGATATTTTTTACATAATAAGGTTTCCAGTCCCATGCACAAGCTCAAGTTAGTAGTTTTGTATTATGTGCCAGAGGGGGAGGGTTCAGTAGTTCTGTTCTTTCTTTGTCTTTTCAGAGACCCCCCCAGGGGATTATACGGGTCATTAATGTATCTTCCAAGCAGATAACTTGACAAAACATAACTAAGATTTATAACCCTTGCATATTCAGTCTTAGATTCTAACTCTTAATAAATGGGCTCAGCTGGAAAGATCTCATCTATTTTCAGGGCAGAAGCTGTGGCACTACTGCAAGCTTTGGGAATCCTCACTAGAGCAGCCACCCGATGAGATAGTAATCTTTACTGACTGTAGATCACTACTGGAATTAATACAAAACACCAGAAATGAAAACATTATGAGAGAGCCAATGCTCTATCTAGTAGTGGCAGTAAAATGGAATAATTCAGCCACCCTTTGCCCTTTCAAGAAGCTAAAACCATCATCCACAAATACAAATACCAGTGGAAAAGGGAAGGTGATATACAACAGATATGCAAACCAATCTGGAGAAACTGGAGCTCATGACTTCAACTCAACATGTTTTGGAATGGCAGAAAAGCCACAGGAAAAGCCTAGATCAACAGTGTAGATAATACCAAGGAGTCTTCAAGTTGGTATTGACTGTTAAAGAGCGAGAAGCTCAGCAGCCCTAGTTAAACAACAACAACCTAATCCACCAGCTAAATATACACCAGCAGACCAAGTAGTATAAATGAAGTCTCTAAAACTTCACTCCCCTATGGCAGTATCTGATGTTGGCTTACCTTAACCTTTTACCATACCAAATATACTAACTTCAACCTTCACTAACCATCACAACAGTTTTGAAACTTTTTGTGCAGTGTCGGTTCTGTATCATCTACCAGGAACTCTTTGACCTCCTAGAGATGGACCACATGCCTCGTGGGGCAGCTCAGGCTGAGAGTTTGGCAGTTGAGTTGACTGCTGGTGGGCTGAAGCCTGAGCATACTAGATATGTAAGTTGCCACGGTATTTCTGTTATAATAGTGCACAGGGTAATTTTTTTAAAGTAGTTAGGAAATTGCTGCAGTCAAATCTACAATCATTCTATAATCCACTGTTTGCACCAGTATTCATTTTAGTCTACAAAGTTTATCTTATGTACAAGTTAGAGGACTTAAAGGTAATCACTTTTTGTGTACCAGTCCATATATGTAAAGAAAAAAAACAAAGTCGCATACGATATCTTACTGGTAATCTTCAGACTCCGCACTGGCCACAACAGATTGAGATACCATCTATTCAACAAGCTAAAGATAGGCACTACGGATCAGTGTAACTGTGGCACTGATAAAATGACTGCTGAACATCTGCTTCAAAGTTGCCCCTTATATGTGGTACAGAGAAAGCGCATATGGCCGACACCAGCTCCTTTCGTCAAAAAGCTTTACAGGGATTCAAATAGCCTCAAACTGACTACTGCTTTCTTTGAGAACATTCAAGTGGACGTCTGAGAGTGTACGAAGAAGAAGAAGAAGCATACAATATCTTACTATTATTATTCTACAAATGATCATTTGCTTTTGACCTTCCCCTGTTTTCATATTATTATATGGGTACAATGGGTGCTTGTTTAGAATAGATGGATTGAAATGGCATGACAAGATCACCCAATGTGGAACTGATAACAAGAACCTGACAGGTGTCGGCGGAATAAGAAATTAGAAGACGTTGCTGGTGATCTGGTGATGGATAGGACACATATAGAAGAAATTTGTTGATAGCATTAAAACACACACTTTGTTCTGGAATCCCCTTGGTGAGAGAGGTAGAGGCAGACTAAAAAATGCATGTAGAAGAGAACTGAAAGTGAAAAAGAAGATATAACACAATCTTGAATGGCTGCCACAGAGCAGGAGGATCTGGTGTAAATTTGTTGAAGGCCTATGCTCCATGGGCAGCTGAAAGGTAATTATGGTGATGGTGAAACCTTAATCATTATATTTATTCAGTAAGTGAGAGCAGTTTGTTTTTTTAAGTTTGTTAACTCCAACACTGTTTCATCTACTGATTAATGTTACATTGTTTAATGTTTCATATCTTCTTCTTCTTTATTCCTTAGCTGCCGACTGTCAAAGCAGTCAGTGGCCATCCCACCTGGTGGCGTCTTGTAGGGCAGCAACAAACTGCTTCCACACACTAAATATATATATATATATAATGTTCCAAATGCATGGAGTCATCCTTATATGACCACCATCTATGCACAATGCTACAATATACATATGTGGAAGTGAACCTGTCTGTGAGGCTAATTACACCCTCATTGACTCTTGAAATCATCCACACACTTCCAGGCATTCCCCCTGTGGTGAAACATGTTGAGAGCCCAGCATTGCACACTAAGCTTAGAGGAGTCACTTGGGCTCCAGACATAACTCTGGCTTTTACCTGGTTGCCTGCATGCAGGAGAATCTCACTATGATAGGCAGGGGGAGCTGAGAAGTGGCTGTGTGTAGGACATGATGGTTCCTTGGGAGAGCCCATATCCAGAGCACAGTATTTTAGCTCTGCATATTAGGTGAGCCCTTTGAATGGCAGGGAATGCACATTATGCCACTCTTCTTCCTCCTAACTTGGGACCCAGATGTGATGATCCTTTAAATGCAAGCCAAGCTGCAGCTTTAGACTTGAACTCAACATGTTTCGGAATGGCAGAAAAGCCACAGGCAAAGCCTAGATCTACAGTGTAGATAATACCAAGGACTCTTCAACTTGGTATTGGCTGCAAAAAGGGCGAAAAGCAACAATGATCCATATTTTGTTTCGTTAATTCCTGTTTTATTCAGAATTTTTGTCTGGATTTTCTACATTACATTTGTCTTTTCCCACAACAGGTGTTGAATAAATTCAACAGAGAAAGCAAAGGAGTGATAGACTTTTTGGACTTTGTGACATACATTCCTCTATTTGTGGAGATTCACAAGCGAATCATTCAAGATCCCCTTAAGGCAGAACTTGATCTTTGATATTGATTCATGGATTTTCACTAGAACTTGATACATCTGTGATGACAACCTTCTTGAATTTAATTTGTGTGTGTGTGGGTCCCCTGTGTTATAAAGGCCAGTTTATTGGTATCATTACAATTCACCATTTTCCTTTTAGCTCCATGTGGACAGGGCTGTGGATTCAGAGAAAATGTTTTTGACTCTGATTTATGTAATTTACAATACAAATGACTCCATTAATTATTACATACCTGTCATTTTGTACAGGAAAGGGATAATCTGTACCTGAATTTTTAGTTTTTGTATATATATATAGGACGTCCAGTGTGCAAGTTGTGCACTTAAAAATCCTACGACAGTTGGAAATCGTAAAGAGTAGACTGTAAGGCCGCTGCCTTGGCAAAATTCAAATATTAGAAACTTACCAACCACAAAAATATTTACAGAATGCGTGATTCCTGTATACACACATTGGGATTCTCACCGGTGCTACAGAGTTTGTGCACTGTGCTCAGATCCTCTTTATGTGATCTAAGTGAGAAGATCAGAGCACTGATGGAGTTGTCCGTGTGCAATGAAGATATTCCTTAAAACCAAACCAAATCAAATTTGAACATGTTTAAAGAAAGCAGTGGTCAGCCTGAAGTTGGTAGCTCTATAGTTTGCCCAGGAATGGTACTGGTGACGGCCATATGTTTATCTTTTGCAGCAGATTTTCAGCAGCAATTTTATCAGTACCACAGTTACATTAATCAGTAGTTCCTATCTTTAGCTTGTTGTATAGATGGTATATCAATCTGCTGCGGTCTGTGCGGAGTTTGAAGAAACCCACGTGCTCACTTCTGTTGAGCTGGTAGCATGCATCATTTTTTCTGGTGGCCTTGATGCTCTGTTTCCCACTTATTCCTGATCTGCTCCTGATATAACTTTTAGCCTCTTCATACGTAATGTTTGTATCAGTATGAGGCAGCTTTCCACTTTTCTTTGCTAATCTGTCAGCCTCTTCACAGCCAGGGATGTTGCAATGAGATGGGATGCACTATATACAGGGTGGTCATAAAGTCTTTCCCTGATTTCAAATTTTTACGAGATCCTCCAGATGTTAAAAGCATCAAAGCTTGGTATATAAAGTTTACGGACACTGGCAGCGTCGGTGACATGCCCAGAGCAGGTAGGCCTCGTGTGGGTGAAGAAACTGTGGACGCAGTGCGCACGGCGTTTCAAAGCAGTCCTATGAAATCAACCTATCGTGCCTCAAGAGAACTTGCAATCCCTCAAATATTAGTGTTGAAAATTGCAAATGTTGAAATCTACAAATAGCATTAAAAAAATGTTTTAGTTCTGGAATAATTTCCAAAAAACCAAGTGTCTCTGCACAGAATACTTTTTTTTTTTAAATTTTTGAAATCAGGGAAAGACTTTATGACCACCCTGTATATATATATACACACACACACATAGATTTGTGGAGTGGTACTCTTACATCATCCATGTCTGCATTATTCTGGCTCTTCAAAGATGCAATTACTATGCAAAAAGAGAAGAACATGGGTAAGAAGCAAACAACAGACTTTATTTCTTATTTAACCTTGCAACCTCTCAATGAGCAAGTGAATGTACTAGAACTCATCGTAAACACAACACACATAAAAATTTGTGAAACAGTTCAGGCATATCTATTATTCATCTTGAATATTCTGAAGCTGCAAACATTAAAAAAATATATACATATTTAAGTATTTCAAAGAAAATATTTTCTTTCTTGATTTATTGGTACCACCACTGTGAGATAAGGCACCAAGTACAAATATGGAAGCTTAGAACTTTTCTGGTAATATACAGAGGGTCTTGTAAATTCATACATGATGTGAGAAATTATGTATTACATCCTATGAGACAAATGTGACTGGGAATGTCTTAAAATATCACACAAATCGGGGACAGGGGATGTCACAATAACAAAAATACAATTAACAAGTAAGTACAATTTATACACAGACATTTTCCCAGTATTTTTGTAATACCATATTGGCCATGATCATGTCATCAGAGGCTGGTGGGAGAATAATTTGTTAATTCAAAAACAGGTGGGAGAGTCTGTTAAGTCAGAGATTGGTGGGAGAATAACCTGTTAAGTCAGAGGCTGGTGGGAAAATAGTATGTTAAGTACAGGTGGGTGAGTCTGTTAAGTCAGAGACTGGTGGAAGAATAACCTGTTAAGTCAGAGACTGGTGGGACAGTCTGTTAAGTCAGAGATTGGAGGGAGAATATTCTGTTTGTCTGAGCTCTGGTGGGAGAGTCTCTTAAGTCAGAAACTGGTGGGAGAGTAATCTGTCAAGTCAGACGCTGGTGGGAGAGTCTGTTAAGTCAGAGACTGGTGAAAGAATAACATGTTAAGTCAGGGACTGGTGGGAGAGCCTGTTAAGTCAGAGACTGGTGGGGGTCAGAGACAATTTCACAAACAAGGAAAATAATACATCAGCAGAACTTACATTAATGAATATCCACTTGGACATAGACCCTGTTTTTATAAGTTTCTTCACAACAAATCCATGAATACTAAGTAAAAGTGTATCATGTTTTTGTGCCTCATTCATAAGCTACACATAGCTAATGCCTTACTTTATTTTAAAACATTACAATTTAAGAGATGGCAAACAACAATTTCTAAGCCATAATATCATGTCTGAATATAACTGAAACAAAATGAAAGATCATCATCAACAAAGATATTTCAATAGATAAAGGTAAGAAAACATCAATATTTTAATACAGAACATTTTTGCAAAAATACATAATTATAAACTATAGTGATAAAAACAAAAAATCTTTCTGACAGAATAACATTATTTTAGGGAAGGAGTGGCATTGGATAGTTAACGGATTAGTCATTTTTTTAATAATATAGAATCCACTAATCTAAATATGTCAAAATCAATTGCCAGAACACATTTCTAAAAAAAAAGGCATATTCTGATTTATAAAACTGCATTTTTGTTTTTAAACAGCTTTTCCTGTAAAGAAAACCATTAATTTCTCAGAACCTTGTTTTGTGGTATTTTAAAAAAAAAAAAAATTTACTGAGCTGGGTCGGCTCAGGAGTCAACATGAGATTCAGCAAAGAAACGTTTTACTGCATTTTAAAACTTTCATCAGATCAGATGTTTTATCATTTTCTTTGCCGCTCCTTGTACAGCATGGAGCCACCACTTTATTTAGCCCCCTTACAAGGAGCCTCCATCCAGCTTTCACATGTTCTAGCAGCGGGGGTTTCTAAAGCTTGGGACCTATTAAAGTTACCAAAACTTTATTGTAACAAACATTTTACATTACACTGATAAGCACCCAAGTCAAATTTGGAGTAATAAAAACCCTAGTAAATTAAAATACTGCAATAAAATCTAGTACAGTCACCAATTGCAGTGTAACCACTAGCACTGTACCATGACAAGCTTTGTTATGCACAGCCGTTATTGCTGAAGGTTAAGTCTGTCATTTATTCTAAATCCTGCCATTATTTACGAAAATAATACTTGACTGTAGCTCCTCCCCTTAAATAAAGCTGCCCAAATCAATGGAATGTTTAGAGGATGCTGTGTCTAGGTTTTTCAGAAGTTCTTGTTGGAACCAAAATAACAGTTATCATAGATCAATGTTGCTCAAACCATGTTTTCTGTGACTCAAAATGTGAAATTATAACTGTCTTGTGATCCTGTGTTAGTATGTTTTATTTATTTTTTTTTCGTATGCCCGCTATTACTCGAGGCGAAATCTCAGGTTAGTATGTCTAGCCTGACACTGATTTTACGTGAGTATCCCTTTTTTCTTGCACAGAGACAGGTGTCCCTTGCCATTCAGGCAGATACTCGCCAATTTCGGAGGTACCCATTAGAGCTGGGTCGGCTCAGGAGCCACCAGTCCCTGGTCGACGACACTTCTTCAAATGTACTCGCCAGGGCTTGAATTAATCCAGTCCAAATCCCGGTCGACGAAAAATCTTCAAATGTCCTCGGCCGGGTTTGATCCTGGGTCACCCGGTCGCCAGCGCAGAGTCTGTGTTAGTATAAGTAGCTGAGTCATCATCATCACCCTTCAGCTCCTTAAGGAGCATAGGCTTTCAACAAACTTATGCCAAGCCCTCCTGTCCTGTGCCATTAGCTCCAGCTCTTTCCACATCTTCCTTATCATTGTCATTTCTACCTTTTCTTCTCCATGTTTGTTTGGTCTACCTCTGCTTCTACAACCCTGGAGATTTCAGAACAAGGACTGCCTTGTAATGCTTAGAACAGATTTCCTCACTATGTGTTCTCCATGTGCATCATACCATCACCAGTGTCCTTCTCTCAACTCTTGCTCCACTGATGTAGCCAAGCACATTAATGTAAATACTATAATATTTCTTGTAAACAGTGCAGATGTGGAAGATTTAGAAACAGACTGAGCAAGCTGAGTGTGCCTTGAATACATTAAAAACAGTAAAATTTGCTGATGTTGGATAAGACATAGATGCAGATGTTGGATAAGACATAGACACAGATGTTGGATGAGACATAGATGCGGATGTTGGATAAGACATAGACCGTAATGTTGGATAAGACATAGACGCAGAGTTTGGGTAAGACATAGATGTGGATGTTGGATGAGACAGACTCACATGTTTGATAAGACGTGGATGTTGGATGAGACATAGATGCAGATGTTGGATAAGACATAGATGCAGATGTTGGATAAGACATAGTTGCTGATATTGGATAAGACATAGACAGTGATGTTGGATATGACATAGATGCGGATGTTGGATAAGACATAGATGCTGATATTGGATAAGACATAGACGTGAATGATGGATGAGACATAGATGCAGATGTTGGATAAGACATAGATGCAGATGTTGGATAAGACATAGACAGTGATGTTGGATAAGATGTACACTGAGAAAACAATGACAGGGCAGTCCGTGCTCTGGAATATCCAGCTTAAGAGACATAGAGGGAGACCAAAAACAACACATGGAGAAGGGAATTCAACATAGACATGAAAGCGATCAAGAAGACATGGAAAGATAAACAAATGGCACAAGAAAAGAAAGCTTGGCATGTATTTGTTGAAGGCCTGTGCTCCTCAGGCAGCTAACAGGTTATGAATGTTTAGAATGCCAAGTTCTGTGAAAATTTGTCCCAAATTCAAAATTTTAGTAGTGTTTTATGCTACTTACTCAGTCATTTTCAAAACATTTTAGAATATTTAAGATAATTTTGTGACATGTAACATCATACATGCCACACCTCAGAGATGAAAAACCTGTACAAAAAATTTAAAAAACCTGTACAAAGACCCGCAAAACCTGTACAAAGACCCGCAAAACCTGTACAAAGACTGAAAAACGTAACAAAAGAGTTTATTCATGTAAAAGTATATTCAATTAGATGGTTCTGCACCATCATAGTGACATGCGGCCTTTGCCTTTTTAAGCATGTCTTCACTTGCTTTAAAACCTAAACAACAAGAGTTAGAATTTATTTTGCATAGTAAATACAAATATTAATAATCAATTTGAAAAATATAATTATTTGTAATTTTAATATTATATAATGAAATAGAATCTTGGAAAAAAATTAATACAATTTATGGTTGAAATGAAGAACAGTTGCTGTGTTTTCTATAGTGCCTTATAAAAGTACAGGCCTAAAGAGACCAGTAATAAGCATTATGGGTTAGGAATCTTAAATTTAAAATCTAATAAATTTTTTGCTAAAGCTGGTAATGAAAATATAAACTAGCGCTGGCGTAATATTAGCCTGTATATTTTCTACCGAACTTCAAAAATTGGAATAGCCGTTAAAGCCCAACTGGTAGTTTTAAATAGACCTTCCCATACAAATTTTAGTGTCAATCAAACATTGATAGTAGGCTAATTAATTATTTAATAATTATAAATCATTGAATGACCGTAATGATGACCACCAAAGGCAAAATAACATTGTTTTTTAAAGAAACGAAATTAAAACTAAGAAGAGAAGTAGGCTAACTCCAAATAAACTTTTCTCTGTAAATTTTCCACGCTATTGTGGTTTTTTTTTTTCTTTTCAGTTTCATAATTTGGTAATATCGGAATGACGTTCGCCGAATGCTCCGCGTGTATTTTCGTACCATTTAGATTTAGGGTTAACCCTAGCTGTAACCCTAATTATAACTCTAAATGGTACGAAAATACATGCGGAGCATTCGGCGACCGTCATTACGATATTAGGCTACCCATAATTTGTAGGCTATTGTATTATTTTTCAAATTTACATTTCTTACGCACTTTCTACAAGTTTTAGTGAAATCAAATAATATGTAGTGGTATCAGCCTTTTTTTTTTTTTACCAGCCGTAAATAATAAATTATGCTAAACCTTAGGGGAAAAGAAAGCATAGGCCTAAGTTATCTGACAGTTAAATCTAACTTCATCTAAACAATGTTATTGTAATATTTTTTTAAAAATGAATTACTTACCAATACTAAACTGGAAATTAATCCTAAACAATAGGCTCGACTCAAAAAAGATTTCAGTGCTGCGTAATCGTTCAAATAATCAGTAACCTCGCGCTAGCTTTAGCGAAAAATTGTGAATGAACACGCCACGCACATCCCGCGGCAATTAAAAAATAGGCAGCTTGATTTTCATTGGTTATTTTTTTTTTTAATCCACTTGGCTTAAAATCTCGCCTAATCTCATGACGCAAATTGTGTAGTGGCACAAGATTTATATGTATATTTAATAATTAGGCGAAAAAACCCGTACAGACCCGTGTACGGCCCGTACACATCTGAAAACGCAAACACCCCGTACAGATTATGGGTAAACCTTTAAGTGTGGCATGTATGTAACATTTGATAGCAGAGAAAATGTATTTATTTTTCAAAAGTAAAATGTAACAGTCTTAAATTCAATATTTTAATATGAAAAAAGAAACAAACAAACAAAGGAAATGATGAAAGCTGGGCAACACTAAGTATAAAAATAAATGTTGTTTAAAATCTGTATTTAAAAGTAGGAATAACAGTTAAAATGATGCCACAAAGTTTTTGCAGTACAACTGTGAACAGGAATGGTATTATTAAAAGTAAGTACAAACCAAATTAATCATATGAACACAAATGTATCTTCCATGATATCAGAACACCCTGCCATATCAAGATTAAAGCAAATAGGTGGGAAAGTAAAATGAACAGCAAAATGAATAACTCATTAAAAGTTGTTTTCACATTTCTCATACAGGAACGGCAACGACATAATCTGCATACAAGGCAGCTGAATATGAAAAAAAAAAAAAAAAACGCAAGCACAAAGCTACAGCCACATGTTTGTGTGTGTACATGCCTGTGCATGCATGCCTGCATGTGTGTGCGATTCTTTTTAAAAGATGGTCTTTCAGACATTTAAATAAGAACCATGATATACAGGTGCAAGGTTTATAAATGGAACAGCCTATGTGGATGAAAAATAATATACTGAAGCAAATATAGTACCATGCCTTGGTTACCAGACACTTAATCCATGAGATCTCACAGTTGCTGAATGATTTTGCAAAAGTCAGTAACTTGTCAGCATATCTAGTTATCAGGAAATTTGAAGAAAAAACACTCCTTTATTCTGATTATAAATATATCAATGTTGGGGTGATGACATTAAAAAAAAAACAATATTCTTTGAAATCAAATTATGTAAGTTACATCTGACGTAGGTGAATTTAATATGCACTGAAAACACTAATCTGTTCAGAAAAATTGGTATGGAGCTGATTGCTGAACTTCTACTTTCTCTAAGTCTGACATCTTTGGAGTGTACTGTCTTGAAAATACATAACTTGTTACTAAATTTTCCTATTGCATTATTTAATTTCTTCATGATTACAAAGGTCTTTGAAGGATGCTTCTTGTGACAGTAATATCTCAAGACAGTAAGGTCTCGGGTTATGGATGAGTTTCATTCTTATGGGCATTCATAGACGGATTTTGTACGCAAGTCAGAATATGTATGTTCAGTAAAAGTATGTGTTCATTAACATACCTGTCAACCTGTACAAATTTTTTGTACAATGTACGGATTTTTGATACTTTTAACAGTGTACGGCCATACAGACTCGTTGTACGGATTTTTCTCCCACTCCCCAAAAAATAAAAAAAATAAAATTTTTTTTTTTTTTTAAATTCTAAAAATATTTTCCAACCCAAGTGTTTTTAAATTTTAAATCAGAAAATATTTTCTAGCCCAGGTTTTTTTTTAACCAATTTTTTTTTTATTTTTAATTCCGGGAATCTCGGCTTCCATTTTTAAACTCAGGTCTCTCCCAGCAACCAATCAAATCCTTTTATACCCAACAATTCGGCAAAAACTTTGAATTCGGCCTCAAACGCTTTCGGTTTTCAGCGTGACATGACGTATTTTTTAAGTTACCTGTTATCAACGACCTACGCTTGCTTGCCACCACACTTCGACGCCATTTTGTTTAAAAAAGCTAAGTACTTATAACTTGGTTAAATATTGCTGTTGTTTTGCTTTGTTGCAATTTAATCGCTGTCTTAATCTTTCCAGTTATATCTTGCCCTTCAATATATTTCTGATAAATCGTCATAATATTCTGTGTAGGCTCTACATAACTAGAAAAAAAAAAGCTTGTTTGCATTGAGTCTTCTTCTTTGATCCTTAGCTGCCGACCGTCAAAGCAGTCAGTGGCCATCACGCCTACTGGCGTCTTGTAGGGCAACAACAAATTTATTCCACTTTGCTCGGTCGGTGGCCATCCTTCGTATAGTGCCCCAACTCTGGTTCATTCTTTGCATCTCAGCCTCTACAGTCCTCCGCCAAGTTGTTTTTGGTTGGCCTCTCTTTCGTTTTCTTTCAGGGATCCAAAGCATAGCTGTTCTTGTGATGGCATCAGAATCTCTTCTGAGGACATGGCCAACCCAGCTCCAGCGTCTGCCAGCTATGATGGTGTGCATGTCCTCTTGCTTGCTCCGAGTAAGCAGTTCTTGGTTGGTGATGGTATTCGGCCAAAAGATTCAGTGAATTTGTCTTAGGCATGTTGTGTGAAAAGAGGACAATTTCTACATTTCCTTCTCTGTAACTCTCCAGCTTTCCGCACCATAGAGAAGCACAGAAAGCACACAGCTCTGATATAATCTTTTTGTGCTTGTGCTATATTGAGAGGACTTCCAGATGTTGTTTAGGCTAAAAAAGGCTGTTCTTGCTTTGTTCATTCTGTTGTTGATGTCTTTGCTTGCCCTGCCATCTGTTGTTAATAGGCATCCTAGGTATGTCAATTTAAAGAAGTCAAAGGTCATGACGCTCAATGTGAGAAACCCTGAGCCCATATCAGTAAGGAAACAGCAACTGGTACAGACAGACACCTTCACATGCCTTGCGTTGAGTAGGCCTACTTTATTCCAGTGCTCAAGATTCGCTGCTGTATTTTTTAATAAAGTGGCAATCTGTTATCACTGGTCTAGGCTACCAACTTTTAAATAATAATTTTGTAAATTTTTGGTGGTACGTTTTTTCTTCCTAGATTTGATATCTTGCCCTTCAATATATTTCCGATAAATTGTCATAATATTCTGTGTAGGCCCTACATAACTAGAAAAAAAAAAAGTTTGTTTGTGTTGAGTAGGCCTACTTTATTCCAGCGCTCGAGATTCGCTGCTTTATTTTTTAATAAAGTGGCAATCTGTTATCACTGGTCTAGGCTACCAACTCTTAAATAATAATTTTGTAAATTTTTGGTGGTACGTTTTTTTCTTCCTAGATTTGATATTCTGTTCATAATTTTGTTTATTTTTTTTTTTTTTGCTGTTAGCCATTTGCTTTGTTCGTTGTATTTTTTAATCATTCTCTACTGTATGTTGTCTGATGTGTGTGTGCCTCTACTGACAGATAGTGGTCAGAAAAAGAGTTTCTGTAGCTATTGACTGGAAGTTGTTGACCAGAAAACTAGTACTGGAGCCATCCGCTTCCCTAATTTGAAAGTCATCATTCAGCGACTGCTGATACTCCCTCACAGCAATGCTGACTGCGAAAGATCATTTTCAATGATGACAAAAATCCACCAAGACTGCATGGTCCATGAATGCAGACACACTCACTTCTATTTTACAGTGTAGGATTAACATTGATACATGCTGTGCAGACTTTAAGCCCACAAATGCAATTCTGCAAAGTGCTAAAAGTGCATGTGTTGATTATAATACAAAACACTGTACATCGAAAGAATAGTGTACCTCATGATCATTAAGTTTTTTATATGTAAAGAACAGCATGAGATAATTAGCATGTTTTATATCACAATAATTCAAATGCTAATAGCTTTGTTTATGTCATTTCTCATTTTAAAACTGTATTGCGTATAATTTATTAATATCTTTTGTGCGTAAGGATTTTTGGGTGTTTGTAAGGATTTTTTTGGTCCAGCGTACAGATTTTTGTCTCAGGAGGTTGACAGGTATGCATTAATAAAATAATTAAAAACTTAGCCCATTTCTTTAAAAAAAAAAAATTCTGAAAAAAGTAGTATTAATAATGACAATTTAGTCAAATATAGTAAATTGCAAAACACAAACAATTCAAACTAAAAAATATTAATATCAAGGTAAATCTACCCTACCCAAGACAACAGTAATCAAGAGCATAAGTGAACTTCAAATATTGACACGTTCTTATTCCTTAACATCAGCAATGGCCGACATTCGTATCCTATTTACCTGTGTCAGAAATAGTTCACATTGTTTATAAGTAGCAAACGGATGTTGATGCAGGAAATTAATACATTTTAAAAATTCTAAATTAAAAATGAATGCATCTTATGGGCTTGTCGTAAGTCAAGACTGCAATAACATGAGGCCTTACTCTATCTCACAATGCTGACATGTTACCCACAAGGCAGTGGGTTTCTTTGGGCATATTATGCGAAGAAAGCTGGAATGTAAATCGTGACAGCAGGATAGATTGTAGGAAAAAGAAATAGAGGGCCTTGTGAGTTAGTCAATGGCTATCAGTGACAACCTTACACAAACCAACGGCAAGCAACGGAAAAGTACTATTGTATTGTCCCGTGTTAAATCAAAAATTAAAACACATAAAAGCAATGTACAAGTGATAATATTCCTTCAGTGTTAATGGATTTTTGTGATGCATTATCCTTTTCTTTTTAAACCTGACTGATCACAGACATTGACATCTATGGGTGTAAAAAAGAAGCCTAGCTAGCTAGTTAACAAAGACAATGGCAATAAAAGCACACAGGCAAGTGAAAACAATAAAAACAAGCCAATAAGGAACAGGATCTTTTCCTTTGGCAAAATGCATTAACGTGTCTATGTACAACCACTTTAACACAAACAAGTAAGAACTGTTTGGAAATGCTATGATATTTATGTACATTTACTACAATGTCCTTTGAGACTCGATTAAAAAATGCATGTAATTTCTTTGCGGAACAGACCGCTGAGATTTTGTTGCTAAGGGGCATTTTGATCAAAACTAAATATGTAAGCAAAACAATGGTTCTGAATATCTGTACACTTTATATATGTTTGTCTACAATTTAAAAAAATTGATCAGATGCTTAAATAATGAAACCAATAATGATTTACAGCAAAGTCTTCAGTTCATGTTTTTAAAATATAAATCACAAAGTTTAAGTACGATTTTATGTTTTTTAAATTAACAGCTTTGAGTAGAAGAGTGGTTAGAATGCCTGCTCTTCAAGGCAAAGTTACCTAGTTCAAAACCTGGTAGCATCACACTTCAGTCTACCCAACTGTAACTAGGTACCTGACTTTGCTCTTGAATTAAGGAAGGCAAAGGCAGCAAGGAAGGGGTCTGGCCACCCCACCTCATAAAGCTAGACCTAGAATATTGTAAAGTCTCTAACATTTCACTCCCCCAATGGCTGTCTCTACTATGGATTTACCTTTACTCAGAAAGCTTATTGATGTTTGGACACAAAAATTTGTTTATTACTAAGTAACGAAAGTAACATGTATTAATGTATACTAAAGTACATGGAATTTTTTTCCTCAATTACAAATTTCACATACTCAGTAAAAAAAATAAGTCATTGACTGTATGAACAGTATAAACACGGACTGGACCATATTTTGAACACCAGATAATAAAGTGAATCAGACTGATCTTTAAATTAATGGAAATATGCAGCTCCTTAAGTTAATGAAATAATGTAAAGAGCTGACAAAGGCAAAATAGACATAGCTGGGACAATACAAATTAAAGGGAATGAACAAGATAAAACTTAAACAGCATTCCAGAACAACATAAAACCTCAGAAAACTTAAAGAAACAATCTGTCATTCTTCCTTACGTTCTAAACAGAACTATGAAACGCAGGTGAAGAAAGGCTGAACAAAATGAACTGAAATGCTCAGTTCTGAGGTCAGTATGTAACCTCACATCCCAGTTGAAAACCAAAGACGTTTTTTTCATGGGCTGTAAATATGGACTTATATTAACTGATTCCGTACATCATTATTTTCTCATCTGGACAGAATTATTTTTAGACCCCAAAAGTTTGCATATACATAAGTTGAGTTTACTGAGATAAAATATCTAATTATAAGTAAAGTATAGCTTATTATATATGAGAATAAAGGAAAATGAATGGGCATTATGAACATATTAATACATTAACTACCGAATTGAAAAACCCACTGTGGCCGAATAAAAATTTTTTTCCCATTTTCATCCTGTAGTTGTTTGCACAAAGTAAGCTGTAGTTTTCGTAATTGTTTACAGATTTTTATGAATTACACGTCATTTTAAAGATAAATGAATGTACTATTACAATAAGCACCATTTGTAACTCTAATAGAGGTTGTTGCTATTTAACGGCCCTCCGATGGCCGAGGACTTGCAATATTTTCACAATTATAACTGCTTGCGCCCCATCTCTATCAAAATTACTATTTAAATCAATGTGCACACCGTTTTCACTCTTGTCCTCGTCGCTAGATCTATCAGTCAATTGTTGTAACAAGTGTCTAGCCTATTCAGCTGTTAGACGAGATGTACAAGTATTTTTTGTGATCCTATCACTAGTTGCCAGGGTAAACAGTTTTACACGATTTGGTAACTAACCCAAAACGATTAAAAAATATGAACATAATATCAATTTTCCAGTGTTCTACAACAACCATGCTTTGGGAATTTATTTTCCGGTGGCAATTTAAAATCTCGAACCAGATCAGAAAGTGTTTCAGTACATTTTTCATTCATTTTATTACTAAAATTAGATCGACGCTCTGAGCGGTTCGCAGTCCAAATGATAGGATTTCAAAAGCCGGTCACACCGGCTCGTGGCAGTTAATGTGTTAATGATTTTTACTAAATTTATAATTTAGTAGTTATGTTACATTAAAAAGACCCAAAAAAAATGATAGGAAATTATGAAAAAAATTTTTCCACTTACCTAAGGCCTCCATCAGAAATTTTTGTCACAATACATTCTAATTGCTTTCATTTTGTAGGTAATCCATTTGGTAATACAGAAAAAGCAAGAAAACTGAATAGCTTTAAATGAGCAGGATGTTTCGATTCCATTCTGTGTATTTTCAGCCATTGTTTGTCACTACGACACACGAATAAAAATTAAGCTAACACTGAAATTCCCACCAAAAGTGAACAAAGAATGTCCAGAAGTGCTTAAAAATGTGTTTACTTCCGTCCTGGATAAAAGTCTGGTCACTTTAAAATATTGGATCGGAAAAAGAATCAAAATTAGAGTCTTTTAAAAGCTTACGGCCAAACGAACAGAACTGCACATCTTTAAAAATACAATACGTACAGAATCAGTTAAGTCAAAAAAGTGATTGTCTGATATTTAACTCTCTCATTTAAAGAGTTATAAGAGGCTGGGGATTAGTGCAGAAAAACAGCTTTTTATTTGGTCTGAGGCTGTTACAAAGTTAACACTTGTACTGGCAGCAATATGTCTCTGGGTCAACAACATGTTTATGGTTAACAAAGACAACATCAATAAAAAGAACACAGATAACAACAATAAAAAGAACAAAGACAACTTCAATAAAAAGAACAAAGACAACATCAATAAAAAGAACAAAGACAACATCAATAAATAAATAAAAAGAACAAAGACAACATCAATAAATAAATAAAAAGAACAAAGACAACATCAATAAAAAAAACACAGACAACAGCAAAAAAAAGAACACAGACAACAACAATAAAAAGAACAAAGACAAAAGCAAAAAAAAAAGGCAACATCAATTAAAAAAACAAAGACTAGAACAATAAAGAAAACAAAGGCAACATCAATAAAAAGAACACAGACCACAACAATAAAAATAACAAAGACAACTTCAATAAAAAGAACATAGACAACATTAATAATAAAAAAGAAGAAAGACATCATCAATAAAAAGAACAAAGACATCTTCAATAAAAAAGAACACAGACAACATCAATAAAAAGCACAAAGACAACAGCAAAAAAAAACAAAAAAAACAAAGACAACATCAATTAAAAAAAAACATACAACAACAATAAAAAGAACACAGACAACAACAATAAAAAGAACAAAGACAACATCAATAAAAAAGAACAAAGACAACATCAATTAAAAAAACACAGACAACATCAATAAAATAAAAAAACAAAGACATCAATAAAAAGAACAAAGACAACATCAATAAAAAGAACACAGACAACAACAATAAAAAGAACAAAGACAACATCAATAAAAAGAACACAGACAACATTAATAATAATAAAAAAGAACAAAGAAAACATCAATAAAATAAAAAACAAAGACATCATCAATAAAAAGAACAAAGATATCAACAATAAAAAGAACAAAGACAACATCAATAAAAAGAACACAGACAACATCAATAAAAAGAACACAGACAACATCAATAAAAAGAACACAAACAACATCAATAAAAAGAACAAAGACAACATCAATAAAAAGAACACAGACAACATCAATAAAAAGAACACAGACAACATCAATAAAAAAGAACACAGACAACATCAATAAAAAGAACACAGACAACATCAATAAAAAGAACACAGACAACATCAATAAAAAGAACACAGACAACATCAATAAAAAGAACACAGACAACAACAATAAAAAGAACAAAGACACCATCAATAAAAAGAACACAGACAACATCAATAAAAAGAACACAGACAACATCAATAAAAAGAACACAGACAACAACAATAAAAAGAACAAAGACACCATCAATAAAAAGAATACAGACAACATCAATAAAAAGAACACAGACAACAACAATAAAAAGAACAAAGACACCATCAATAAAAAGAACAAAGACAACATCAATAAAAAGAACACAGACAACATCAATAAAAAGAACACAGACAACAACAATAATAATAAAAAAGAACAAAGACACCATCAATAAAAAGAACACAGACAACATCAATAAAAAGAACACAAACAACATCAATAAAAAGAACAAAGACACCATCAATAAAAAGAACAAAGACAACATCAATAAAAAGAACACAGACAACATCAATAAAAAGAACACAGACAACAACAATAATAATAAAAAAGAACAAAGACACCATCAATAAAAAGAACACAGACAACATCAATAAAAAGAACACAAACAACATCAATAAAAAGAACAAAGACACCATCAATAAAAAGAACAAAGACAACATCAATAAAAAGAACAAAGACAACATCAATAAAAAGAACACAGACAACATCAATAATAATAAAAAAGAACAAAGACACCATCAATAAAAAGAACACAGACAACATCAATAAAAAGAACACAGACAACATCAATAAAAAGAACACAGACAACAACAATAAAAAGAACAAAGACACCATCAATAAAAAGAACACAGACAACATCAATAAAAAGAACACAGACAACATCAATAAAAAGAACACAGACAACATTAATAATAATAAAAAAGAACAAAGAAAACATCAATAAAAAGAACAAAGACAACATCAATAAAAAGAACAAAGACAACATCAATAAAAAGCCACCACTGCTGTATAAAGCCCTCCTAAATCTTAAAACTTCAATTTACAATATAAAAAACCCCTTTTTTTAACCCTACTTTCGTTTAACATCATCCTGTACCACGAGTGAGTGAATCTTTCATATCATTCAGCACCTTTTACTTGCACATAAACGTGCCCTTTTGTTTTCATTTGTCATATCTCTATACTTTCTCTCGTTGTTTATCTTTCATTTCTAATCTCAATTATCATGTGCTCCTATAATAATCTTACTCCTTCACTGCGGTTTCCATGTCAGTGTTAAATGAGTTGCACTGGAGCTCAGTTTGTGAGTGTGATACACCTGAGAACTGGACTTCTGCTCAGGCAGGAAAGAATAACCCCACTGTCAACTTCTTAACTATGCATATTTATTTTCTTATGTTTCTTACTTAGCTCTTGCTTTCCTTTCTTTCCATGATGAAGGCCTTGTGGCTGGAAAGTTGGTTACTTTCTTTGCCTTTTGTCCTAGTAAGACGAACCACTTTTTTTTTTTTCTTCCCAAAATCATCCACCCTGCACGCTTTTAACAGTCATTACAGAATGCTGTAGAGGCTAACTATACATCTCCAAAGAACATCAGATCATTTCAGACACAATTATATCATGTACTAATGACTTCTTGGTAAAGAAGGTAATTCTGAAGAATAACAACACGACATGAAATAGTGAAAACAAAATGAATATTGTTATATATTGAAAGCCCTTCTGACAACCAAGAAAATCAACGCATGGAATGTGCAGATAATGCAACAGAATGCAAATGCTTCCCAAACACAATATACCAACAGTTGAACATGAACTTTATGACAAAGTATTCTTCTGAAAATTACACTAGATAATTAGATTCATGAAGGCACTGACAAATATTAAAAACCATAAAACTAGCAGGCAGTTTCCGCTACATCTTGTGCCCCAGTAATAGCTATTTCCCCTATGTCTTGTGCCCCAATCATAGCTATTTCCCCTATCTCTTGTGCCCAAATCATAGCTATTTCTGCTGTGTCTTGTGCCCCAATCATAGCTATTTCCCCTATGTCTTGTGCCCCAATCAGTTATATCCCCTTCATTTTGTGCCCAGTCACAGCTATTTCCCCTTCATTTTGTGCCCCAGTCACAGTTTTTATTTCCCCTACATCTTCTGCTCCAGTTATAGCTATTTCCCCTACATCTTCTGCCCCAGTTATAGCTATTTCCCATACATCTTCTGCCCCAGTTATAGCTATTTCCCCTACATCTTCTGCCCCAGTTATAGCTATTTCCCCTACATCTTCTGCCCCAGTTATAGATATTTCCCCTACATCTTATGCCCCAGTTATAGCTATTTCCCCTACATCTTGTGCCCTAGTTATAGCTATTTCCCCTACATCTTGTGCCCCAGTTATAGCTATTTCCTCTACATCTTGTGCCCCAGTTATAGCTATTTCCCCTACATCTTGTGCCCCAGTTATAGCTATTTCCTCTACATCTTGTGCCCCAGCTATAGCTATTTCCCCTACATCTTGTGCCCCAGTTATAGCTATTTACCCTGTCTTGTGCCCCAATCACAGCTATTTCCCCTACATCTTGTGCCCCAGTTATAGCTATTTCCTCTACATCTTGTGCCCCAGTTATAGCTATTTCCCCTACATCTTGTGCCCCAGTTATAGCTATTTCCCCTACATCTTATGCCCCAGTTATAGCTATTTACCCTGTCTTGTGCCCCAATCACAGCTATTTCCCCTACATCTTGTGCCCCAGTCATAGCTATTTCTCTTATGTCTTGTGCCCCAATCATTGCTATTTCTCAGCTACTAATTAACAAGAATACTAAAGTAACTACATATAATTATGCTGCACATCTTTCCAGTTTAATGTACATTTTTGTGCAATATCTCTGCTATGCAAATTTCACAGTAGTGACTTACTACAATAAAAAAAAGGTCGAAAGTATAAAATTTACAAGTTTACAATAGTTAACAAAGACCAATTAGTTAAAATTTGTTTTTGTTCCTTAGATTATCTCCTTCATCAAGAGTTGAACTTTTTGGTCGAGCTGCTGACTTGTCTGATGAGAAGCGTCTCAATTTGAACCTCCCTATTTTGACTTCCTTGTTATTCCCTGCTTGTTTATTCAATTTGGGTGACGGAGTTGACTTGGGAGGTTTAGATGGGGCTCCACCAAAGCTGTGGGAGCGATGCAGGAAGAATCGCTGCTTGCTAGGCTTAGCACACATGGAGGATGGCTGGATGACATAGCTGAAACAATAATATGTATCGCATTAAGATCTCACAACAACATTCTGTGACTTTATACCCAGTTTTGAAGGACTTAAACACTGTCTTTTTTTTTACTCAAGTAAAATATGTCATGGTGTATTGTGATATATTGAAAGACTTCAACTCTTATAGATTTTTCTGTTTCTTTTATCTAAAGTTATTGTCTAATTCAGGGGTCGGGAACCTTTCCATGACAAAGAGCCAACTATTAAATTTTGTCTCCATTTTAACAAATTGAAGAGCCGCATGAAAATAAAAACCACATGGTATCCCTCATTCACTAAGAGTTAAGTAGTAGAGAGCCGAGAGCTGCACGAGATGGCTCAAAGAGCTGCATGAGATGGCTCAAAGAGCTGCATGAGATGGCTCAAAGAGCTGCATGAGATGGCTCAAAGAGCTGCATGAGAGAGCTTAAAGAGCTGCATGAGAGAGTTCAAAAAGCTGCACAAGAGAGTTCAAAGAGCTGCATGAGAGATCTCAAAGAGCTGCATGAGAGAGCTCAAAGAGCCACACGAGATGACTCAAAGGGCTGCACGAGAGAGCCCAAAGAGCCACACAAGAGAGCTAAAAGAGCTGCACAAGAGAGCTAAAAGAGCTGCATGAGAGAGCTCAAAGAGCTGCATGTGATGACTCAAAGAGCTGCATGAGAGAGATCAAAGAGCTGCATGAGATGACTCAAAGAGCTGCATGAGAGAGCTCAAAGAGCTGCATGAGAGAGCTCAAAGAGCTGCACAAGATGACTCAAAGAGCTGCACAAGATGACTCAAAGAGCTGCATGAGATGACTCAAAGAGCTGCACAAGAGAGTTCAAAGAGCTACATGAGATGACTCAAAGAGCTGCACAAGAGAGCTCAAAGAGCTGCATGAGATGACTCAAAGAGCCCATAGCAGGTTCACGACCCCTGGTCTAATTCATCATTTTCCTTTGTGCTCCTTATGGAGCATGCAGCCACCACTGCACTTTGTCCTCTTGCAAGAAGCTTACATCAAGAAGCCTACATCAAGAAGCCTGCATCAATAAGCCTACATCAAGAAGCCTACATCAAGAAGCCTACATCAAGAAGCCTGCATCAAGAAGCCTGCACCAAGAAGCCTGCATCAAGAAGCCTGCACCAAGAAGCCTGCACCAAGAAGCCTGCACCAAGAAGCCTGCACCAAGAAGCCTGCACCAAGAAGCCTGCACCAAGAGGCCTGCACCAAGAAGCCTGCACCAAGAGGCCTACATCAAAAAGCCTGCATCAAGAAGCCTACATCAAGAAGCCTGCATCAAGAAGCCTGCACCAAGAAGCCTGCACCAAGAAGCCTGCATCAAGAAGCCTGCATCAAGAAGCCTACACCAAGAAGCCTACACCAAGAAGCCTGCATCAATAAGCCTGCACCAAGAAGCCTGCATCAAGAAGCCTACATCAAGAAACCTACATCAAGAAGCCTGCATCAAGAAGCCTGCACCAAGAAGCCTGCATCAAGAAGCCTACATCAAGAAGCTTACATCAAGAAGCCTGCATCAAGAAGCCTGCATCAAGAAGCCTACATCAAGAAGCCTACATCAAGAAGCCTGCATCAAGAAGCGTGCATCAAGAAGCCTACATCAAGTAGCCTGCATCAAGAAGCCTACATCAAGCAGCTTGCATCAGGAAGCCTACATCAAGAAGCCTACAATAAACAGAAGCCTGCATCAAAAAGCCTACATCAAGAAGCCTGCATCAAGAAGCCTACATCAAGAAGCCTACAATAAACAGAAGCCTGCATCAAAAAGCCTACATCAAGAAGCTTACATCAAGAAGCCTACATCAAGCAGCCTGCATCAAGAAGCCTACATCAAGAAGCCTACAATAAACAGAAGCCTGCATCAAAAAGCCTACATCAAGAAGCCTACATCAAGAAGCCTACAATAAACAGAAGCCTGCATCAAGAAGCTTACATCAAGCATCCACAGGCTCTTGCAGCAGTGGTTTCTGCAGCATTTTTTTAAATGAGGTTTCCAGTCCAATACACAACCTACTATTAGTTGCCTTGTATGACATGCATGAGGTTGCCAGCCCAGTACAAAACTTCATATTAGTTGCCTTGTATGACATGCATGAGGTTGCCAGCCCAGTGCAAAACTTCATATTAGTTGCCTTGTATGACATGCATGAGGTTGCCAGCCCAGTGCAAAACCTCATATTAGTTGCCTTGTATGACATGCATGAGGTTGCCAGCCCAGTACAAAACTTCATATTAGTTGCCTTGTATGACATGCATGAGGTTGCCAGCCCAATACACAACCTACTATTAGTTGCCTTGTATGACATGCATGAGGTTGCCAGTCCAATACATAACCTACTATTAGTTGCCTTGTATGACATGCATGAGGTTGCCAATTCCAATACACAACCTACTATTAGTTGCCTTGTATGACATGCATGAGGTTGCCAGTCCAATACACAACCTACTATTAGTTGCCTTGTATGACATGCATGAGGTTGCCAGTCCAATACACAACCTACTATTAGTTGCCTTGTATGACATGCATGAGGTTGCCAGTCCAATACACAACCTACTATTAGTTGCCTTGTATGACATGCATGAGGTTGCCAGTCCAGTGCAAAACCTCATATTAGTTGCCTTGTATGACATGCATGAGGTTGCCAGTGCAATACACAACCTACTATTAGTTGCCTTGTATGACATGCATGAGGTTGCCATTCCAATACACAACCTACTATTAGTTGCCTTGTATGACATGCATGAGGTTGCCAGTCCAATACACAACCTACTATTAGTTGCCTTGTATGACATGCATGAGGTTGCCAGTTCAATACACAACCTACTATTAGTTGCCTTGTATGACATGCATGAGGCTGCAGTAGTTCTATTATTCCAACGTCTCATTAGAGACCCCCCGCGGAGACTACACAGGGCATTACAAATTATTATCTATATCCTGTCTGGATTTCCATACAACAGCAATACAAAAACTGTTTCCTTTACAATTGCTTCTGTCTTTCATCTGATTTCGGGAGGGGGCCTTGTTTATCTAGATAGTGTATGTATTTTTATACAGGCATACCTCGCTTTATTGCACTTTGCTGATATTGTGCTTTTTTTCAAATTATTCATGTTCATTTATTAGAGCGTGCCTTCTTCTTCTGATAGATTTTGGCTCTCCACCAGCAAAAAGATGACGATTCGCTGAAGAGTCAGATGATGAAGATTAGCATTTTTTTTTTAGCAATAAAGTGTTTTTAATTTTACAGTACATTGTTCTTTTTAGACCTAATGCTGTTGCGCACTTAATAGACATACTGCAAACATAATTTTAGGCTTTTATATGCACTGTGAAGTCAAAACAATGGGTGTGACCCACTTTATTGCGATATTCGCTTTATTGCGGTGGTCTGGAACCGAACCCACAATATCTCCAAGGTATGCCTGTATTTTGTCTTATCCTTTCATTACCTGGAATCATATAACTTGGCATTATAAAACTGTAGTTCTAAAGGAAGCTTCAATTTGATGAATGTAATGGCAGACATCAATGAAGTACATCATAGGACTTATTTAAAACAGTAAGATGACAGAGCTAATATCAAAATAATAATCAATATATTTCAGCCTAATGGAATTATAATAAAGACAGAAATCATCAAAATTATTTTGTTGCACTCCTTATGGAGAATGGAGCCACCGCTGCAGCTGGTCCTGCACGAAGCATTCACTTGCTCTCACAATGGTGGTTTCTGTGGCAATTTGTTTTAGATGATGAGGTTGCCAGCCCCAAGCACAACCTCATTTTTGTCACCTTGTTCAGCATGCCTGGAGGTGCAGATGTTCTATTCATCTTCAGAGACCCCTGGGAACTACATGGGGCGAAGACAGAAATAGTTAATCAAATTTAAAAGCAATGAAAGTCATGGTTTTGTTCTGCTATGTAGATCATGGGTTCTCAACCTTTTTATGCTTATGGTCCCCCCCTTCTGAGCCTCATTTACCTCTGTGACCCCTCCTCACAGCTGCTGTTAACTGGGGAAAAAAAAGGTACTTTTCCATCTTACTGTGGCCCCCTAGAAATTTGGCATGGCCTCCTGGGAGGGGGGGAGGGGCCATATGGCTCACATTGAGAACCACTGATGTAGATCAACAACTTACATGATGTCACCAATCTTTAGCTTCCGCTTGGGGGATGGGTTGGTGATCACATATGACAAAGTGTTGGGATGTCTCCTGACTGCACCTATATGAGAATGAACAGCAAAACACAAATTAACAAGTCCTTGACTGAAATAATATGTTGTGTAGAGATGCATTACCCAATAAGAAACTTTCAAGCCATGGATGTACTAAATTTCAAGGTTTATACCAGCAGAGCTGCAACAGGGCTGCAGACATTGTTTATGAGAAAGTGAAATCAATAAATTGATAGTGATATAACCATAAATAAAGACGTAATAGTTAAACCATCTCTCTTCGGCAGCAGTGGAAATTCATTTAAATCTCGAGCCATAAAACCTGATTTAACAATAATAAACCAAGCAAGCAAAACAGCTTTTCTAGTAGAAGTACCAACACCATGTGATGCTCATTAACATAAATGTTACCAACATAAATTCATAATTACTATCCACTGACTGCAGAAATGAATGAATTAGGAAATCGTATATATGTTATTGTGCTGATAAGTGGTAGTTTTGGATATTTACATGCAAAGTGTGTGAGCGGCTTGATGTCTTAGAGACTTATGAAAATTTGAAGCCAGTGTATTATGTAAAAATATTAGTACCAGTGCAATCATAGGGTCGTACAGGATATGGAAATTGCGATGTAAAAAACACCCATATTAATATAATGGAGACATTTATCATACTGTAGTCAAATCTAATCTCATATATATGTTGTATTATTATATCACCCTTGTATTTAATGTTTCGCACCACTACATATTAATATATTTTACATAGAATAAAGATGCTAACAAGCACATATAGGATAGGAACATATTCGATGTAATATAAACAACAAAAACAACAACAAAACACACACACAGGCTCACACCACCAATATTGAACTACATGAGATGCACCTCTGGTGAAGGGGCAGTCGCACTTCCTTTGGAAGTGGCTCTTCCACAATTGGTCCCCACCTACCTCTCAGCTCTCACTTGTGGCTCCAAGTAGCTGATGCATACACAGCGGCCACACTCCGGTACACCGCCTCGACTGGTGGGCTAAACCAGGTGAGGGCAGCCAAGGGGGATTCAAACCCTCGGTGAAAAACAGGGCTTGTCTACCTAGCACGTGAAGACTGTTACTCAGCCTGTGTGCCACACATGATTTGTATATCACGAACACCATGTTTCGCTTACCCACTCGAAATAAAACAACATGGATATACCCTCACTCCAAACAGTGGCATCTCATTGATTATGTCGTCACGAGAAGGAGTGACAGACGTGATGTGAGAGTGACCAAGGCCATGTGTGGTGTTGAATGCTGGACCGACTACAGGCTGATTGTATCAAAACTCAACCTCAACATACAGCCCAAGCGAAGACACCAGAGTCAGAAACCCATGAAGAGGCTCAACGTCACAAAACTTAAAAGCGAAGCAACCGCTGAGAGCTTCTCAAGGGACTTGGACAGCCATCTGAGGGACGTTGAGCTCGGTCAAACCACCATAGAGGAAAAATGGGCCATTCTGAAGAACATTGTGTACTCTGCAGCCTCTGAGAGCCTGGGATATACAACACGCAAGAACCCTGACTGGTTTGATGAGAATTACGAAAGTATTAAAACACTGCTGGCTGAAAAATGTCATTTGCACAGAGACTATCAATGCAACCCTTCCTCAACATCCAAAAAGGCAGCCTTTACCAATATACGCAGAATAAGCTCAGGAAGATGCATGGCTCAGCAATAAAGCAGACGAGATACAGAGATATGCAGACAGAAATGACTCAAAGCGCTTTTATGATGCTCTGAAAGCAATTTATGGCCCTCAATCATCACCGGTCCTAAATGCTGATGGCATGGCATTGCTCACTGATAAAACGCAGATTTTGGAATGCTGGGCAGAACACTTCAATGCCATCTTAAATTATCCATCAACCATCAACGACCAGGCCATTGCAAGCATACCGCAAGTTACAGTCAATGTCAGACTTGACCTTCCACCCAGCGTGGAAGAGGTCAAGAAAGCAGCCAGTCTACTGTCCAGTGGCAAAGCCCCTGGATCAGATGCCATTCCTGCTGAGATTTATAAAGCTGGAGGCAGCATGCTGCTGCAGAGACTAACAGACCACTTCCACTCAGTCTGGAATGAAGAACAGATACCACAGGAATTGAAAGATGCCACCTTCGTTCACATATACAAGCAAAAGGGAAATCATCAATCATGTGATAACCATAGGGGAATCCCCCTATTATCTTTTACCTATACACAACATTTATTGACTTGACCAAGGCCTTTGACACTGTCAATAGGGACGGACTATGGAAAATTATGGCAAAATTCGGCTGTCCCGATAAGTTCATCTGAATTGTTCGCCAGTTTCATGAAGGTATGATGGCTCGCGTATTGGATGATGGAGAACCTTCTGAACCCTTTCCCGTCACAAACGGTGCTCGCCCCGACACTATTCAGTATGATATTTGCTGCCATGCTCTCTAACGTTACGCTTGGCAGTAGTGACGGCGTACACATCAGATACAGGACAGATGGGAAGATATTCAATTTGAGACGATTACAGTCCTTTATGAAGGTGAATGAAACAATGATCTCTGACCTCGTCTTTGCGGACGACTGTGCCCTCAACACCTGCACAGAATTGGACATGCAGAGCAATATGAGGAGGCTTTCTGTAGCGTGTGATGACTTTGGTCTTACTATCAATACGAAGAAATCTGAAGTAACGTTGCAACCTGCTCCTGGGAAACCTTACTGCGAACCAAATATCACAGTAAAGAACCAACGTCTCCAAGTGGTGGACAGCTTCACTTATCTTGGCAGTACCCTTACCAAAGATGCGAATATCGACTCTGAGGTCAACAACAGAATTGCCAAGGCAAGTGCGGCTTTCGGAAGACTAAGAGTAAATGTCTGGGATCAACAAGGAATTAGTGCCACCACCAAGATAAAAGTATATCATGCAATAGTGCTCACTACCCTCCTGTATGCCTGTGAAATCTGGTCAGTGTATAGCAGACATGCCAAGAAGCTTAATCATTTCCACATGAGCTGTCTCCGCAGGATTCTCAGGATCAAGTGGCATGATAGAGTATCTAATTCTGAGGTCCTCAACAGAGCACATATCTCAAGCATCTACACATTGCTGCAGAGGGCACAAATTAGATGAGCCGGACATGTTGTTCGCATGCCCGAAAAATGCCTCCCAAAGCAGTTGATGTACAGCAAACTCTCCATGGGTAAGCGAACAGTAGGGGGACAAAAGAAACGCTTCAAAGACACACTGAAAGCATCGTTGAGCAGCTTCAAAATTAATGTCTCCTCCTGGGAGACTATCGCACAGGATCACTCTGCCTGGCGACCAAACATTACTCAAGGCGCTCGCATTGCAGAACAGAATTTAGCTGATAAGGCAGAAGGCAAGCTGTTACGTGCAGTCTTTGATATCTTACAATATTATACATAGGTAACAAACCTCTAGGTGTTGAAAAAGCCGTGAGAGGTTTGGCGCGTTCAGATAAAGGAACTTGCCAATATCCCTTAGACAAATCAAGTTTAGTGAAAAAATGAGATTTGGAGAGTCGAGTAAGTAGCTCTTCCAGTAAAGGCATAGGTTCGGCATCGAACTTCGTTACTTGATTCAATTTTCGATAGTCAACGCAAAGACGTATGTTATTGTCTTTTTTACGCACAATAACCATCGGCGAAGAATACGCAGAGGTGGATGGTTCGATTATTTTCAAATCTATCATCTCATCCAACTCTTTCTCGACCTGTGCTTGGAAATGTATAGGTATAGGATAAGGTCTAACCCTAATAGGAGTATGGTCAGTTAGCACAATGTCATGTTGAATGACATTAGTTTGTCCAGGGATGTCAGTGAGTACATCCTGAAATGTTTGCAACATAGTTGAAACTTGTCGCTGTTCTCCTAGAGACAAATCAGGAGAGACAGTAACGTTCTTCCATGATTCACTGGAATGAAGTGGGATCATTGGAAGAGGAAGATTTACATCTGAAAAACTTGTTTCCTCATCCTGTATCACGGACAGTGATGAGTAATGACCATGTGGTACTGGAGAATTGTCCGTTGCTTGGAAAATGGGTTGCAAATAATCCGGACGTTCATGGAATTCAGTAAGCATATTGATGTGGAAGGTTTTATGCTTCCCATCAATATCGACAATATAGTCGACATCGGAAATTTTCGATATTATATCGTACGGACCTTTCCAAGAAATAAGCAATCTGTTTTCCCTACAAGGTAGTAATACAAATGCTTTGTCACCAGGACAAAGTTGTCGTAAGCATCTCTTCTTATTGGCAAATTGCCTTGCCTTCTGTTTCGCAAATTCAGAAGAAGAAGTTGCTAATTTGCATGCTTCGATAATCTTTTGTCTCAACGCGATGACATATTCGTAGGATGACTTTGTGTCATCGTCAATATTGTCAGATGTTATGAGATCGTGAAGCAACGACATAGGGCCACGCGGACGCGCGCCAAAGACGAGTTCAAAGGGAGAAAATCCCGTATGTTCATTGGGTACCTCTCTGTAAGCGAAGAGGGCCGCAGGTAAAACTCTGTCCCAGTCTTGAGGATGATCCTCAGTTATCTTCCCCAGTAAGTTTTTAAGTGTTCTATTAAGGCGTTCGACCATACCATTAGACATTGGATGGTAGATACTACTTAAAGATCTATCTATCTGCAGGGTAGACATTACTTGAGACATGGTATCTGATATTAGTTGGGTGCCATGGTCTGACAATATCTCTCCGGGGAACCCCAGACGAGAAAATATAAGCCAAAGAGCATCTGCAATATCAGCAGTAGTAATGCTCTTCAGAGGAATAGCCTCTGGCCAACGTGTGCACATATCAACACACGTCAAGATAAACTGATGTCCTCTGGCAGACTTGATCTTAAATGGACCAATAATGTCTATGGCCATTTTTTGAAACGGCCGAATAGGAATGTCCGCCGCCTGAATGGGTGCAGCATGCCGTGGACCTTTGGATTTAACTTCCTGACATACTTTACAAGATCGACAATAAATCCGTATGTCCTTGTTTACCAATGGCCAAAAGAAAGCCGCAAGGACTCTTGACTTAGTACGGGAAAAACCCATGTGTCCAGCACACTGAGAGTCGTGAGCGTGCTGCAAAATTTTAACTCTCAAATTCTTGGGAACCAGGATTTGAGAATGACTTGACGTAATGGAGTCTTGAACCATACGTACAAGTACGCCATTCTTCTTTGTAATCCACGATTTACGACTTGTGTCCTTATTCGGATCACCTTTAGTTGCAAGAATGAAGAATTTCTTCAGAGTGGGATCATCTTCTTGCTGTTTTATAAACGAGTCACGAGAAATTACCAAGGGATTATCTTGGTTATGCACTTCATTATCTTCAGTAGATGAAGTTTGAGGCACATTAAGAGCCTGAGCTCTAGTGACTACAGCGTTAGCAATCTGCATGTTTTGCCTTTCCCAAGTGGAAATTTGTTGCGGAGTGCATTCCTTGACTCCATGAATGCGACCGATGATGAGGTCAGCGATCGGATTCGGAAGAAGACATGCGTGTACATCTCCTGTAAAGAAAGGAGTAGCAATCCTAATGATAGCGGTAGAGTATTTCTCTAATGTGCCGCCAAATGTTACACATTTGACTACTTGTCCAGTGGCACGGGAAGGATCTACGAGTGACTGCCTAACACCAATTGTGGTGCATCCAGAATCAAATAGCACAGAGACTGGATTGTTATTCACTAAACCCTTATGTAAGACAAGAGACCCTCTTCCATCATGCGCGACTGATGCTGGAAGAGCAGGAAGAGGATGGCCACAGCTTAAAGTAGTCACTGTGGTTGGCTCAAATAACGTTTTGCATTGGGGGCACTGAGATGCTCTCCCAAAATCAAAAGCGGCACATGCCATATTACTAGCATCATTATTATCTTTACTCTGTTTATAGGCTTCATGGGACTCTTGTTGTGCAGAGTTTGCCTGAAAATGTGGTTTATGTCTTTTGTATTGAGATCTACCTCGGTTATTATCACCTCTGTAGTTATTGTTACCTCTATTGTAACCCCTATTTGGGTTTGAGTCATAGTACCCTTGGTTACCATTATCATATTCATTATAATGAGTATCTCTGTAATTATGATCTTGTTGACTCCAAGACGGATAACCCTGATAGTTTCTATAATTACTTCCTCTACGGAAATTCCTATAATTATGACCACCCCTGTGTCGAGAGCTATCAGGTCGTCTCCAGTTCTTTGAAGAAGAACCCTGAAATGATTGGTTACCTTGGTTTTGATAACTATTATGGTTACCTTTTTTATCAAATCTGTTTTGAGGTCCCTGAAATCTGTGTGAATAATTGGGATTGTATGGTGTTGCTGAAGCAACTGGCATACTCTCCTTAATCTTAGTGTTGCCAAAAGTCACGTCGGGGTGTGCAGTGACATATTGGGAACAATATTCTTCCATTTCTTTTAGAGATTTAGGTTTACGCTCATGTATAAATTCAAGGAAAGGTTTGTTCACACATGACATAATCTTATCTCTGAGCAACAAATCCATAAGTCCTTCATACGTTTTTTCTGTTTTGGAAAGCTCAATCCAACGATCAACTGTGAGACGTGCCTTTGCAGTGAATTCTGAGAATTCTACCCGTCTCAGGTACCATCGTCTTAAATAAAAGGCGATAGCCTTCCTCACTTAGCTGATATTTTTTTATCAAAGCCGCCCTAATGACATCATAATTATCCTTATCTGCTTCTCCTACAAGGCATAATCTAGTCAAAGATTCACCTTTCAAGTTTTCTGATAATTGATTAGCGTATTGTGATTTATCCACATTATGTGTACGACAAGAACGTTCAAATCTATCCAGCCAGAATGTAATATCGTCACTGGACTGATTGAACGGTGGAACCTTAACCTTGTAAGTAGAAGGTTTACCATTACCACTAGATGCCTGATTAACATTACTCATACTTGTCAATCTCAATTTCTCCAACTCAAATTCATGTTCTCTTATTGCTTTTTTCTCTTCAGCATCTAATCTTTTTTGTTCAGCCTCCCTGTCTAATCTTTTTTGTTCAGCCGCAGCTTCTCTTTCCAATTTTTTTTGTTCAGCTTCACTGTCTAATCTTTTTTGTTCAGCCGCAGCTTCTCTTTCCAATTTTTTTTGTTCAGCTTCCCTGTCTAATCTTTTTTGTTCAGCTTCACTGTCTAATCTTTTTTGTTCAGCTTCACTGTCTAATCTTTTTTGTTCAGCCGCAGCTTCTCTTTCCAATTTTTTTTTGTTCAGCTTCAAATCTCCTTTCCTCTACCTGCATCTGCAATTTCTTTTGTTCAGCAGCAGCCTCAGCTTCTTTTTCTAATCTTTTCTCTTCCGCCATAGCTTTTCTTTCTTCTGCAGCTAATCTTTTCTCTTCTGCAGCTAATCTTTTCTCTTCTGCAGCTAATGCTTTGTCATATTGAGCAACTGCCCATTGTTCTAATTGTTGACCAGTCTTATCAAGAGCTTTCCCTTGAGTAATGAAATAATCTAGAGTAGACATGATGCCTAACAATAATACTAATCACCTGAATCAATAATAATACCCCAAGTTCTCAATGACCTGATTAATCAGTATACTATCCCAATATATGTGGGTCACAAGCCTTTAATAAGGTCTTGTATAATAGTAATAATAATCAGGTACTGGTCTATACCATAATCCAAGTGCAGTGCACAGGCAATTGTGTCTTATGAAATATACCCATATAAAACATATGTCAACCAACAGAATACATAAAGTACAAATAGGACTGACAATACAAGAACGTTTGCAGAAATCAAAATAAATCAAATAGGGAAATCAATGAAGATAATCACTGAATCTGCAAAGAATAACAACACAAATGACGTCACAATATATGAATATAAATTATGAATAGAACTGAAAGATAGAAAAGGTTAGACCAACAAATTACAAACAAATCAAAACAAAACTAAAGAACAAAGAAATATTACAAAAATAACAATAATTACAGACTTCACAGCTAACACAAAAGCAACAGTTGTCGCAGCAAATTTTCAATCAAGAAAATTGCACCTATAGAAAACGCCCACAACGGACCCTCTATGACGTGGGATACTCTGTTGTGAGGACGCCGCCCAACCTTAAACACAACCCGCTGACATAGAAACTAACATACTATACAAACAAATAACATGTAAACATAAATATATATAAATTATGTGTATGATAGTATGTGTTGCAAAATAGGCTCAGTCTTACAGTAATGGCAAAGTTATTTTTCATGAAAACAAACAAACTGCCACTTTATTCAATTAAACATTCTGGCCTTAAATATTAAAGTTCATATATGGCAAACAAGAAGATCCATCGATGAAACCAGGACTTCTTAGTTCACAAATACTGTCTTTCTGTTAACACTGACAAGAATTGATCCAACTGTTCTGTGAAACTCTATAATGTCTAATGTAAAAAATGTCAACAACGCTGACCTACATACTGCATTCACTTGACAGGTCACGTGACGAAGCGTTGACAAAGAGCAAACCAATACTGCAAGTGTGTCGTATCAGCCACAGGAAACGGTCTGGTATCGGTAATCTGTTGACTTCTGAATTTCTGCGAGGTCAAACCCAGAAAGCTGGTCCACCAGTTGATAAAGTTGATATTTAGTTGGATATAATATATGTTGATAAAGTACACCAGAACACTCCTAGGCGGGAAGACAGGCGTCTATCATCATCAGTTGACAAGATCCCTATGGTGTTGCCTGCCCCACTGTAGTGTATGGAATGTCAACTTGACCTACGCAGTGGTGTGTAGACATGGATGGAGTGTATAATGTGCGAATGATGATAAGGGTTCGTGTTGTTGACAAATGTTCTCTTCTCACACTCATGTATGACCGGAAGTCATCGACACCAACGACTGTGTACCTTTTCTAAAGTTTAATTGGACGTACACACTCGACAGCACAGATAGTGACAAATCACAGGTTGCCATAATACATCATAGTACAGTGGACAAATGGTCTTGCAATGTTACATGGGCACTCATGTAGAATAATGGTATAATGGACTGTCAATAGCCAAGCACTCAGTATCGCCCATACATATATCATCTGACGTCACTGACTGAGCACGTCAGCTTGTAAACAATATTTCAGATGACTTCTAAACCTAATCTCGTTTAGCAACGATTCTTCAACATAATGTTCAGCACATATTTTTCCATATAATAATATTGAACCACTAACAATGGGTTCTCATGTGTAGCAGTGATCTCTGGACTGATCAAGCGATAATACGGGCATCCCTTTTCTCTTCTTGAAAGTCCTACATGTTTTGGTTCCAAGATGGCTCCACTCGTGAACTGTCACTCACGTTTGAATACAGATAATGAATCTGTTCTAAAGTTAGTCATTCATACAACATTTCGTTGCTCTGTAGATTTGGTCATGAACAATAGACTGCATTCTACAGAATATAGTGCTGCTAGGAATCGAAGTCGTTTTTCATCGAGTCAAATATATTCTCTTAAACATTCAAATCGTAATTATCGACAATGGTGGCTTCGATCGAGAGTTCATAAGAGTATCTTTGATTACCTTGGTAGAGGGAATATGAAACTGCCATTCCTTGGCAAGATGAATAAACACTGGGGTAAAGCATACACGATAGGTCTAGACGACTATCACTTTCCCCAAAACCACTGAGATCACTTTTCAAGGCATCAAGCCGACATAGCAAAACACACACATTCCCTATCAGGACGAAGCCAAATCACCCCACTCAAGCGACACATCCGCCGAATAGCCTTTGACCTCTCTAGAGACAACAGAACATATAGTTCGACCTAGATATGTAAAGATATACAGATATAAGACAGACTTGTCCTACTCAGACAAACAATACACATAAATTCAGGCCATAGATATTCTGAAGCAAGAACAATCTATTATTACCCAAACAACGAATAAATCGCAGTAAAAATGTATTTATCCGCGGAGTTCAAAACACAAGCGTGCTGCAAGAAAGGTCAGAATGCACAGCAACACCATTATCGACTCTAACCATGTGTGCCCTATATGTGGCAGGGCCTGTAGGGCCAAAATAGGACTAACTAGCCACATGAGATCACGGCACAGATGTGTCACAACTCAAGTCTGAAGCTGTCGCCATCTTCGCTTGCGATGAGCAACTATTATTATTATTATTACATGAGACGCATTCCACGCTGTTGTGAATTCTAATGATTTTCCTATTTGGTATGTTATATTTATTATATCATTTCAGTACATGTCAATGTATTTAAAGGAGAATAACGGTTCTAATATATATATATATATATATATATATATATATATATATATATATATATATATATGGGGGCAAGCGTCAATGAAATTTTCCTTTCGTTTCCCTCCTCAAGAGCGCTGGCGGTCGCTGTCTCGAGAGACTGCGCGTGGTGATCCCAGTACGACCGGGCCCTCCCAGTTCATCGGCTAGCGAGGCAGTAGTTTGGCTCCTTTGTCCGTAAATCGCAGCCCCCCCCGGTCGTGATGTTGGCAGGCCGTCGCGTCTCCGTGTCGTGGCTCAACAACAGTCTCAAAGGCGGCCCCGCTCTCGCATTGAGTCGTGGGCCGGCGGTCAGTGGGCTGGTGTCGCTATTGGCCCGTCCTGTCTGACTGGGGGAGCGTCTTGTCGGCAGGCGGCCAGTGGTTCTCGCAAGAGTGAAGTCGCCGCGGGGCCTCTGGGATCCGCTCTGCACAGAGCGCTGTCTCCCTCCCCGCGCGAGCGACGAGATGGTCGAGGGGGACGCACGTCTGTTCGGACAGTTGTCTGGTTGATCCTGCCAGTGGTCATATGCTTGTCTCAAAGATTAAGCCATGCCCTTAGATGACACGATCCTACTTGGATAACTGTGGCAATTCTAGAGCTAATACATGTTTACAGGACCAAAGGCGAACTTCTGTCTTGACCGACTGTGTGTGGTGCACCATTTTGGGGCCCTCCCAGTATTGATAGACCAGACAGATTGCTGTGTCCGTTTCAGATTCTGCTCATTGTCTTTGGCTTTTCCTCAGACCTTCGGGTCCTGAGTGTTCCTCTATAAGTGCCTTCGGGCAGATGAGGAGGGGACATTCCTCGACGCCTTCGGGTATATGAGGCTCTGTCCATTTTGGCTGGAATAGTCTGGAAGGCTTGGTGGTTTTGTAGCGATTGAGAGTGCACATGAGGGCAAGTTCGGGCACAGTGGGCTAATCACCTGTTTGCCAGACACTTTGATTACATGTTTTGCCCAGAAGCCTTGTGCTCTTTGGGTCCCCTCTACACCTCGTTTTACGGGATCGAAGAGGTTCTGATTATGAGATGATATATATATATATATCTCGTGTGTGTGTGTGTGGGTGTGTGATGCAACTTCACAATGTAAAACAAATTGTTACAGAAACCATCATTGCAATATCACATGAATGCTTGGTGCAGGATTTCTGCAGGGCACAGTGTCAGTGGTGGCTCCATGCTAGATAATGAGCAAATAGGAAAATAATGATGAAGATGTTATATATATATATATAAGCTGATTTACATTGTAAGAAAACACTGAAGCATTCCAGCACATGGTGGAAATTAATCCTGCAATCAAAGAGTTAACAAATTTACAACCAATGGGAAAGGAGAGAGGCTATTTTTTTTGGGTTTAAACTGCAATAATGAACAAATTCTTCTATGCCTCATCATGCAAAAGGCATGTTTTCTGTCTACTGTAAATCTTGAAATACATTTTGTTAAGCATCTAAATCTCTAAGACGATTTATTAAACTACTCACTGTAGTCGCTCTGGAGCAGATCTAAAGACTGTAGACGGCTGCGGATAAGGCCACTAAGATCTCCCTGGTCTGGCTTGCTGATCAAAGAGAAGCGATGACGACTGATGGTAGAATGTGATTTTGACAGGGCTTTACCCGAGTGGGAAAGGCGTCTTGGTTGGGTTATCCTGACTTTGTGCTGCAGGTTTAATTTACATTAAATAAAGAATTAGTATGTCAACGTTTCCAGTAATTTTATATGTCAGCCGACCATTGTGTGCTTGTATAACTTCTTGCCACAAATGTATTTAAACAACACATCTTTGCACTATGAAATCTATTTTAATGGATCTTCACCATCATTGTGATGAACATTCAAGAACCCACCTCTACACTAAGACAAGTATTTAGTAGTCCATAAAAACAATCATCATCAGCTGCCATCTCCACATCGAAGGTCAGCTGCAATGGATCTCCAACGTCTTCTGTCTCTTGTCTTGGTGGTGGACTCTGATAGACTCTTCCTGTCCATCTCTTGATGTTATCTTCCAACTTATAGCGCTGTCTTCTTCTTGCACGTTTGCCTTCAACTCTCCCTTCTATTAAAGTCTTTAATAAGGCATTATATCTTTTTACAGGGCCAAAATATTTTAACTGTCTCATTTTGTTCTCCTTTGTTAATTCTCCTTTCATTCCTAGGTTTTCTGGGACCTATTTGTTTGTTTACTTCTCTTTCCATGAGATGCGCCCCATTTTTCTATATATCCACATCTCAAAGGCCTCAATTATTTCATTTGGTTAGTTGTTCATTGTCCCTATTTATACATCATACAATAATGAAGAATATGTATAGCTTTTGATGACTCTCAGTTTTAATTTTGAGTTAGTTGTTTAGATGTTAGTATCTGTCTCATGTTGCATGTAGCTTTTGGCTATTCCTAAACTCTTCTTATTTCTGTTTCACATCTGCCATCTTCTGTTATTATATGACCCAGATATGAGAAACTCTTGACTTGTTCCAGGATTTTGCCATTTATTCTTATCTTTATGTTGACTTAACGTCTGCTTTGCTAATTATCATAGTTTTCGTTTTCTCAATGTTAATATCCAATCAATATTTATGACTTATGCTGTTTACTCGCTTCACTAGCTCTTGCAATTCCTGTTCACTTTCAGGTAACAAAACTATAAAAACAATACGATAAGTAATTTAGATGCCCACAACTAGACTATGATAAGCACTTAGCATAACTACAATACAACAAGTAATTTAGCTGCCTGTAACTACACTATGGAGATTAATTTAGTAACCCTTAACTGCACTATGGAAATTAAATTAGTAACCCATAACACTGTGGAAATTAATTAAGTAACCCATAACTACACTATGGAAATTAATTTAGTAACCCATAACTACACTATGGAAATTAATTAAGTAACCCATAATTACACTATGGAAATTAATTTAGTAACCCATAACTGCACTGTGGAAATTAAATTAGTAACCCATAACAACACTGTGGAAATTAATTAAGTAACCCATAACTGCACTAAGGAATGTTTCTGGGACTACTGCACCCTCAGGCATGTTGTACAAGGAACCTAACATGAGGTTGTGCATGGGGCTGGCAACCTCATCATGTCAAGTAAATAGCCACAGAAACCACGTCTGCAAGAGCACATGAATACTTAGTGTAGGCTTCATCCAAGGGGACCAGCTGCTGTGGTGGCTCCTGTGCTCCACAAGTTGTGTAAAGGAAAATGAATGAATGAAGATAGTTTGTTTCGCTTGTTTTAATGCTTTCCCTTTTACAAACAAATATTACATTCTGGAATTATTTCTTGACTATATAACACTTCACAGGGAAAAGCAAAGATTATGGGAATAAATGCAAGAAATGATAACACGATTGAACTTGAAGAAACACTACTAAAGGATGTGGAATCATACACATATCTTGGCAGTAATATAGACAAAGTTGGAGGGACAGACAGTGATATCAAAATAAGAATACAAAAAGCAAGAGGCGGTTTCATTGCATTGGGAAACATATGGAGAACAAGAGAAATCAAGTCCAACACGAAAATAAGAATCTTCAAATCAAATGTGAAGTCAGTCCTATTGTATGGCTCTGAGACATGGAGAACAACAAAAACAACAACCAAAAAGCTACAGACTTTTATAAACAGGTGCTTGCGTAGAATAAAAGGACTGAAATGGTATGACAAAGTCACAAATGTGGAATTGATGACAAGAACTAGACAAGAGCCAGTGGAACAAGAGCTGAGAAGACGGCGCTGGCGATGGATAGGACACACATTGAGGAAACCTGTTGATAGCATTACAAGGCAGTCCTTGTTCTGGAATCCACAGAGAAAGAGAGGCAGAGGTAGACCAAAAAACACATGGATACAGAGGTGAAAATAATGAGGAAAACATCGAAAGAACTTGAGCGGATGGCACAGGACAGGAAGACTTGGCATGTGTTTGTTGAAGGCCTATGCTCCTTGGGGAGCTAAAGGGTATTGATTGATTGATATAACACTTACTCACAACTTCTGTTGTTTCCTTTTGTTCCTCATAGACATTTCTCTGTTTTGTATAATTTTGTTGTCTGTTGAACAGACAGATATCACAGTGATTGACCCTTTATTACAACTCTTTAAGTCCCAAAAGCCGATATATCGTACTTCCTTCCAGACCCATTTGACCCAATGAACGTTAAATCGGCTTTTGTATCTTTTGCTCCTTTCTAGAGCTGTCTTCTAATTTTCTAAAATAGTCCTTCTTCTGGAATCCCCAGTGTAAGACAGGCAAGGAGAAGATAATTGGAGACAGACATGAAGTGAATGAAGACATGGAAAGACCTTGAGCTGATGGCATGGAACAGGAAGACGCAGCATAAGTTTGTTGAAGGCCTATGCTCCTTGGGGAGCTGAAGGGTTAAGAATCAATGAAACAAGAAAACACATTAGGTTTTCACTACCTATTATTGTAAACACTTTGGAAGCAAACAATTATATTTTCTATGAAAACACATTAGGTTTTCACCACCTATTATTGTAAATACTTTGAAAGCAAACAATTATATTTTCTATGAAAACACATTAGGCTTTCACCACCTATTATTGTAAACACTTTGAAAGCAAACAATTACATTTTCTAAGACAACACATTAGGTTTTCACCACCTATTATTGTAAACACTTTGAAAGCAAACAATTACATTTTCTAAGAAAACACATTAGGTTTTCACCACCTATTATTGTAAACACTTTGAAAGCAAACAATTACATTTTCTAAGAAAACACATTAGGTTTTCACCACCTATTATTGTAAACACTTTGAAAGCAAACAATTATATTTTCTATGAAAACACATTAGGTTTTCACCACCTATTATTGTAAACACTTTGAAAGCAAACAATTACATTTTCTAAGACAACACATTAGGTTTTCACCACCTATTATTGTAAACACTTTGAAAGCAAACAATTACATTTTCTAAGACAACACATTAGGTTTTCACTACCTATTATTGTAAACACTTTGAAAGCAAACAATTACATTTTCTAAGAAAACACACATTAGGTTTTCACCACCTATTATTGTAAACACTTTGAAAGCAAACAATTACATTTTCTAAGAAAACACATTAGGTTTTCACCACCTATTATTGTAAACACTTTGAAAGCAAACAATTACATTTTCTAAGAAAACACATTAGGTTTTCACCACCTATTATTGTAAACACTTTGAAAGCAAACAATTACATTTTCTAAGACAACACATTAGGTTTTCACCACCTATTATTGTAAACACTTTGAAAGCAAACAATTACATTTTCTAAGAAAACACATTAGGTTTTCACCACCTATTACTGTAAACACTTTGAAAGCAAACAATTACATTTTCTAAGAAAACACATCACTCAACATCACTGCACTCCAAGCAAACCCATTGGTGCTCAGACCCCCTCAGAAAATGTCGAAGTGTATGAATGCTAATTGTTCCTGCTGCGCGCTGGTTGTATACACAACGGATGCATCGTCTTTTATGTCCATCCCTGCTGGTCTTACATTTGATGCAAAATTCCAGCAATCTTAGACTTGATGATTCATTCACCATTCAACATGCCTGAGAAAGCAAACACATAGGTGCTCAAACCCCCTCAGCAAATGTCGAAGTGTATGAATGCTAATTGTTCCTGCTGCGCGCTGGTTGTATACACAACGGATGCATCGTCTTTTATGTCCATCCCTGCTGGTCTTACATTTGATGTAAAATTCCAGCAATCTTAGCCTTGATGATTCATTCACCACTAATCATGCTTGAGAAAGCAAACCCATTGGTGCTCAGACCCCCTCAGCAAATGTCGAAGGGTATGAATGCTAATTGTTCCTGCTGTGTGTTGGTTGTATACACAATGGGTCTCTTATGTCCATCCCTGCTGGTCTTACATTTGATGCAAAATTCCAGCAATCTCAGCCTTGATGATTCATTCACCACTAAACATGCCGAAGAAAACGTAGTCCCATGTTACTGGCCACATACACAACCTCGTACTAGTCACTGCCAGTAGAAACAGTAGTTCTATTCTGTGTTCCCACATTATTTATGGACTACCAACTAAACCTCTGAGAAATGACAAGCATATTTCTAGACCAACCTTCCGTGGAGGTTGTGAGTGTGGAATGTCTGAGAAATTACATCTTTGCTCCAACATGTGACTGGACATAAGGGAGTGTTTTTTTTCTTATTTTTATAGTTTCATGTTCTCTACTTAATTCTCTCTTTCTTTCCCTCCTGTCTCTTGTTTGTCTGTCCCCGACGAAGGCCTTGTGGCCGCAATGTAGGTATTTCTTGTCCTTTCTTTTTGTAAGACATATTACTATTTGTGTGTTTTTGTATAATTTTTTTTTTTTTTTTTCATTCTACTGAGAAATGACAAGAATATTTCTAGACTAACCTTCCGTGGAGGGTGTGAGAGTGGAATGTCTAATTTCTCTCCAAAATAGGTCTCTCTTTCTTCAACGGTAGTTTTTGGTATTTTTTCTGTTCTGTAAATGGCAAAAGGAATTTCTCCAGTGGCAGAGCAAAGTCCTTCATACAGCTCACCGTACTCTGGAAACTTTTGTAGTGTACTTCGCTTTACTCGAATCTAACAGAAAGGAAACAAAAAAATTAATTAAAAAAAATAAATAAAAATTATGTTTGGCTAAACACATTCATTAAAAGCTTTCTAAATTTCATCTAGAACAGGGTTACATAACCTGTCGTCCACTGGAAGTCCATGAATGGATTCTAGGGGGTCCGTTTACTAACCTAAAAATTTTAATTTTATTTTCACCAACACTTTTACTCAGAAAATTAAATTATCATATATTTTTGCATTTAAAGAAATATAATTTTGTTTGTTTGTATTTCAGTGTGACCATATGTAAACTTAACAATTTTTCTTTGTAACAAAATTTATTATTTGTAAATTTAAAAAAAAATTAATTTTGCAGCTATGTACATTTTTTTTCTCAGAAGGGTATATAACCTACACTCGACAATCAAAGGGGTCTGTAGCCTTCACCTGACAATCAAAGGGATCCATAACCTTCAATGGACAATCAAAGGGGTCTGTAGCCTTCAATGGACAAAGGGGTCTGTAGCCTTCAATGGACAATCAAAGGGGTCTGTAGCCTTCAATGGACAATCAAAGGGGTCTGTAGCCTTCACTTGACAATTAAAGGGGTCTGTAGCCTTCACCGAACAATCAAAGGGGTCTGTAGCTTTCAACAGACAATAAAAGGGGCCTGTAGCCTTCACCAGATAATCAAAGGAGTCTGTAGCCTTCACTAAACAATCAAAGGGGTCTGTAGCCTTCACTGAACAATCAAAGGAGTCTGTAGCCTTCACTGAACAATCAAATGGGTCTGTAGCCTTCACTGAACAATCAAAGGAGTCTGTAGCCTTCACTAAACAATCAAAAGGGTCTGTAGCCTTCACTGAACAATCAAAGGAGTCTGTAGCCTTCATTGAACAATCAAAGGGGTCTGTAGCCTTCACCAGACAATCAAAAGGGCCTGTAGCCTTCACCAGACAATCAAAGGAGTCTGTAGTCTTCACCGGACAATCAAAGGAGTCTGTAACTTTCACTGAACAATCAAAGGGGTCTGTAGCCTTTACCAGACAATCAAAGGGGCATGTAGCCTTCACCGGACAATCAAAGGGGTCTGTAGCCTTTACTGGACAATCAAAGGGGCCTGTAGCCTTCACTGAACAATCAAAGGGGTCTGTAGCCTTTACCAGACAATTAAAGCGGCATGTAGCCTTCACCGGACAATCAAAGGGGTCTGTAGCCTTTACTGGACAATCAAGGGGGCCTGTAGCCTTCACTGGACAATCAAAGGGGTCTGTAGCCTTCACCAGACAATCAAAGGGGTCCGTAACCTTCACCAGACAATCAAAGGGGCCTGTAACCTTCACTGGACAATTAAAGGGGTCTGTAACCTTCACCAGACAATCAAAGGGGTCTGTAACCTTCACCAGACAATCAAAGGGGCCTGTAACCTTCACAGGACAATCAAAGGGGCCTGTAGCCTTCACAGGGCAATTAAATGGGTCCATGGTACAAGAAAGGTTAAGAACCACTGGTCTAGACGAAGCTGGCCAAGGCTAGGGCACACAATGAGGAAACCTGTTGATAGCACTACCTATTGTCTGTAATCCCCAGGGTAAAAGAGGTGATTAAAAAACAAATGGAGAAGAGAACTGGAGAAACAAATTGAAAGAGTTAAAGAAGACATTGAAGGAGCAGATAGCGCTGGACTGGAGGACTTGGTATAGGATAGGAGGACTTGGTATAGGACAGGAGGACTTGGTATTTGACAGGAGGACTTGGTATGACTTTGTTGAAGCTATATGCTCCTGGGGGATCTGAAAGGTTATGACTGAATGAATGAAATCTTGTCTTTGACCAAATGAAGAACAGTCTTAGCAGCCAATAACAATTCCCCTGCATTAAATCTTTAGCAGCTTATAACTACATCTACGATACATTTTTTACTTTCTCATCAAATTCTACAATCTGGTAAAGTGCTCTTACATAATGTAAAGATAAAGCAAACACTTTAAGTGAAAGGAAGTGAGACAAGGTATGGTAATATAACAATACGTATTTTTCACTACACAGAAAGAATGATAACATTACAAACATTGACCTCTCCACATATTTATAAAACAAAAGTATACAACCTACACAGACATTATAAACATATAAGGCAAGACATCTCCACATAATTTTCAAACAAAACTCAAGTTGTACACAAACATTATAAACATATATGACATCTCCACATTATTTTAAGACAAAACTCCACAACTTACACAAACATTACAAACATATAAGACAAGACATCTCCACAGAACTGTAAAACCAAACTCCACAACTTACACTAGACAAGTGTCCTGAACCCTCTTCTGCATCAATTCCCAGCAGCAGACGGACAAAGCTGATAAGATATCCTTTCACAAAAGTCTGAAAGTGCAAGCCAGTGAAACAATTAAAAAAAAAAGAAGGGAAAAAGTTGTTAAAAGTTTATAAAGGGAGAAAATTGTATTTATCTACTGAATCTCAAATCCTTGTGTAGCTCCCAGGGAATTTTATCTACAGTTGGGTGAAAAAACTGGTTTGATCAAGCCAGTGTTTCTCCCCCCCCCCCCCCCCCCCCCCCCCCCCCCCCCCCCCCCCCCCCCCCCCCCCCCCCATCCTCCATCCCAGGATGTATCTGTTTAGTTCAGCTGTAGAATCCTTCACAGACATTTTTCAGTAAAAGCCATAGATTCTTCACTTATGTTTTCCTAGTCTACGCATCCCTTCCATTTTATCGACCTTATATACTGCAGTGATTTTTACATTCACCCAAGGCCACTTTTTCTATCACATTATTTTGTTGTTTGATGTTCTTTACTGCATTTTTCTTTGCACTGACATTTCTTTCTTGTTCTGTATTTTAATTTGCTTATTTCGTGCTACATTTACCTCATATTAGTCATGATCTTTCTCACTTTATTTATACCTTTCTCCATTCATCAACTTCATCTTTGTATTTATAATTTTTTTCCAGGTGTTGGCCGTGTCCTGTGTCATCATCTCATTGCCTCACTAATTTCTTATCTATGTCTCCTTTCTGAGACTGTGGCTGACAAATGGTATTACCTGAAATGACCCATGTTTCTAGTTTATCATCCATTAGTAAAACAGATCCCATACCATTTTCAATTTTTAAAAAATATTACATTGTTTTCCTAGTTTGCCATGTTTCATAGCCATACTGCAGCACGGCTTATATGTTCAGACTAAAGATTCTCATCTTGTCTATTATTTCTTTTGCTCAGACTAAAGATTCTCATCTTGTTGATTATTTCTTTTGTTCAAACTAAAGATTCTCATCTTGTCTATTATTTCTTTTGTTCAGACTAAAGATTCTCATCTTTTCTATTATTTCTTTTGTTCAGACTAAAAATTCTCATCTTGTTGATTAATTCTTTTATTCAAACTAAAGATTCTCTTCTTGTTGATTATATCTTTAACTCAATGAAAGCTCAAAATCAAAAGTACATTTTTGATGGTACCTGGTACAAAAGAGTGTCCAACATGCTAGCAGAAAACACTTGACCAGCAGCAAATGGTAGACGGAAAATGTGGTTAAGATTTGTAGTCATGACATCTTTCAATTTCTGTGGAGAACACCAAAATTAATTATTTGAAAAGTCTGTCATAACATGCACGTTCTACTTATAGAGTGAATATTAATAAAGAACTGAATCTATTTCCAGCCTCATCATGAGTTTTATTTCTTCAAAATTTTTATTTATTTATTTCAGGAAACAGAGGTATTTGCAGCATAAAAAAACTAAAACTAACAAACGTGTATGAAAACCATTATTACAAGAGAATGAGGTTACAAAATCAGCACTAAGTTCCTTGACAACTGCATGATTCAGATAACAACAACTATAAAGGTTAAAAAAAAAGAAGGTAGTTCCCATAGCAGATACTGCCGAAGGGGAATGAAGTGTTACTGGTCACTATACTAGGTCCAGCTTCGAGAGATGGGATTACCAGTTCCCCTCCTTGCTGCCTTTGCCATCCCTAACTCAAGAGTAGAATCAGGTTCCCATTTACAGCTGGGTGGACTGGAGCATAAAGCCATCATGTTTCAAACCCGCTACCTTTACCACAAGAGGCTAGTGCCCAATCACTCTGCCAAATTGGATGCTCAACAACAATTATGGCTGAAGCAAAAATAGACAAATCAGAAACAACATTCTCTCAATTTTGTTTCAGTGTGAAAAAAAAGTCACCTAAATAACACACAATACATATATGACATAAAAGCAAACACAAGGAACACAGATGAATGGAAATACTACAGCAAACAATGAACCAATCTACACTGGGAGGCACAAAAGCACAACTGACAAGCTCCATATTATGGAAGCCATCAAACAAAGAATTAGACACAGGCACACGTTTTTAATTCCCCCATCATTAAACTCCTAATCAGATCTACCTGTTCTAGTCTAGAGGCTTTCTGGTTGTATGCATTCTGGGCTGAGAACTGCATAAACCTCATGTTGGATGCTTGACTCAGCTCTGTGACCACATACGTGTTAGGAAACAGCCTGTACAGGAATTAAATAATATAAAGCTGAACAGTTCACAGGCTGTAGTTGCTGGAGAATAACCTCTATAAGTCAATCATTCAATTCATTACCTTTCAGTCTCCCTGGGGTGCATAAGCCTTGGAGAAATACGTGCCAAACCTTCCTCCCCTGCGTCACCTGTTCAGGGTCTATCCATGCCATCTTTGTCTCTTTCACGTCTGTCTTCAGTTCTCTTCTTCATGTGTCTTTTGTTGTTGTCTCCCTCTATTTTTCTTACCCTGGGGATTCTAGAACAGGGTCTGCCTTGTAATGCTATGACCTGGTTGTTTTTTCAAATCCCAGTATCAATGACTTCTCCTCGCATGTTGTTCTTCTGGTATTTATTTTGTTTCTTTCCATTAGTTCCACATCATGCAACACCACTTCAATCTTTCTTGTCTACTCATGCGTCTATTTGTGAAAGTGTCTATATTTCCAGAATCTGTCTCTCAAGGAATAAAATAATTCAATGTTTAACGGTTTACTTTCCTTTTTTTTTATTCTGGGAGGTGGGGGTGGGTGTGTGGTGTTATGCATTGAGAAGAAGTCTCTGCAGGAATCACCACACTTTATTTTGTATGAAATGCAACATATTAGGCAGGACTAAATTGTTCACAACAGTTCATTAGAGATCAAAATGTACCAAAATGAACCATGCCAGTCTCACTAGTGAATGACAGAAAACAGTTTTGGTGGCAGACATACAAATTATCAACAAGAAGAATTTCCAGGCAAAAGTAAGTTTTTTTTTTTTTTTTTTTTTTTTTGCTATGGTCTTTTTTTAAAAAAATCTTCCTTTTCTAGCAATCTAAGCTGGTGGTGTTTCAGGTAACAACTCTTTCATTTAGTTTGGTTTGGTTTTTAAGGACGATCTTCATTGCTCATGGACAGCTCCATCAGTGCTCCGAGCTCCTCCCTTAGATCACTCAAGGAGGATCTCAGCACAGTGCACTAACTCCATAGCACCGGCAAGAATCCCAATGTGTGTATATAGGAATCACATATTCTATAAATATTTTTGTGGTTGGTAGGTTTCTAATTCTTAAATTTTGCCAATGCAGTGGCCTTAGGGCCTACTCTTTACGATTTCCAACTGCTGAGATTTTTAACGTGCGTAACTTGTACACAGGACCTCCTATTTTTCACTCTTATCCAAGAAGGCTAGGCATCTGATCTCACTACCAGGGGACCAGGGGGGAGGTGTGACATCATTAGGACCACTGGTTCTGAAAAAAAAATGTCCATACATTATATTGCCTCTACTGGGAATTAAACCCAGTAACTTTAGAATTCAAGGCAGTGCCATACCTCTTAGCCACTCTGACCTCTCTTTCATTTAAAAATATGATTTATTATAAGACCAACTCTGACTGTCACCAGGTAGTCATCCTCACAGATGCACTGTCTGTACTGCAAGCTCTCAAGAGTGGTAAACTCCCAAATCTGAGAAATTAACTAAGCAAGGTAGCTGCCAAAAAACGAACCATACTTCAGAGGGTACCATCTCATTGTGGTGTACCCGGAAATGAAAAGGCAGATAAACTTGCAAAAAAGGGAGGAGAATGTGAACAAGAAGATAATAAAATCACATACTTTGAGAAAAAGAGAGCTATCCAGACTATCAGAAGAGAACAGAATCAACCCAACGATGACTACCACTCTTGACCGGCAGGGAGAGATCACCATTTTTCGCCTCAGGACAGGGCATAACAAACTGAATAAATACATGTACAAGCTACGATTGTCTGCTTCACCACTGTGCACATGTAGATTAAACGAACAAACTGCTGAGCATGTTCTACAGGATTGTCCTCTGTACGACCAAGTTAAGAAAGATATACTGGCCACATGACTCAACACTAAACTCAAAGCTGTATGGAGCTAAAGAGGAACTCCAGGCAACAGTCGAGTTCATCATGAGAACTTGTCTGACGGTGTAAACATCAAAGATGCGATCGCAAGAAGAAGAAATTTAAAAATCATTAACCTTTACCCCCAGCATTTGTTTTTTTTTTATTGTATCACTAATATAGCTCATAAAAGGAAGATATGGTAATGATGGTGGCCAGCTTTCACACAAATATTATTCATCTCCCTGACAGACTTTCATAAATGAGTGCTTGCGCAGAACAGAAGGGTTGCAAAGATACAACAAGATCGCCAATGTGGAACTGATGATAAGAAATAGACAACTGTCAGTGGAACAAGAGACGAGAAGATTATGCTGGCGATGGATAGGACACACAATAAGAAAACCTATTTATAGCTTTACAAGGCAGTCCCTGCTCTGGAACCCCCAGAATAAGAGAGGCAGAGACTGAAAAACACACGGAGAAGAAAACTCGAGACAAAAAAAATGAAAGGTATTAGGAAGCTATGGAAAGAATGTACAATGGATGGGTGTGAAAAAAAATCGAAAAAAGGTGATTCGTCTTACCAGGACAAAAGACAAAGAAAAGAATGTAGTAAGTTTGTTGCAGGTCTGTGCTCCCTAGGAAGCTGAGGGGTAATGATGATGATATCCCTGATACACAGCTTTCTAACAGATAAGGACTCCTCTCTCTAATCAGAGGATTAACTTACTTTAGAAATAAAAGTTACAGCTTACTTGAAAATTGTCTGCACAGCTACTATGGTCTCAGAGTCAGCCAGGATCTCCTCCCCACCATAATCAGAGTCTGAATCTCTGTTGACTACCACCAGATGGCTGGCTTTGTTGATCCCAGCAAGCAGGAGGTCGTCAACACTGTAGAATTGAGTGAATATTGTACAAAATAAATATATGTGCACACTTTAGAAGGATTGTTGTTGTTGTTTAACTAGGGCTGCTGAGCTTCTCGCTCTTTTTCAGCAAATACAAAGTTGAAGACTCCTTGGTGTTATCTACACTATAGATCTAGACTTTTCCTGTGGCTTTTCTGCCATTCCAAAAAAGTTGAGTTGAAGTCCTGAGCTCCAGTTTCTCCAGCTTGACTTGCATTTAAAGGATCATCACATCTGGTCCTAACTCGGTGGTCCATGGTTCGATCCCCAGTTTAGGCGGGATTATTTAGACCGCAAACGGCTCCGGGGTCAACCCAGCCTCATAAATTGGGTACCAGAGCAACTCTGGGAAGGTTAAGGCGGCCGGCATTATGCTGACCACATCACCCATAGTGTGCCGATGGTCAAGAAAATATGGCCTAACACCATATTCCCAATATGCCTCAATGAGCGTGTAACGGGATCCTTTACCTTTGCCTTACATCTAGTCCCAAGCTAGTAGTAAGAAGCGTGTGGCATACAGTGCATTCTCCACCATCCAATAGGGCTCTCCAAATATGCAGAGCTAAAATACTGTGCTCTGGTTCTGGGCTCTCCCAAGAAATCGTCACATCCATCTCGATCGATAACTATGAATTGGCTGTGGTGCACACCTCACATACCTGGGGTCTACCATCAATGTCAAACTTCTGAACACAGAAATTGATAGCCGCATTGGCAAAGCTGCAGCCACCTTTGCCGCCTCACAATGAGTGTTTAGGGAAGGTCCAAACTCACAACGAAGACCAAAGCTGCAGTATAGAACACTTGCATCACCAGCTACAGAAAGCTTGCATCACCAGCAGTTTTATATGGCAGTAAGACATTGACAACCTACGGTAAGCAAGAAAGAAGGTTCAATACCTTCCATCTATGGTGTTATACACCACATCCTAGCTATTTCATGGAAGGACAAAGTGACAAATGCTGAAGTGTTGTCACATGCTGGCCTTCAAAGCATATATACACTGCTTACACAGCACATAGTATGCTGGCTTGGCCATGTCCGCTGAATGGAAGATGATCAGATTTCAAAAGATATCTTATATGGACAACTGGCAAATGACAAAAGAACAGTTAGGCAACCTGTTCCTACTATATTTACGGCCACCACGAATGTTATGTCCTTTTTTTATGTGACCACTACAAATGTTAAGGTGGGATTTACGTATGATATGTAGGAACGTAACAATCTCCTTGCTGTGTACTGTTGTAGTCCGTCCGACCTGGGCCAAGCAGCTTTGTTATGCATGAATAGCTCACCAGGCGTTGAGGGCTGAAAGGGTGTCATGTTGACATTCGAACATCAGACATTTCTTGTATGTAAGGTACTCGAAGATTGTATGGTTGACAAGTGAGGTGGGTGTGTAGAGACATGAATGCATATAGGATCTTTGATATGTAAATAAGGCACCCGCTCACTCACATGCAGTAGTCAGTAACTGTAGAAAACTGCTGGAACTTTCAACCATTTAATTACATGACACAGTGACATCAACAGGTACAGTCAAATGGACGAGAATCAAGACACATCATGTATATTGGATATGACTGGCAAAACATCTGGTAAATAAAGCTTGAACCACTCATCTATAAGGACGTTATCGACAATGGTCTGTCCTTTAACCCCTGTTCATAGGTGGTAATAATTAATAACATCGAACATCATCAGTTCCGTATAGCTCATAGGTATGATGCTAATAACGCTGGCTTGACAAGCCATTCTTTTCCTACTGTAGCTCAGGGCCTCTGACTGAACGCGTCAGGTTGTCCTTAAACAAATATAGTTGCTTAATATGGAAGTCTGTGAACTTGATAATAATGTCAAGACTTCATCTGGTTTCACCTTTCAGTACTTCTTCTTCTGCTCAAAATTATAGGCCATAATGACGGGCCTTATAATGGTTGAGAAACAACTGTACATTTTTTCATAGGCATGTATTATCTTTCATGCTGAGACGTACCGCCATCCTGCAGGTTTCATAACAATATATGGTTATTGTGCTTCTATAAAGTACTTCAACGAATAGACCTAACTGGCTACGTCAAGCACACATAATGGACTCTGGATCCCAAGAACTGTGAGCGCTACTCGCAGGTTCATACTAAATGTTCTGCAAACTTTGCGTAATAATAAAGTAATTTTACCTTGGACAGAATTCCAAACACAACACAAATAACACCTGTCGTCATTCCAGACGAACAGAATAACTCTGGGGAATCACTAATATGACAAGACTATCTTTTCCCCAGATAATGCAGAGAAGACACAACGGACATCTTCGTCCGGCAGAAACCAGCTCATAACTCTCACAGACGGTAGTCTGTTCGTTTCGTGCTAAAAGCTAGCGCATGCGTAGACAGAACAGATTTGAGAACAGTTAACTATCCCGTCTTAAGAAAGAATAAACACAGGGAAGGTAACCCCTAATCAACCTGTGTCAGGGAGTTAACATACAGTTCTGTACCTTCGATTATCAAAAATATAAAATAGATTTACATCTTCTGGAACCAACAAAAATGACGGTAACAGACTACCGTGATAAAAAAAAAAAAATGATACTTTTTTTTTTTTTTTTAAATACATCAATGAGCGAGATGCAACAAGCTCATAACGCATGAATGATGCGCTGATGAAAGGATCAATAAATATAATGACATAATGTCAGACCCAATCAATGCACAATAGCGCGTCTAGTGAAAACAAAAGTTCACCTCACAAAATAAGAGAAAATATTTTCTCCAAGTAAAATATATCCGGGAGGTACCATCAAATAAACATCTGGCGATGCTAACAAAAATCACATACATATCAAAAAATTGCAATGTTATAGTAATGCGAATGATAACATATCTTGCAAAGTAATACAAACATATCTATAAAAGTATCATGTTATATAATGACTATCATCTAATGGATGGACATAATCAAAATTTGTAAAGTTATTCTATATACATGTGATAATTCAAGTGTATACTCTAACAAAATAGAAGATGACATCCACAAAGTATCAATCAATTCTGTATGTCGTAGATCATGTAAGCAGCATTGTCATGATTCTCAAAAGCACTCCGTACCTGGTACTAGTTTGTGCTGATAACAATATAAATAACACAATTAGCAACATGCTATAATGTACTATAATTACTAATACATGTTACATGTGGCCGCATTAATTTTTTTCGACCTTTATATTATGTCAACTCAACCTTATCCATTACACAAAAGATGGTAATAGAGAAAGAAAACAATTAATTTACCACTCTAAGTTGACAACAAATGTGTTAATATATATATGTATAGTGAAGAGACATATGTCTAGCAGTGTATCAGGAAAAACTTAAGTGGACTTATGTGGGCATCTAGACAGTATGTCTGCCATCACATTATCCAGACCACGGATAGCTCGCATCGTGAAATGAAAAGGTTGAAGAGCAATAGCATATCGAGTAGATCTCGAGCTCTTCAAATTCTTACACTGAATAGTTGTAAGAGCTTTTTGGTCTGTTTCCACAATGAAATGCGCACCAAGAAGAAATCTTTGTAACTTAAGGATTGACCAAACCATAGCCAACAACTCACGGTCTAAAACCGAGTAATTCCTTTCTGCCGCATTCAGTTTCCTAGAAATATACATTACAGGATGCAGAGTTCCTGAATACTCTTGCATTAGTGCCGCTCCGATCCCTGTGGATGAGGCATCACTACGAAGAACAAAAGTTTTATCAGCAATAGGTAGCCTTAAGATAGGTGGAGATGAGAACAAATTCTTAATCTGATCCAATGAAGCTTGACATTCTTGAGACCAGCGCGCCATGTTAGGAGACCCTTTCTTCAATAGGGTTGAGAGTGGTGCCATGATAGAGGATAGATTCTTAATGAATCTTCCGTAGAATTGTATTAATCCCAAAAGACTACGTACTTGTTTATTTGTTTTGGGCACAGAGATATTTAATATCTTAGAAATGTTTTGGTCCTCTGTCTTCAATAGACCATGACCAACTCGATGACCCAGGAAAGAAATTTTGCTAAACCCAACAAAGGTTTTAGAGGGTTTCGCAGTCAAATTATGCTCGCGTAGAGTTGACAGTAATTCATTTAACCCCAAATAGTGATCTTCCCAAGTATTACTGAAAAGACAGATGTCATCTAAGTATGCAATGACATCTGAACGATATGAGAGAATTCGACGCATCATGCGTACGAAAGTAGCCGGGGTATTCATAAGCCCGAAAGGCATAAAATTCCACTGAAACAAACCCCTAGGTGTTGAGAAAGCAGTGAAAGGTTTGGCGTGTTCAAATAACGGAACTTGCCAATAGCCTTTTGACAAGTCAAGCTTAGTAAAGAATCGAGAGTTAGAAAGTCTAATAAGTAGATCTTCTAATGAAGGCATAGGTTCAGCATCGAACTTCGTAACTTGGTTTAATTTGCGATAATCTACGCAAAGGCATATGTTATTGTCTTTCTTTCGAACAATAACCATGAACGAAGAGTATGCTGAGGTGGATGGTTCAATTATCTTTAATTGTATCATTTCATCCAATTCTTTCTCGACTTGTGCTTGAAAATGAATAGGAATAGGATATGGTCTTACTCTGATCGGAGTATGATCAGTAAGTATAATGTCATGCTCAATGACATGTGTGTGTCCAGGAATGTCGGTAAGGACATCCTGAAATACTTGTAGCGTAGAAGATATTTGTCGCTGTTCTTCAAAAGACAAATTAGAACAAACAGTGACGTTTCTCCATGATTCCGTAGAAATAAGTGGAATCATAGGAAGAGGTAGGTTAACATCTGAAAAAGTAGTTTCCTCATCCTGTATAACCGACAGGGATGAGATATGACCTTGTTGGACTGAAGAATCGTCCGTCACCTGAAAAATAGGCTGCAAATATTCCGTAAGCATATTTATATGGAAGGTTTTATGCCTTCCATCAATATCGACAACATAGTCGACATCGGAAATCTTCGAGACTATAGTATATGGACCTTTCCATGTAATAAGCAGTCTGTTCTCCCTAGAAGGAAGTAAAACAAATGCTTTGTCTCCAGGACAAAGTTGACGTAGGCGTCTCTTCTTATTAGCAAATAGCCTTGCCTTTTCCTTAGCAAATTCGGATGATGAAGTTGCTAGCTTGCATGCTTCAATAATTTTCTTTCTGAGAGCAATGACATACTCATATGAAGATTGTGTGTCATTGTCGATATTATCAGCAGTTATAAGATCATGCAGCAAAGACGTAGGACCGCGCGGTCGCGCGCCAAAGACAAGTTCAAAAGGAGAAAATCCTGTATGTTCGTTGGGGACCTCCCTAATAGGCAAAGAGAGCCGCGGGTAGGACCCTGTCCTAATCCTGAGGATGATCCTCAGTTATCTTCCCCAGTAAGTTCTTGAGTGTCCTATTAAGACGCTCAACTAACCCATTAGACATTGGGTGATAAATACTACTCAGAGATCTCTTAATGTGCAGAGTAGACCTTACCTGCGACATTGTCTCTGATATCAATTGTGTGCCATGGTCTGACAATATTTCCACAGGAAAACCTAAATGAGAAAATATAAGCCAAAGAGCGTCTGCGATATCAGCAGTGGAAATGCTCTTAAGAGGAATAGCCTCTGGCCAACGCGTGCACATATCAACGCAAGTAAGGATAAATTGATGTCCCCTGGCCGATTTAGTCTTAAAAGGGCCAATGATATCTATGGCCATCTTCTGAAACGGCCGGATGGGAATGTCTGCAGCCTGAATAGGCGCAGCATGCCGTGGACCTCTAGACTTCACCTCTTGACATATTTTGCAAGATCTGCAATAAATTTGTATGTCTTTATTGACAAATGGCCAAAAGAAAGATCCCAGAACTCTCGACTTAGTTCGGGAAAAACCCATGTGTCCAGCACACTGAGAATCGTGTGCATGTTGAAGAATTAAAGCTCTCATACTTTTGGGCACGAGAATTTGAGAATTCATTGTCGCGTCTGAGTGTTGTACCATACGCACTAGTATACCATTCTTCATAGTGATATATGATTTGCGATTTGTATTCTGATTCGGATCACCATTTTTAGCGAGAAGAAAGGATTTCTTTAAAGAAGGATCTTTTTCTTGTAGTTTCACAAACGAGTCGTGCGAAATCTCCAAGTGATCATCTTGGCTAACTACTTCATTAACTTCAGTAGATGAAGTTTGAGGGATAAGAGCTTGTGCTCTTGTTACCACAGCATTGGCTGTTTGCATATTCTGTTCTTCCCAGGCAGCAATTTGTTGCGGGGTGCATTCCTTAACCCTGTGAATACGCCCGATTATAAGATCCGCAATAGGGTTAGGTAGAAGACACTCGTGGACATCTCCCGTAAAGAAAGGAGTAGCAATGTGAATAATAGCGGTCGAGTACTTTTCAACTGTGCCACCAAATGTTACACATTTAACTATTTTCCCTGTGGCACAGCGAGGATCTATAAGCGATTGCTTAACCCCAATAGTAGTGCACCCAGAATCAAATAGCACTGAGACTGGGTTACTATCCACGAGACCTCTATGCAAGATAAGCGATCCTCTCTCGTCATGCGCAATTGCAGCAGGGAGAGCGGGCAGAGGGTGACCACAACTCAAAGTAGTTACCGTGGTTGGTTCAAATAATGTTGAGCATTGGGTGCATTTAGATGCTCTCCCAAAGTCAAAAGCTGCACAAGTGACAGCATTAGAATTTTTATTCTCGTTCACCTGATTATTAACACCATGAGACTCTTGTTGCACCGAGTTTCCCTGGTGATGTGATCTCTTTTTTTTGTACTGAGATCTACCACGATTATTATTCCCTCTGAAATTATCATAGTTTGATCTACCTTGATTATTATTTCCTCTGAAATTATCATAGTTTGATCTACCGTGATTATTATTTCCTCTGAAATTATCATAGTTTGATCTACCTTGACCACTGCTCTGGTTCGAATCCCAGTTTGCATAATCACTATTGTCATTACCCCAATGATCATAGTGTTTACTTGTTTGGTTACGACGCCCCCACGAAGGATAGCCTTGAAAGTGTCTATAGTGACTACCTCTCCGCAAATTTCCATAATTATAGGACCCGAAATAACGAGGACTATCAGATCGCCTCCAGTTCTTTGAAGAAGACCCATTATGTGATGGGTTACCCTGATTCTGATCATAATTACGATTGCTCTTCTTATTGAATTTGTGTTGAGCACCTTGGAATTCATAAAATTAGGGCCATATGGTGCTGCAGAAGCAACCGGCAATTCTTCTTTCACCCTAGCATTGCTAACAGTAGCATGGGGATGTGCAGTTACATACTGGCAACAGTATTCTTCCATGTCTTTTATGTCTTTAGGTTTACGCTCATGAATAAAAGCAAGGAAAGACTCATTGACAGATGACATAACTTTATCTCGAAGTAATAAGTCCATAAGGGCTTCGTATGTTTTTTTCTGTTTTAGACAGCTCAATCCAACGTGTGAATGTAAGACGAATCTTAGTAATAGTCAGAGAACTCTACTCCAGTTTCTGGTAGCATTGTCTTAAAACGAAGACGATAATCTTCTTCTTTTAATTGATATCTCTTAAGTAATGTTGCCCTGACAACATCATAATTAGTTCTAACAGTTTCTTCTACTGCCATTACAGTATTCAATGGTTCACCTGAAAGTAATCCCATCAGTTGTCCGACATATTGTTCCTTATCTAACTTATGCGCTACGCATGTTAATTGGAACCTATCCAGGTAGAAGGTTATGTCGTCCTTTTGAGGGCTGAAAGGAGGTAATTTGACCTTATAAGTATTCTCCTTTATCCTACCCGAAGTTGATTGAGGAGCACTCATATTCATTACCTTTAATTTCTCCAACTCCAAAGCTAATAGCTTTTCCTCATGTTCCCTTTGTGCTTTCCTTTCCTCAGCAGCAGCAGCAGCAGCAGCTTGAAATTTTCTCTCTTCAGCAGCAGCTTGAAATTTTCTCTCTTCAGCAGCAGCCTCAGCTTGAAGTTTTCTCTCCTCAGCAGCAGCTTGAAGTTTTCTCTCTTCAGCAGCAGCTTGAAGTTTTCTCTCCTCAGCAGCAGCAGCTTCTCTGTCTAATCTTTTATTTTCAGCTTCAGTAGCAGCTTGAAGTTTTCTCTCTTCAGCTTCTCTTTGTTGCTGTATTCTTCTATCTTCAGCTTCTCTGTCCAACTGCATTTGCATCCTTTTCTCTTCAGCCTTCTGTGCCTTGGCATATTGAGCAAGTGCAAACTCTTCCAATTTGTCACCAGTTTTGCCAAGGGATTTCCCTTGCTCAATAAAGACATCTAATGTAGACATCCTGTCTAATAATATGAGATTACACCTGAAAAATTGAATAAATTACCTTATCCCAACCTCAATGGGAGTCAAGTCTGTAATCCTAGACTTGTATACTCACTTCACTTTATTCTATCCCAATCTCCGTGGGAGACAAGTCTTTTAATCAAAAACTTGTATAATCACATTGTTTCTTTATAATAATATGATCATAAATAACCACTATCTGAAAAGTGCATCATATCAACAATAATAGTCCATGACCAAGTATATATATAGACTGTGTATGATGAACAAGTAGACGAAAACAATACAAAGACAAGAATGTATAACAACCAAAAACGTTTGCAGAAGTCAAATGATAAATAAAGCTTAACTAAATCTAATGTTGTAAAAAATTACAATGATAACTGCGAAAATCAAAACAAATCACAACACTATTATAAACAAAAAGGGTGTATACAAATAAATGAAAGAAAAGAGATGCGTACAGATACAAACAAAACAAATCGAAAATCAAAAAATGGAAAAAAATAACGAAAACGACACTAACACATCTCGTCACAGCTAAGAAAAAAAATGAAAAGTAGCAACACGCGTAGCTCGCAATTCCCGCTGCGGGAAATACGCGTCGTCCCTATAGAAAACGCTCTCGATAGAACCTCTGTTTACGTGGTATCTTCTAACGGAGTCACCTGCCCAACCAGCCCGCAAAACACACACTAACATAACATGTAAACAAAGAACATGTAAACAAAGAATGCATTAATAAAGTGTGTTGAAAGAAGGCTCAGTTATTCATAATATAACGGTACCAAGTTTCAAAAAATAACCGCCACTTATCTTAGATATAATCCTGGCCTTAGTCAACAATGATGTTTGACAATATACAGCAATGCGAGGAAGCTCCACCGTTGACAATTACAGTGATGAGAATTGTCACAACAGCTGAACTTGAATGTAAACACGAGTCGTGATCGTTCACAATGAAGGTCATCAACGAGGGCATGCTGTTATGTGTTGAACAGTATAAATGAGCTTGTCCAGTTTCCAATGTGTAGTTCATCATCAAATAATGTTCTCACTCAGTCCAATGAACAGCTTTAGACCCACTGATCTGGCCTACCACAAATGTTACTACTATATTTACGACCACCACGAATATTATGTCCTTTTTTTATGTGACCACTACAAATGTTAAGGTGGGATTTACGTATGATATGTAGGAACGTAACAATCTCCTTGCTGTGTACTGTTGTAGTCCATCCGACCTGGGCCAAGCAGCTTTGTTATGCATGAATAGCTCACCAGGCGTTGAGGCGCTGAAAGGGTGTCATGTTGACATTCGAACATCAGACATTTCTTGTATGTAAGGCATTCGAAGATTGTATGGTTGACAAGTGAGGTGGGTGTGTAGAGACACGAATGCGTATAGGATCTTTGATATGTAAATAAGGCACCCACTCACTCACATGCAGTAGTCAGTAATTGTAGAAAACTGCTGGAACTTTCAACCATTTAATTACGTGACACAGTGACATCAACAGGTACAGTCAAATGGACGAGAATCAATATTGGATATGACTGGCAAAACATCTGGTAAATAAAGCTTGAACCACTCATCTATAAGGACGTTATCGACAATGGTCTGTCCTTTAACCCCTGTTCATAGGTGGTAATAATTAATAACATCGAACATCATCAGTTCCGTATAGCTCATAGGTATGATGCTAATAACGCTAGCTTGACAAGCCATTCTTTTCCTACTGTAGCTCAGGGCCTCTGACTGAACGCGTCAGGTTGTCCTTAAACAAATATAGTTGCTTAATATGGAAGTCTGTGAACTTGATAATAATGTCAAGACTTCATCTGGTTTCACCTTTCAGGTACTTCTTCTTCTGCTCAAAATTATAGGCCGTAATGTCGGGCCTAATAATGGTTGATAAACAACTGTACATTTTTCCATAGGCATGTATTATCTTTCATGCTGAGACTTACCGCCATCCTGCGGGTTTCATAACAATATATGGTTATTGTGCTTCTATAAAGTACTTCAACGAATAGACCTAACTGGCTACATCAAGCACACATAATGGACTCTGGATCCCAAGAACTGTGAGCGCTACTCGCAGGTTTATACTAAATGTTCTGCAAACTTTGCGTAATAATAAAGTAATTTTACCTTGGACAGAATTCCAAACACAACACAAATAACACCTGTCGTCATTCCAGACGAACAGAATAACTCTGGGGAATCACTAATATGACAAGACTATCTTTTCCCCAGATAATGCAGAGAAGACACAATGGACATCTTCGTCCGGCAGAAACCAGCTCATAACTCTCACAGACGGAAGTCTGTTCGGTTCGCGCTAAAAGCTAGCGCATGCGTAGACAGAACAGATTTGAGAACAGTTAACTATATCGTCTTAAGAAAGAATAAACACTGCCAAACACACCAAGTGGTGATGCTCTCTGCAGTGCCTCCTCAGACTGGGAAAAAAGAAGCTTTCACGGCAAGCAGAAGAGAGGAGAAAACATCGAAAGGAACACCAGGGAAAAAAAAAAGCAGATGAGTGCTGTCACCTCAGGGGTGCGGGTGCATTCCCATAGTCAGTTATGACTGAAGGGGCTATTATTATTATTACTTATATATATATATGTGTGTGTGCATGCGTGTGTGTATGTGAGCAAGTGACCCACCAAAACATGAAGAGAAATAATTATTTTGTTCTCTTTCTGCATCATGTCTTGATGATGGCACCAATTCTCCTGTGGTCAATTCATTCCTTTTGATTTCATTTGAACTTACATTTGGATCTTTGTAGTCTAATTCATCATGACTTATGGTCAATGTATAACGAAAAACTTAAACAGGCCTGCATGCTCAATGGGTGTTCAATTCAGGCTTTTATGGTGCAATGTACACTCTTTCTGTTTCTGCCCGATAAGGTCACGGGATTTTTTCATTGTTGGTTACAAACATTCCAGTTAGACAATTAGTATATAGGGGAGTGGGGGTGCACACTGTACTGGAAAGTACAAGATAAACAGTTTTGTATCAATCTACTTGACTCTAAGGTACAAGACAAACAGTTTAACATAAATCTGCCTCAAGTGCAAAGAACAAGATAAACAGTTTTATATCAATATACTTGACTGGAAGATATAAGACAAACAGTTAAACAGAAATCTGTTTCAATGGAAAGCACAAGATAAACAGTTTTGTATCAATCTACCTCACTGGAAGGTACAAGCCTTCTTTTATCTGTTTATGCAGAGAAGCACTGATTATAGTTTTCAATTCAAACTGCAGCCTGATGTGACATCATGCCATGTTTCTTAATTGTTATGTAACCCCCCCCATATTTTCTTTTCTAAGTCTTCTCCATTCTGAGCTTATAATATCAAGCCACTGGCTTTCATTTTCTAAATGTGTCCAAACCAACTTATTCTCTGTTTCTCAACAGATTCTTCCACTGGTACTTTTCCAACAATTGTCCTGCTGATCTCATGTCTCACAAGGTTATTTTCGCATTTTATTAGCTTTTCTATCAGACATTCTCATTTCAATTTCTCTGTCCAATTTTCCATCTACAATGAACATTCATTTCTCTTTTTGTTCCCTATGGAGCATTAGCCACCACCACAGCTGCTCCCCTTGCAAGAAGCCAGCACCAAAACATTCTTGTGCTCTCGTAGCAGTGGTTTCTGTAGCTACTTGTTTTACATCATGAGGTTGCCAGCTCCCATGCAGACGTCACCTCTTATAACACGCCTGAGGGAGAAGTAGTCCTTTTCAATTTTTGTCCCCTCAGAGATACCCGGGAACTTCACGGGGCATGGTGACCATTCTGTCAAGCATCTGAACTCTTCCTCTAAAGATGATGACAAAACAATGCCCCACAAGGAAAGATTGATTTATGTGTGGACAGAAAAAAAAGTGACTAAATAACTTTATCTGTGATAAACAAGAAAACAGTATGTATCTTCTGAATGCTACTGTGACATTTGCACTCCACAAACACACTACTTCTCCAAGACAGTAATATTAACATCACGTACTTTCTAATAGATCCTATCATGTAGTAAACTAGTGGAAACTGTGCTATAGTGTCCAAGAACAGCGAGTCTGGCCTGAAGAAAAAAAAAAAGAAATAAAAAAGTGTAAGATTAGAAAATTAAACTGTAGGTAACAAACTCTTGTAACAAAAACATCAGACACATTTTAAAATCTGAAAAATAAACAACAACTTTTTGTAACTTGTGAAATTAAATAAAACTGTAACTTTCTATATAATGTTAAACATTAAATAGAGCTTTTTAAAATGTGAAAAATAAATATAAACTTTTAAAAAGGTAAAGATAGCATATCAGCAGTAATTGTTCATAAAAAAGGGGGAATCCCGTTACACGCCGATTGAGGCATATTGGGAATATGGTGTTAGGCCCATATTTTCTTGACCATCGGCACACTAGGGGTGATGTGGTCAGCATCACGCTGGCCGCCTTAACCTTCCCAGAATTGTTCACAGCATGAGAAATTTTTTTTTCAAATTACAAATAAAATGATGTGCCATAAATAAGACAAATTTCAACTCACTGTTCTTCCAGTAACAAGACAATTGGACTCAGCCCATTAACACCAATAAACGAGGACCTCAGAGGAACGATGAAATTAAAAATACCAGAGGTAGCATGCTCGGCTGCCAGAATGATAAGCTGGTGCTGCCATCTCTCATCTTTTGCATTTTTGTATTTGCAGTGGTCACAGTTCTGAGTGGACAGACAAGGTGAGAATTTGGAAAATAAATCACATCTTTTTTTAAATTCTATTCCTTTACCCTTATGTTTCATCTCTTAACACATTAACTACCGAATTGAAAAACACACTGTGGCCGAATAAAGTTTTTTTCCCATTTTCATCCTGTAGGTGTTTGCACAAAGTAAGCTGTAGTTCTCGTAATTGTTTACATATTTTTATGAATTACACGTCATTTTAAAGATAAATGAATGTACTATTACAATAAGCACCATTTGTAGCTCTAATATAGGTTGTTGCTATTTAACGGCTGTCTGATGGCTGAGGACTTGCAATATTTTCACAATTATAACTGCTTGCGCCCCATCTCTATCAAAATTACTATTTCAATCAATGTGCATACCGTTTTCACTCTTGTCCACGTCGCTAGATGTATCAGTCAATTGCTGAAACAAGTTTCTAGCCTATTCAGCCGTTAGACAAGATGTACAAGCATTTTTTGTGGTCATATCACTAGTTGCCACAGTAAACAGTTTTACGCGATTTGGTAACTAACACAAAACGCTGAAAAATATGAACATAATATCAATTTTCCAGTGTTCTACAACAACCATGCTTTGGGAATTTGTTTTCCGGTGGCAACTTAAAATCTCTAACCAGATCAGAAAGTGTTTCAGTACATTTTTCATTTGTTTTATTACTAAAATTAGATCGGCGCTCTGAGCGGCTAGCGGTCCAAATGATAGGATTTCAAAAGCCGGTCCCACCGGCTTGCGGTAGTTAATGTGTTAAATTTTACTTCTTCTTTTTCACAAGTTTTCTCTATTTCTCCCTGTTCTTAATCATTCATCTCTCAGTTCCTCCTGTCTTTGACTGCCAAACGTTGATGAGGTCTGCAATGATTGACTGGAAAATTATAAAACAACTACTGAAGACTAAGGCTGTACAAATATGAAGATTCTAAGACAAAGAGCTGCCCTTTGTGAATATTGATACCTGATATTTGTCAGCAAAGAATATGGCCACTGTGTCCCACTTAGCATGTCATAAATTACAACACTAAAGAAGGTAGTGCATGGGACAAGCAAACTTTACCATGAAAAATTAACTGCTAAAGAAACTACAACTACAAAGGCACAAGTAAGCACTTGAGTGCAAGCTGCCTGCAAGGCACCAGTGGTCATCCTATGCTGCTTAAGGAGCATAAAGGGTTAAGAAAGATGACAAGGAACAACAATTTATAGTTGGTATGTTGTTCTCTGTAGTTCCTGGGGTCTTTGGGGAGACAAAGAAAGAATATGACTGGTGCTCTATCAGGCAATTAATATGAGGTTGTACACCCGGCTGGCAACTTCTTCATGTAAAACAGATTGCTAAAGACACCACTACTGCAAGAACAAAACAAAATTCTTTAGTGCTGGACTCCTGCAAAGGGACTAGCTGCAGTGTTGGTTCTATGTTCCATAGGGAGCACAACAGGGAAATGTTGAATGATGGTGATGCACGTCTACGCAACTCCTAGTGTCTCTGAGGAGTCTAGGAAAGAATAAGACTACTGCTCCTTCAGGGCATGCTGCAAAAAACGACTAACATGAAGGCTGCGCATGCGGCTGGTAGCCTCATCATGTAACACAGATCACTACAGAAACCATAACTGCAAGAGCCCATGACTGCTGGTAGCCTCATCATGTAACACAGATCACTACAGAAACCATAACTGTAAGATCCCATGACTGCTGGTAGCCTCATCATGTCAAATAAATCACTACAGAAACCACAACTGTAAGAGCCCATGACTGCTGGTAGCCTCATCATGTCAAATAGATCACTACAGAAACCACAACTGTAAGAGTCCATGACTGCTGGTAGCCTCATCATGTCAAACAGATCACTACAGAAACCACAACTGTAAGAGCCCATGACTGCTGGTAGCCTCATCATGTAACATAGATCACTACAGAAACCACAACTGTAAGAGCCCATGACTGCTGGTAGCCTCATCATGTCAAATAGATCACTACAGAAACCACAACTGTAAGAGTCCATGACTGCTGGTAGCCTCATCATGTCAAACAGATCACTACAGAAACCACAACTGTAAGAGTCCATGACTGCTGGTAGCCTCATCATGTCAAATAGATCACTACAGAAACCACAACTGTAAGAGCCCATGACTGCTGGTAGCCTCATCATGTCAAATAGATCACTACAGAAACCACAACTGTAAGAGTCCATGACTGCTGGTAGCCTCATTATGTCAAATAGATCACTACAGAAACCACAACTGTAAGAGTCCATGACTGCTGGTAGCCTCATCATGTCAAACAGATCACTACAGAAACCACAACTGCAAGAGCCCATGACTGCTGGTAGCCTCATCATGTCAAACAGATCACTACAGAAACCACAACTGCAAGAGTCCATGACTGCTGGTAGCCTCATCAAGTCAAACATATCACTACAGAAACCACAACTGTAAGAGCCCATGACAGCCGGTAGCCTCATCATGTCAAATAGATCACTACAGAAACCACAACTGTAACAGCCCATGACAGCCGGTAGCCTCATCATGTCAAATAGATCACTACAGAAACCACAATTGTAAGAGCCCATGACAGCCGGTAGCCTCATCATGTCAAATAGATCACTAGCCTCATCATGTAACACAGATCACTACAGAAACCACAACTGTAAGAGCCCATGACTGCTGGTAGCCTCATCATGTCAAATAGATCACTACAGAAACCACAACTGCAAGAGCCCATGACTGCTGGTAGCCTCATCAAGTAAAACAGATCACTATATAAACCACAACTGCAAGAGCCCATGACTGCTGGTAGCCTCATCAAGTCAAACAGATCACTACAGAAACCACAACTGCAAGAGCCCATGACTGCTGGTAGCTTCATCATGTCAAACAGTTCACTACAGAAACCACAACTGCAAGAGCCCATGACTACTGGTAGCCTCATCATGTCAAATAGATAACTACAGAAACCACAACTGCAAGAGCGCATGACTGCTGGTAGCCTCATCATGTCAAATAGATCCCTACAGAAACCACAACTGTAAGAGCCCATGACTGCTGGTAGCCTCATCATGTCAAAGAGATCACTACAGAAAACACAACTGCAAGAGCCCATGACTGCTGGTAGCCTCATCATGTCAAATAGATCACTACAGAAACCACAATTGTAAGATCCCATGACTGCTGGTAGCCTCATCATGTCAAATAAATCACTACAGAAACCACAACTGTAAGAGCCCATGACTGCTGGTAGCCTCATCATGTCAAACACACAGATCACTACAGAAACCACAACTGTAAGAGCCCATGACTGCTGGTAGCCTCATCATGTAACATAGATCACTACAGAAACCACAACTGTAAGAGCCCATGACTGCCGGTAGCCTCATCATGTCAAACAGATCACTACAGAAACCACAACTGTAAGAGCCCATGACTGCTGGTAGCCTCATCATGTAACATAGATCACTACAGAAACCACAACTGTAAGAGCCCATGACTGCTGGTAACCTCATCAAGTCAAATAGATCACTACAGAAACCACAACTGCAAGAGCCCATGACTGCTGGTAGCTTCATCATGTCAAATAGATCACTACAGAAACCACAACTATAAGAGCCTATGACTGCTGGTAGCCTCATCATGTCAAATAGATCACTACAGAAACCACAACTGTAAGAGTCCATGACTGCTGGTAGCCTCATCATGTCAAACATATCACTACAGAAACCACAACTGTAAGAGCCCATGACTGCTGGTAGCCTCATCATGTCAAACAGATCACTACAGAAACCACAACTGTAAGAGCCCATGACAGCTGGTAGCCTCATCATGTCAAACAGATCACTACAGAAACCACAACTGTAAGAGCCCATGACAGCCGGTAGCCTCATCATGTCAAATAGATCACTACAGAAACCACAACAGCCCATGACTGCTGGTAGCCTCATCATGTCAAACAGATCACTACAGAAACCACAACTGTAAGAGCCCATGACAGCCGGTAGCCTCATCATGTCAAATAGATCACTACAGAAACCACAACAGCCCATGACTGCTGGTAGCCTCATCATGTCAAACAGATCACTACAGAAACCACAACTGTAACAGCCCATGACAGCCGGTAGCCTCATCATGTCAAATAGATCACTACAGAAACCACAACAGCCCATGACTGCTGGTAGCCTCATCATGTCAAACAGATCACTACAGAAACCACAACTGTAAGAGCCCATGACTGCTGGTAGCCTCATCATGTCAAAAAGATCACTACAGAAACCACAACTGTAAGAGCCCATGACAGCTGGTAGCCTCATCATGTCAAACAGATCACTACAGAAACCACAACTGTAAGAGCCCATGACAGCCGGTAGCCTCATCATGTCAAATAGATCACTACAGAAACCACAACAGCCCATGACTGCTGGTAGCCTCATCATGTCAAACAGATCACTACAGAAACCACAACTGTAACAGCCCATGACAGCCGGTAGCCTCATCATGTCAAATAGATCACTACAGAAACCACAACAGCCCATGACTGCTGGTAGCCTCATCATGTCAAATAGATCACTACAGAAACCACAACTGTAACAGCCCATGACAGCCGGTAGCCTCATCATGTCAAATAGATCACTACAGAAACCACAACAGCCCATGACTGCTGGTAGCCTCATCATGTCAAACAGATCACTACAGAAACCACAACTGTAAGAGCCCATGACTGCTAGTAGCCTCATCATGTCAAACAGATCACTACAGAAACCACAACAGCCCATGACTGCTGGTAGCCTCATCATGTCAAACATATCACTACAGAAACCACAACAGCCCATGACTGCTGGTAGCCTCATCATGTCAAACAGATCACTACAGAAACCACAACAGCCCATGACTGCTGGTAGCCTCATCATGTCAAACATATCACTACAGAAACCACAACTGTAAGAGCCCATGACTGCTGGTAGCCTCATCATGTCAAACATATCACTACAGAAACCACAACTGTAAGAGCCCATGACTGCTGGTAGCCTCATCATGTCAAACATATCACTACAGAAACCACAACTGTAAGAGCCCATGACTGCTGGTAGCCTCATCATGTCAAACAGATCACTACAGAAACCACAACAGCCCATGACTACTGGTAGCCTCATCATGTCAAACATATCACTACAGAAACCACAACTGTAAGAGCCCATGACTGCTTTGGTGCTGGCTTCCTGCAAGGGAACCAGCAGTAGTTATACTCCACACTGCACAGGCAGCAGATATGATGAATGATGGTGATGTTTCCCTCGTACATAAATTTTCACAGCGGTACGTTCTTGCTTGATACTTCTTTTTTAACCATTCCTGTATTTATTACTTTGGTATGACACACATTATTTTACAGGCATCCTGTTTCACTTGCTTTAACGTGTCATTTTTTAAATTATAATTTTACAAATCACTTCTTCAACTTCTTCAGACATTTATTATCTTACTTACTTACTTACTTAGTCGTTCCCCTTCTACCGTGAGGTGTAGAGGTTTGGAAGAGAGAGCGCCAGACTATCCTATCGGCTGTCTTCCTCCTGGCCTGGTTCCATTCTAGTCCTCGATCCTTCAAAGATTGTCTAATGTTGTCCTCCCAGCGGACTCTGGGTCGTCCTCGGGGTCTGGATCCTTGGCTCTTTGTTTCCCATGCTTGTCGTGGTATCCGATCTTCTCCCATTCTGCAGACATGGCCAAACCATCTTAATTGGGACTGTTCTACTTGGGTCTGCAGGGGGTAGGATTTAAGGCCTTGGCGTATCGTCTGGTTGTGTACCATGTCTCTTCTTGTTACTTCAACCACCTTCCTCAGATACCTCATTTCTGAGGTTTGGATCTGGCTTTTATGGGTTGTAGTCATTGCATTTATTATCTAACATTCACAAATTTACAAATCTCAAACTCACTGAACCCCATTCTAAGCAGCAAAGCTGCCTGGCTTCTGATAAAATGTGACAGGTTGTCCGTCTTGACCCAGAGTAGATGGTCACTGGTGGTGGTCCTGTGGTCAACCTACAAAATAGAAAAACATCAAGTTAGAAATTTCTGACTTACTATGGTTAACTATTTCACATTATTTTTTTTTTTGGGGGGGGGGGGAGATCTCTGATACCACTAAAAATTTTTAGAACCACTGATTTCTCAAAGACACTAAGAGAAGTAAATAATGTGCATGAGTCTGGCAACTTCATCATGTAAAACAAACTGCTACAGAATCCATTAATGTGAGAGCAAATGAAGTGTTTTGGTACAGGCTTCTTCTCAGGGCGCCAACTGATGTGGGAGCTCCCATTCTTCTTAACACATTAACTACCAAATTGAAAAACACACTGTGGCCGAATTTAAATTTTTTTCCCATTTTCATCCTGTAGGTGTTTGCACAAAGTAAGCTGTAGTTTTCGTAATTACACGTCATTTTAAAGATAAATGAAAGAACTATTACAATAAGCACCATTTGTAACTCTAATAGAGGTTGTTGCTATTTAACGGCCCTCCGATGGCTGAGGACTTGCAATATTTTCACAATTATAACTGCTTGCGCCCCATCTCTATCAAAATCACTATTTCAATCAATGTGCACACCGTTTTCACTCTTGTCCTCGTCGCTAGATCTATCAGTCAATTGTTGAAACAAGTTTCTAGCCTATTCAGCCGTTAGAATAGATGTACAAGCATTTTTTGTTGGTCATATCACTAGTTGCCACGGTAAACAGTTTTACACGATTTGGTAACTAACCCAAAACGCTGAAAAATATGAACATAATATCAATTTTCAAGTGTTCTACAACAACCATGCTTTGGGAATTTGTTTTCCGGTGGCAATTTAAAATCTCAAACCAGATCAGAAAGTGTTTCAGTACATTTTTCATTCATTTTATTTCTAAAAATTGATCGACGCTCTGAGCGGCTCATGGTCCAAATGATAGGATTTCAAAAGCCGGTCCCACCGGCTCGCGGTAGTTAATGTTAAATGAGCATATAAGAAGAACAACTATGATATTTAACTGCTTACCACCAGACAGCATAGGATGGAAAATATACGTGTAAATGACAAAAGTAAAACCCAAGATATGCAAAGAAAGACAACACCGATACGTAATAAGAGCTTGAATGAACTTTGTGGGACTAACACATTACAGCTACAGAGAAATTCCGTTACTGCCTTATGCCACAAAAATAGCTAAGAGACAAAAATTTCATGCTTAACTGGCGAAGTTACTGAATGCATTTGTTCATACGCTATAACCAGGGGGACTATAGCAAGGTTACTGCGAGCCTGTGGTGCAGCCCAGAAGAGTGTATTTGTATGACCCACTGGATCTGTACACTGAAGAATAGTGTTTTAAATTATCGTCAAATATTAGACATCTGATTATTCTGTGTATTATGCGAAACAAAACACTGTGAGTATTATCTTGGATAATATCTTGGATAATACTGACAGTGTTTTGTTTGGCATAAAACACAGAATAATCAGATGTCTAATATATGACGATAATTTAAAACACTATTCTTCAGTATGCAGATCCAGTGGGTCATACAAATAAATTAATGCACAGCAAGTGATGTGTTCATTATAATTTGCATGTGTGCATCTATGTATCTGTGTAGTTGACAGGGGTCTCTAAAGACAGAACAGGACTACTACATACTCAGGCATGTCGCACCAGGTGACTAATATAAGGTCATGCATGAGGCTGGCACCCTTATCATGTAAAAAAAATTGCCATGGAAACCACCGCCGCATAATCATGTGATTGCTTGTGTTGAGGATTGTTGCATGGTCGCCGAACATTTTGGTTTGAACCTGTTTTGGATGGTTGCACCATGTAACACCTCTACTGAATAAAATGATATAGTTCGCGTGTGGCGTTGTATGACGCGTTAGGCTAGCAACAGTAGTCCGATGTTTAGCCTTCGGGCAGAGAACAGTGTTTAACAGTGTGGTATAACCACTTATGTTAGTGTATAACTGTTAATGTAATGCTGGTAAAGCAATAAAGTAATAATGTGTAAGGACCATTGAGTCCGGAGTTATATAAGTCGGTATTCTTAACCGCAATAATTATTAAACGCGAAAGTCGTGAAATACGATCACAGATAGAATATGTAAGGCTGATAGAGCCTGGCTATGAATGCCAAAAGTGAATTAATATAATAGACACAGTTGTTGGATGTGTGAATCACTCCTTTATGTCACTATTAATCAGAAATATAATAGTTATACCAAATGCTTAATAAAATAGATTTGGTCAAAGACATAAACTATATGAAAACGGTTACACGACAGACGTACAATGTCTGATAAGAAATGAACTCTAGAACTGTGATAGCAAGTGTCTTTAATGTGTAATATCTTGTTAAGTATTCATGATGAAATGATGAACGGTATTAAATATGTTTAGTCGTCTGAACGAGACTTGTTCCCTGAAGTGTTCTACAAGTTGCAATTACGTTCAATGACTTTTGACCGTTAACCTTCAAGGTTGGTTTAAGAATATAACACTTCAATACAAGCTGCTAATAATAGCCATAATAAAACACTGTCAGTCAATATGAATACCAAGTTTAAGGAAAGAAATGCTGATACGAAATTATAAAAATAACGTAGATAAAACCCAATGTTGCAGCAGAAAGATACTCCGTGTGGACAGAACAGATGAATTTAGAATGCATGAAAAGAAACATAATATCAGTCCAATTATCTAGGACGAAAGTCTGCAACAGCTTGGTACAGGCTTCCTGCAGGAACCAACTAAAGGGGTGGCTGCATGCACCGTAACGAGCGTAAAGGATAATGATGAACATGATGACTTAAGTATCTGCTCATGTGGTATGTAACACTGAAGATGATGACTTATGTATCTGCTCATGTGGTATGTAACACTGAAGATGATGACTTATGTATCTGCTCATGTGGTATGTAACACTGAAGATGATGACTTATGTATCTGCTCATGTGGTATGTATCACTGAAGATGATGACTTATGTATCTGCTCATGTGGTATGTAACACTGAAGATGATGACTTATGTATCTGCTCATGTGGTATGTAACACTGAAGATGATGACTTATGTATCTGCTCATGTGGTATGTAACACTGAAGATGATGACTTATGTATCTGCTCATGTGGTATGTAACACTGAAGATGATGACTTATGTATCTGCTCATGTGGTATGTAACACTGAAGATGATGACTTATGTATCTGCTCATGTGGTATGTAACACTGAAGATGATGACTTATGTATCTGCTCATGTGGTATGTATCTGCTCATGTGGTATGTAACACTGAAGATGATGACCTATGTATCTGCTCATGTGGTATGTAACACTGAAGATGATGACTCATGCATCTGCTCATGTGGTATGTAACACTGAAGATGATGACTTATGTATCTGCTCATGTGGTATGTAACACTGAAGATGATGACCTATGTATCTGCTTATGTGGTATGTAACACTGAAGATGATGACTCATGCATCTGCTCATGTGGTATGTAACACTGAAGATGATGACCTATGTATCTGCTCATGTGGTATGTAACACTGAAGATGATGACCTATGTATCTGCTCATGCGGTATGTAACACTGAAGATGATGACTTATGTATCTGCTCATGTGGTATGCAGCACCCCTATTTTTTTCTCGACAAAAAAAAAAAAAAAAAAATTTTTTTTACAAATGCATGAAAAACAAAACAGTGTGCACTGTGTCACATTAAAGAAACTGATAGTGACATCATAAATAACTTACTTTTCCTGTCCCATATCATTGTAAAACTGTAAAACACGACCGGCTCCATGTCTGTGGTCAATATTTTCTGGACCGCCTACAGAAATACATGAAAGAAAACAAAAACTATTGCTCTTGGTAGACAACAAGAAAGGCAAACAACAACATGATTATCACATAACCACACTCTAATGGGTCCTGTGTAGTTCTCTCATGTGTCTCTGAGGAGACAAGAAAGGCAAACAACAACATGATTATCACATAACCACACTCTAATGGGTCCCGTGTAGTTCTCTTATGTGTCTCTGAGGAGACAAGAAAGGCAAACAACAACATGATTATCACATAACCACACTCTAATGGGTCCTGTGTAGTTCTCTCACTCTAATGGGTCCTGTGTAGTTCTCTCATGTGTCTCTGAGGAGACAAGAAAGGCAAACAACAACATGATTATCACATAACCACACTCTAATGGGTCCTGTGTAGTTCTCTCATGTGTCTCTGAGGAGACAAGAAAGGCAAACAACAACATGATTATCACATAACCACACTCTAATGGGTCCTGTGTAGTTCTCTTATGTTAAGTGTCTCTGAGGAGACAAGAAAGGACAGGACTACTGCTGACTTTGGCTTGTCGTAAGAGGTGACTAACATGAGGCTATGCAAGAGGCTGGAAACCTCTTAATGTAAAGAAAACTGCCACAGAAACCAGCTTGATGAGCACAAGAATGGTCTGTACAGATTTTCTTCAAGGGGACCAGCTGTAGTGGTGGCTCCATGTTCCCTAGGGAGCAATAAAGGGAAATAATGATGATTATTACACTCTAACGTCATTTTTTTTTCTGTAGGAGTTTTGCCTCGTTTTGGCGTGCTCCATTCAACCTTCTTCTTCTTCTTTGAATCCCTGGGCGCGAGTTATCCACTCTTTTGCCCTTTAGGGGACGAGTTATTCACTCATACCCTTGAGCCAGTTATGGGAGGTGAGGTGTGGGCTTTGTTTCAACCCAAAGGGAGCATCCTAGACTCAGCGGTATGGTACACCAGGCCCACTTTGGCGTGCATGCGATACCAAGAGGTTTGATACTCTCTACCCGGTGCAGGGGGGTTATATCTCCGAGACAAGACTGACACGAGCAATCAGTCACCGGCCATGGCACGAGCAGCCAGACAGCATAGTGGCACAGTGGCAAAGCCACCGCATCCATATGGCTGTCAAAAGTGGGCTTTCTTGCAAACCCACGGAGCATCCTTGACTCAGAAGCATATTGCACCAGTCCCACTTTGGAGTGTGTGCCATGTTCTGAGGTTTAATGGCTCTCTACCCTGCAAAGGGGGTTATATCTCCGAGACTAGGAGCGGTCTTGGGCTTTGTTGCAGCCCCAGGGAACCTCTTGTCGGGTAGCGAGGGTGCAATGCCATGAGAAAAGAGGTTCTCTACCCTGCAAAAGGGGGTTATATCTCCGAGACAAGAATGCAATATCTGGCAGAGTCGCCAGTCACCGTAGCGGACGTATCGAGGCGTAGGCACAGCCAACACCGAGCCTCTACCACTGCCGAACTGCATTACCAAGAAGACACACAGCTCTGCCCCACCGGAACTGGGAAGACCCGGCAACCGGGGCCACTCAGTCTCGATAGGACACGGCAAATCTATTTACTTGTTTATTAATGGTGTAGCTGCGACCGAGCCTCTACCACTGTCAAAGGACGTTATCTAGATGGACACAGGCACATAGCACTGCCTCCACTAAACTGGGAAGACCCGGCGGCTGGGACCACACACAGTCTCGAGAGGACAAAGATCGCTGAAATTTTCCATTCAACCTAGAAACAAAGTCTGTCAGTTATATTAGGGCACATGCTCAAATATGAAAGATGTCTTGGTTTTACTTACTCTAATGCTAGCTATTCTTCAGCAGCTGTCTTTAATTTAACATTAGGTTTAATATCATAAACTAACAACACAAAACATACGTGCAACCAAACCTACTATACTGTTACAAAATATACTCATATCAAAAGTTTAACTTTTCAACACCAGTCAGAACACCACAATAACAAAGTAGTAATGCTTCCTTTCAAATACACAACTTTAAGAAATGGTATACACCCACACATGATGAAGCTCAACGACAATATTTAACAGCATCATGTAGAATAAAACCAACGGGCTGATCACCCGTTTGCCAGTCACTTCGATTACGGAAACAACAGCAAATGGATTGATTTGCCGTTGCCCTAAAGACGCCAATAGGCGTGATGGGAAACAATGGCAAAGAAAACCTATCTGCTGTTGCCCTAAGACGCCACTAGGCGTAATGGCCACTGACTGCTTTGATGGTCGGTGGTTAAGGACGGAAGAAGAAGAAGAATGTAGAATAAAGTTAAGTGACTAAAGAGTGAGAAACAGAAGAATTACACAACATGTCAATTCTGCTTGAGAAGTAAATCAATGTCATGGAAACAGTGGCAGAAAAGCATAGCAGCTGCATCTATGATAAGCAATCAGGCTTCCCTGATTAAATATATAAAAACTTATGTTAAATATAAATAGGGAAGATTCCAGAAATTTTGTCACCAAAATATAAAAGAGACAGGAATATTTCTAAAAAACACGTCGCATCACAACATGAAGAATGTTTGGAAGAAATGCACGTTGTTTCAATTTAGTTCCCAGGCCGGAATACTTATGGCTTTTTCATAATGTCCAGACAATGTGCCATAAAAAGATTGCAAGTTTGGTAGGTAAATGACAATCTGCGATGACAGGATGATGTGTGTGTATATATATATTTTAACCTTAGAAACAGAAATTGAGAAAGCTAACCAAGAAATGACATGGAGCAAGACTATCTTTGTAACTAAGAAGAAGGAAGTTCAAGGGCACAGAATACTATTTTTTTTAAATGAACAATAATTCATCACCCTTTAAAACCCTGTGCAACACATGCCTTCAACATGCTCACACCATGTCTTCCTATCCTCTGCCATCCATTCAAGGTCCTTTCATATTTTCTTTATCTCTTTTAGTTCTATCTCTAATGCCCTCCTTCATGTGATTTCTGGTCTCCCTCTATTTCTCTTACTGAGGGATTCAAGACCAAGAACTGCCATGTAATGCTATCAACTTGTTTCCTTGATGTGTGTCCTACCGAACATCCAACAATTTGTTTCCTCACCTCGTGTTCCATTTGGTTTTGTCTGTTTCTTTCCATTCACCAACACTGGTGATCTTGTCATAATATGTTAATCCTTCCATTCTCATTTACGAAATTCTGTAATTACCAACACTGCCACTGACAACTACTGCTGACTTCGGCTTGCCCAAGATGGCGTTGATAAGAGAAGTTACTAGAACACACACAAAACAAAAAAGAAAGCAAAGATGCCACATAAGGAAACTGAGAAGGCAGTCAGTGACAGCTCTGTGAATGCCCCCTTTTTTTAACCCTGCAGATCCTCACCAGGCATTGCATGCGACTATGCTTCCAGCCAAACAGACAGGAGCATGCAGGAAGTATGGCTGCCCTATTTCAAAACTTTTCAAGCATAAATTAGGTTTTGGTATCAATAAAACAAATGCACTGTTTCAAAAACATCTAATTAAGCACATTTAAAAGAAAAGAAGTGTATAAAAAACTGCATAAAAGGATTCGATACTAAATCAAATTAACAAGATTAAGATTTCCACAATTTTAAAGGCTGCACTCACCTGCAATTTTGTCATCGTCAGATGCATTCTGCTCATCTTCAGTTTTATCTTCCCCATCTGCATCATCTCCCCTACCACCCACATCTGCCGTCCCAGTTCCATCCAACAAGGGAACCGAGCTGCTGTGACCCATCACCCCAATGTTGTTGCTGCCAGCACCTTTCTTTCCATCATTAATATTGTCCTCAGCATCACTGCTGTGGGTGCTGCTGTGGTTGCTAGTAAGGGTGAACTTACGGGCCATGCGTGAAATATTGTTACCCATAAGACTTGTGATGGTGTCGAAGACACTTTCGTCTGGGTCATCATTGGGTACAGTGAGCTCATGCTCGTTGTGGTACTTCTGCAAAGCCAAGGCTATCTGCTCTGAAAAAGAGAGAGAAAACCCGCAACTGACAACCGGCTGTCCTGTTTATGATATGTTATAACCAAAAAAACATCTACAAAGCTATCAGCACAGAAACAGTCATGACAACAGTTTTACCAATGTTTAGGAATACTATAATGCTTAACTATTTATCTACATTAAAATATTTTTTTTCTAAAAAGAATAATTTTTTCTGAGTTTATATTGTCTACATTAGTGTCTTTCAAAGTGTGGAGTCATAGGGCACACTGCAGAATTTCTTTACTGTACTTTATGAGACTTTTTTTAGCTGCAGAAAGCAATTCATTAAATATGTATGTACGAGAATGGTGTATTGTAGAAATACCCACATGTTTGTTTACGATTGTGCTGTCTTGCATCACAGGCGGTACACTTGCCTTTAAAGCAGACTAGTAGGACACTAGGTGTTTCGTATGCGCTGAGGTCTGTGCCTATAGTCTGCTTTAAGTGTTTTGATTTTTTTTTTTTTTTTTTCTGGACATAGGATATCCTGTATAACTTCTATTATTTATATGAATAAATCAATAGCATATACTATATGTGCCTTATGTAGTTTGCTGGGTTCTCTTATGAGACAAAGAAAGAATATGTTTACTGCTTCCTCAAGCATGTTGTACAAGATGATTAACAGGAGGTTACATATGTAGGTGGCAACCTCCTTATGCAAAATAAACTGCTCCAGAAATCACTGCAGCAAGAGGAATTGAATGCTTTGTGCAGGCTTCCAGTAAGAGGACCAGCTGCAATGGTGGCTCCATGCTCCACAGGGAACAAAAAGGACAATGATGACATACTATATGCACTAGTGTAGAGAAAATAGCAATATTAAAACTACCCCCCAATTACCTTCACCCGACAGGGGAATACCAGCAAGACTAAGCTCTCACAAGGGATACACAATTATTATAAGTATATAAACCTATAAAGCGGTATTGAAAATTATTATAAGTGTGGAAAGCTGATTCAGGTATGTTGTAAGAGGCAACTAATATGAGATTGTGGGAGCCGTGCTGGTGTAATGGCTACAACGATGTACTGGCGACCAGGTGTTCATGGTTCAAACCCGGGCGTCGGCGTTTGAAGAAATGTTTACGACCGGAAATTTGACTGAATAATCCGAACGGCTCCTGCACATAAATCCCGTGTGGATGGTAAGGAGCGAAGCTCCTGACCGGGTTGGAAGGAAAGTCCACTGACCCCCCAGCCTCGCAATGACATGTCATTGGGCCAAAAGGGCTAGAAAGCTCGAGTGCCGCTGGTTATAAAAAAAAAAAAAAAAAAAAAAAAAATATGAGATTGTGTATGGAGGCTGGTAACCTTATCATATCAAACTAAGTGCTACAGAAACCACCACGTATGAGCACAGATGTGTTTTGGTAGAGGCTTCCTACAAGGATGCCAGCTACAGTGGTGACTCCATGCTCTACAGCAGGGTTACCTAATCTTGTTTTGTACCATGGGCTCCTTTAATTATCCAACGAATGATACGGACCCCTTTGATTGTCCGATGAAGACTACAGACCCCTTTGATTGTCTGATGAAGGCTATGGACTACTTTGATTGTCTGATGAAGGCTACGGACCCCTTTAATTGTTCGATGAAGACTACAGACCCCTTTGATTGTCTGATGAAGGCTACGGACCCCTTTGATTGTTCGATGAAAGCTACGGAGGACCCCTTTAATTGTTCTATGAAGGCTACAGACACCTTTGATTGTTCGATGAAGGCTATGGACCCCTTTGATTGTTCGATGAAGGCTACGGACCCCTCTGATTGTTCGATGAAGGCTACGGACCCCTTTGATTGTTCGATGAAGGCTACGGACCCCTTTAATTGTTCGATGAAGGCTACAGACACCTTCTCGGAAAAAATCTTTACATTTAAATTGTATGGTGTGTTCGCAGACTGATTCTATCATTGGGCCCCCAAGTGGTCCATGGACCACAGATTAGAAAACCCTGCTCAACAGGGAGCAAAAAGGGAAATGAATGACTGTCATGGTATACTTCTGGCCTTTAATGAAAAACAACATAAATGACATAATCATCACATCTGCCTAACAACCAAGTAACTTAGTCGTTCCCCTTCTACCGTGAGGTGTAGAGGTTTGGAAGAGAGAACGTCAGACTATCCTATCAGCTGTCTTCCTCCTGGCCTGGTTCCATTCTAGTCCTCGGTCCTTCAAAGATTGTCTAATGTTGTCCTCCCAGCGGACTCTGGGTCATCCTGGGGGGTCTGGATCCCTGGCTCTTTGTTTCCCATGCTTGTCGTGATAGCCGATCTTCTCCCATTCTGCAGACATGGCCAAACAATCTTAGTTGGGACTGTTCTACTTGGGTCTGCAGGGGGTGGGATTTTAGGCCTTGACGTAACGTCTGGTTGCGCACCATGTCTCTTCTTGTTACTTCAACCACCTTCCTCAGATACCTCATTTCTGAGGTTTGGATCTGGCTTTTGTGGGTTGTAGTCATTGCCCATGACTCGCATCCATATGTCAAGACTGGGACATAGGTGGAGCAGTATACAGCCATAACAACCAAGTAACTCGAAAATAAAATATAAACTTGTATATGATTTTCATTGATACCTACTTCATAATTTATCATTAATGGGGTGTTTATGGCTTATACGGCACATGAACTTATATCATTAATGGGGTGTTTATGGCTTAAACGGCACATACACTTATATCGTTAATGGAGTGTTTATGGCTTAAACGGCACATGCATTTTATATCATTAATGGGGTGTTTATGGCTTAAATGGCACATGCACTTATACCATTAATGGGGTGTTTATGGCTTAAAGGCACATGCACTTATATCATTAATGGGGTGTTTATGGCTTAAACGGCACATGCACTTATATCATTAATGGGGTGTTTATGGCTTAAACGGCACATGCACTTATATCATTAATGGGGTGTTTATGGCTTAAACGGCACATGCACTTATATCATTAATAGGTGTTTATGGCTTAAACGGCACGTGCACTTATATCATTAATGGGGTGTTTATGGCTTAAACGGCACATGCACTTATATTATTAATGGGGTGCTTATGGCTTAAACGGCACATGCACTTATATCATTAATGGAATGTTTATGGCTTAAACGGCACGTGCACTTATATCATTAATGGGGTGTTTATGGCTTAAACGGCACATGCATTTATATCATTAATGGGGTGTTTATGGCTTAAACGGCACGTGCACTTATATCATTAATGGGGTGTTTATGGCTTAAACAGCACATGCACTTATATCATTAATGGGGTGTTTATGGCTTAAACGGCACATGCACTTATATTATCATCATCATTTTCCTGTGCACTCTTTCTGGAGAATAGAGCCACCACCTGCAGATGATCTCCTTGCATGAAGTCTGCACCTAGCACTCTCATGCTCTTGCAGTGGTCATTTATGTATCAATGTGTTTTAATGATGAGGTTGCCAGCCCCAGACCCTTCACTCATCGTCTTGACATTGTCCTGCCACTAGACCATGTCGGGGCATGGACGAGAGAGTGAGGCTGACTCGGTGCAAATCTCCCTCATTTTAATCCAATTCATGAAGACAGACTACGAGAGATGTCGATGGTCCTCATCGAACACGATGGACAAATCATCATCATCATGCCCGCCCCACGCACTACCTTATGTCAGTCACCTTGTCCGATATGCCTGAGGGGGCATTAGTCTTACTCACTAGAGACTCCTGGGGGAACTACACAGGGCAAACTTCTAACACACTGTAAGTAAATTTGTCTGTCTACCTTATACAATAATACTGTACATTAAAATAGTACATACTTGTACTGCTAATCAAACTCATTTGGTTTATACATTATTAATTCATTATACTTTGAAAGCTTCCATTTAACTGCATATACTATATGTCATTGACGTACATTACATGACTTACACTGCTAAGCTAACACACTGCATAAGTAAATTTTTGAGATTTATTATGCATGGCTTACTTATACTATTAAATCGATTAATGTTTTATTCATAAAGCTACTTAATTAAATTACATAAAATTTAAAATGCTAGTCCATTAAAAAAAAAAAATTTATATTGTTAATCTACTAATAACATGTACTCTGCTTGTTTCCTGAATAAAACCGAAATACTGCTACAAGCAAATAAATCTTCTCTGTATTTACCACAGATAAATAAAATCCGTTAATTAAAAGTCATTTTCAAAATAAGAGAGAAATAACAAATGGCTTACATATACGATAATGTGCAATAGGATTAGTTAGTAGACAGCATCTTAAGAAATGAATTTTGAACTAGTCACTAGCAACTACAGTCCTGTGCAAACTGAAAGCATTCCTACAAACTACTGACATTATATGGTGCTTAATAAAAATAACTTTAAAAAAAAATCTATAAAATTGTTTAACCACAAGAGATTACCAGGATATAAATAAATTGATGAAATAACATCCGTTGAAGCTTTACTACAATATTCCTTTAAAAAAGAAAAGGTAAAGGGTAAAGGATCCCGTTACACGCCCATAGAGGCATATGGGAATATTGCGTTGGGCCCATATTTTCTTGACCATCGGCACACTAGGGGTGATGTGTTCAGCATCACGCCGGCCGCCTTAACCTTCCCAGAGTTCCCCCGGTACCCAATTCATGAGGCTGGGTCGACCCCGGAGCCGTCTGCAGTCTAAAAAAATCCCACCTGAACTGGGGATCAAACCATGGACCACCAAGCTAAGAAGCCAGTGCACTAACCACTGTGCTACCACGGCTCCTTTTAAAAAAGAAAGGTGTACAATAATCATCATCATCAGTTTCCTTTGCACTCCTTATGGAGCATGGAGCCATCATTGCAGCTGGCATGAAGCCTGCACCAAGCAGTGGTGTCTGTGGCAACTAGTTTCACATGATGAGGCTGCCATCCCCCATGTCTGGTCTCAAATTAGTCACCTAGTTCAACCTGTCTCTGGTGCAGTAGTCCTACACATTCTTTGCCTCCTCAGAGATGCCCCAGGAACTACGATGAGGCTCTGAGTGTTATACAACATGTTCATTTCCTATACTGCTAGTCAACTAATACAGAGCCCCTATTACGAATGACCAGACCACAAGATCTTTTATATTTGGACATGTGCCCTAATATAACTGATGGGCTCTGTGTCTAGGTTGAATTAAGCTCTCAATAAGGCATACCTGACTCTTTCGACAGGTTAGGGACCAGAGCACTGACGAAAGTCGAAAATCGACGAAAGTTGAAGCATAGCCTTTATTTAGTTTGCAAATGCATTAGGGCCGCCAAAAAATGTAAATAACTAACTATATAACACTTGCGAATGCGCGCAACACCTAAATAAATAGAAATAAACATAAGAATATAGAAAATACAGTAATAAATAAAAAATACGTAAATAAAATCTTACTTTAAAATTATTATTGAGTAATTAGACGATGAATATATGCAGTATGTTCAATTCTGAATGTTGGTGATTTAGGGGGATTCTTCATTCAAAGACTGAACGACGAAAGAAACAATATGTCGCGCGGTGGTGACGAAATGCGAGGAAAGAGCGAAGCGATGAAACTCGAAGCGTCGAAAGTCGAGGTATGCCTGTATTATAAAAAGATAAAGACAGTCCCATAGCAGATACTGCCATAGGGGAATGAAGTGTTTCAGACTTCACCATCCTAGGTCCAGCATCGAGAGGTGGGGGTGACGTTCCCTTCCTCGCTGCCTTTTCTTTCCCTAACTCAAAGAGTAGAGTCAGGTACCCATTTACAGCTGGGTATACTGCAGTATGTCAGTTTCCGTGATTTGAACCCGGCACCTTTGCTGCAAGAGGCAAGCACTCTAACCAATTAGCTATACCAACCATCCCTTACAAATGAGCTAATCAAGCAAAAAAAAAAAATCTGATTTGCCAGCACAAAAATGAATGTGTCAAATAATCTTTTTCCATTATATTTTTTAAAACATAATATTTAAAACTTTGAAACTTATTAATCAAACATTTTCATGTCTTAATGATGTTAATTTTTCTAAAATCTGTTTTTTGTTGTTGTTGTTTTTTTAAATTTATCATCAAGGTTAAAATATATATCACATAAAACAAAATGTTCTAAGGTAGGGAACAAACTACAGGTGAGATCAATATTGATAGATGAAGAAATATGATACAGAAGGAATGGAAAATAAAAGAGTTAAAAACAAAAGTACAGAGGTAGTTCTAAGCTTGCACAATTAAAACGATGCCCAAAAATGCAGAACAAATAAAATCTGACACATACTCAACAACAACAAAATAAATTAATGCACTGCTAAGGGAGACTATGTTCTTCTAACAAATAAAATCTGTCACATACTCAACAACAACAAAATAAATTAATGCACTGCTAAGGGAGACTATGTTCTTCTAACAAATAAAATCTGTCACATACTCAACAACAACAAAATAAATTAATGCACTGCTAAGGGAGACTATGTTCTTCTAATATTCTACCAAACATTACAAGTTTTAACTGTTTAAAAAAAAAAAAGAAAAAAAAAACATGCTGTGAAGTGTATAAGACAACAATTTAAACTAACTAATATAATAAGTGCAAGCGACATCATTATAAATAGAAGAACAAATGTATTAATGGCTGTGAAGATTGATGAGAAGAATGAGGTTACTGTTTATCAGAATCAACAACATTGCACTCCGGGCAAACCCATAAGTGCTCAGTCTCCCTCAGCAAATGCTGAAGGGTAAATGTCAAAGAATGAGGCGTATAGAGGAAGTGTTGGAGAGGTTGGTCTTTCAGCCTGAACCCCAGTAAAGGTGACAGTGAGACAGAAGACTGGATGACTTTTAACTCTTCTGCTTCTTAACTCTTTAAGTCCCAATCGACTTTATAAAGGCTCAGGCGTTAGACGCGCTTGGCCCAATCGACTTTAAAAAGCCTTTAGTATATGTGCCTCTGTTTGAGACTGTTTCTAATTATAACTACCCACAAACCACCCAAAACGTCATTTCCGACTGCAAGTACATTCTTTTTAAATACCGCACGTGTTTAAGAGTGAATGTGTTTCTGTTTTGAGATATTTATTTTAGATTTTTAAAGCAATTTTTTTAAGCGCATATTCTCCATTTTACCATGAATAACTAATCATTTTTTTAAGCGCATATCCTCCATTTTACCTTGAATAACTAATCATTTTTCAATGAAAGCTTTTATACTTGTAGCACAAGAGTAAAGTACATCCAATTACCTTCAGTTTCATATACAACAACAAAGTTATTTATGCATATGAACAGTTTAAAAAATTATTTCCAAACAACAACAATAAAAACGCACTGGGGTGGCCATTTTTGCTTGGGCCAAACCCACTTTTTTGCTTGGGACTGAAAGAGTTAACATGACAGCTTGCAGAGGAAGCAGGGCGTGCATCCTTGACATGATGGAAGGAGGATACATAAATGTATGAAAGCACAATATGGAATGTATATTGACTTGTTGAATATTGAAAACTGAAAAAGATCCTAGAAAAGTGATTTGGACATGAGATACACCAGTCATTCTTAGCTGTCAATGAGTTTAAGCCTCTTCAATTTCTAACACGATAAAGTTGATTAATTTTTTTTTTAATTTATAATTTTAAGCTTTGAGATTTTCAGCTAAGTAAATGAAGCAAAGAATAATACTTTCTAGCTATCTGGTTAGAATACAAAGAATACTGGTTAGAATACTGGTTAGAGTCATCTTCAGAATGCAGGCAGTCTAAATCAGCAGTTCAAGAAGTAAAATTACTACCCTGACCACATGATTTTCCCATTATTCTAAATGGCAATGTGATCACGATAAGAAAGTGGGATGTCACTAAGAAACTGTGAATTATTTACAATATAGAAGTATGAAATGATGAGAAGAATGTTGAAATAAGCTTCATTTTACCAATGGAGTTTATACATTTTGAATAATTAAAAACCATCAATATAAACCCAAAAAAAAAAATTTGTAGTTCTTAAAACACAGACTATGAAAATAGCCATTGTGAAAGCATTTGGTTTAACTCTTTATCTCCGGAACACCAATTAAGCAGTGTTTTACTTACCCCAGTAAACTGAATCCCAGATTAAACAATATTTGTGTCTTGCTCACTTTGCTTCTACTACACTTATTAATTTTTGAAATATTCAATGTACTAATACTTCAGTGCTGAAAATAAGTACTTTTTCCCATTTTCATTAATGTGCTTTAGAAATTCCATATCTGATAAGTTGTTTTCTTTTTATTAAACATTTCTGGTTTTTTTTTAAACTGATAACATTAGAATGCAAAGCAGTTTTTGACATTTAAAGCATGCAATTTATGACAAACTGCAACTACAACATACATAATAATAAATTACAACTGTTATGGGTGAATTCTGTTACAGAATAATTGTTACAAATTGTGTAAACTACAATACAATTTGTCCATAATTTCAAAAGTAAAACGCTGACATTTTAAAAGCTATATCTTGTATTTACCTTGTTTTAATACTGTAAAAAAACATAGAAGTAATCATTAAAACTGCCTTATTCATTGTCCCTCTTAAAGATACAAAGAATTATAAAAATATTCGCATAGTTAAGATTTTATAAATTTCAGTTGATAACATTAGGACCGAATACGCATTTTGACATATGAATTTGTCTTTTCTTTTTTTTTTTTTAAATCTCTTATGTGGCTTAATTTTAGCTAAAATTTCATTGTAGTTTTTTATTATTGTGTCTGGATGCATGTTTTTAACATTGTAATTATAGAAAACAATGTTTCTGTGAATTTAATGGACTATATTAGACTGTGGAAAAATAAGCCGTAAAATGTTGACCTTTAGAAATTTATCCTACATTTACACTATTAAAAAAAAAAAAAATGAAATAAAATATCAAAAAAGCAGTAATAATGCATTATACATAAAGAATATCCATTTAGCTATAAATAAAATAAACGGGAAGATTTATTAAACTGATTGTAGAGTTATGATTTTGTAAGCCATCTAATAGAAGATAATTTTGGATTCCTAAAGAGCCCCCCCTCCCCCATTTTGGGCACAGCTGGAAATACTCCCTCTCCCATCCCTGTATGAAGGTCTCAATGAAAAAACAATGGTCAAGAAACTGAAAAAGATGTGATGCTGATACATCATGAATGACACTAGATGTGAAACTTCTGCACATGCCAGTTTATCAATGATGAAATATGCTAGGAATGGATGACAGGGCAAGGAGTTCTATATTTATATTGATTCTTCTTTGATCCATAACCGCCAATCGCCAAAGCAGTCAGTGGCCATCACGCCTGGTGGCGTCTTGTAGGGCAGCAACAAATTGATTCCACTTTGCTTGGTTGGCGGCCATCCTTCGTACAGTGACCCAACTCTGGTTCATTCTTTGCATCTCAGCTTCCACAGTTCTCCGCCAAGTTGTTTTTGGTCGGCCTCTCTTTCACTTTCCCTCGGGGGTCCATAGCATAGCTGTTCTTGTGATGGTATCAGGGTCCCTTCTGAGGACATGGCCAACCCATCTCCAGCGTCTGCCAGCTATGATGGTGTGCATGTCCTCCTGGTTACTCCGAATAAGTAGTTCTTGGTTGCTGATGGTGTTTGGCCAAAAGATTCGGAGAATTTTCCTTAGGCAGATTGTGTGGAAGGAGGACAGTTTCAACATTTCCTTCTCTGTTACTCTCCAAAGTTCCACACCATAGAGAAGCACAGAAAGTACACAGCTCTCATACAGTCTTAATTTGGTGTTTGTGCTGTACTGGGAAGACTTCCAAATGTTGTTGAGAATATTGATTATAATATTGATTAATAGAGTGATATTTTAATTTATTCAGAGGAGGCACAGAAAAACTTTGAATAAAACTGGTGTATAATTACTGAAATCAGTTAGCAGAACAAAAGCTACATTACTGGGGCACACATCCTCACTATTATTAGTAACTTGATTTGTGATGCTCGAGAAAGATCTGAGTAAAGCCATCATTCACGACGACAACCAGTCAAAACACATATGTTAAAAAAAACCAAAAAACAGGTGAATGAGAAATTTCACATTGAATGCAAGAAATCTAAAAGCCATCAAAGCATAAGTCATATGTCTGAGATCAATAATAAAAACTGCTTCTGCGTAATATGAAATTAAGATAAACAGAAAAGGAACAAAAATAGGAAGGTAGTATGGTATGCAAATTAGCTGACTACAATTAAGTACTAAACTGCTAAAATAAAAACAGACCAAAGGAAAACACTGCGATCTATAAGGCAAGGAGAAAATGAAAAAGCAGACACATCAATTAGGAGACGGTCATGGTTCCTACCATAGCGTTCAAACCGAGCACTGGAGCCCCTTTTGGGCAGGTGTGCATCCCCGTTGCTAGGGGGGACCTTTGGTATCTCTAAACAATGCAAAGGGTAAAACAGTCAGATACAATACAAATATCAGGTAGTAGACTCTTGAGTACAATATATATATATATTAAAAAAACAGAGAGACAAATGATAAGAAAATATTTAACCCTGAAATAACTACAATTGTATATGATATGCTAACTGTATATTATTAATTCTGGGAAACATGCTAATTGTTTAATTTTACTGAAGCCAAAGCAACAGTCATAAGTTGATAGCAACAGTCATAAGTTGATAGCGACAGTCATAAGTTGATAGCCACAGCCTCGTTCAGTGCACTGTAATGCACTTGTCAAAACACATTTAAGTAGCAAGAGCTGCTTCTCAGAGAAATTTTACAAACTTCAATGAAATATACTGGTTTAAAATTCAATTCAAAAACTTAAAATTGTTCTTTGTAGTTTAAGATGAAAGGAAAGAAAAGAGAATTTATAAAATACAAAGGAATGACAAAATGTTGCCTTAAGTTTCATAAAGGTTTAACATGCTGGCAAGATAAAAAATAAAATATAAAAAATGAAGGGTTTTCAAGATTTTATTGGCTAGTATGGTCTTTACTGAGGCTTCAAGTTAACAGAAGAAAACATCAAAAAATACTTTTAGAAAAATATGCACAAGTCCTCATGTTATATATGCCAGTTTTTGTGTCCCCATCAAGAGTGAAATATCCATGTTTGAGTTACTCTCTTGCTGTAGGTGCAAAACTTGTCATTATTATTTGCTACCCACAAAACTACCCAACTAGTGGTAAATTTCTCAATATTAAATTAGGAGTATTGTGGAGAAAAAAAAGAACTAGCAGAACAAATTAATCCTGAGATAGAAAAAAAAGGATAGACCCAGCAGCTTCAAATTCTCGACTGTGATGGTTCAGTAGTCATCAATTTTTATAATGAAAATACATGTAGTAACCCCCATATAGAAAGAGTTAATTCTGCCTCATTCAGAAATATCACAATAATATCAAATTTGGTGTGCATTATTTGTCACACATTTCACCTGTGATATAATGATTCCAATGAATGTCATGCAGATATGCAATGCTTAACAAGGATAGTGATAGCTAGATTTTGCTTTTAGATGAAGTCACCATCTATCTACTGTTGGCAAATCCAATGTCTAGCCAACGAACACAGCAGTACTGCAGACGTGAACAGTACTTACAGTGGAGCTGAAAGTGAGGTCTGCATAAACATTAAACCCTTAAGCATGTCGTACAAGGTGACTAATATGAGGTTGTGCATGGGACTGACAACCTCATCGTGTAAAAAAAATTGCCATAGAAACCACCACTAAAGGGGCATGTGAATGCTTGGTACAGTCTTCCTACAAGGGGCCCGGCTACAGAGGTGGCTTTATGCTCCATAACAGAAAATGATGATGATAAACATTAAAGTTCAAACACTTTTAACTTAGGACTACTTCTTCTTTTTTCTACATTTACTCTCATATAACCACATCTATTGCTCTCATAAAGTTGGTGGTCTGTCTCAGGCTTCTCTCGTCACCATATACAAGTGTTTCTCCCTCAAATGGGTTGGCAAAAGCTATGCTGCCAATCTTCTCCTCCCAAAGATCTGAGTCTTGGAGGGCACATTCTACTGCATTTTTTTTTTTTACATCTTCCCCACATGAACACTTGTCTGATATCAATAAATTAAAATATACCCTTCTGGAAAGTTTGAATATTTGAAGTGAAGGGACAACATTTTTTAAATGTACTTGAAAGAATGATGCAGAGAGCATGAGAAACAGAAAGACTCAAATACAGTGGTGAAAAATATAACCATAATAACAAACGTGAGGCTTACAAGAAAAGAACAAAAAAAGAAACAGCACTGAAATAACATTCTGAAATTATTGTAAATCAATCATTAAATGTGAAAAATCAATGAAATGTTACATTTAGAACTCCACTCCCCGACTACAGAACAGACGAACTTTATTTTCAAAGGGTTAAGAATTGAGTATGGAGCCCCATCTAACATTCTGCCCTTCCTCTTTCTCTCATCATACATACTGTACTCTTTCATCCTCACATTTACTTTAAGCAATATTTAGGCATGTATCATTATAAAAGTAATATAACATCATTCATTTGCAATATCCAATCATAATCGAATTATGTATATTTATAAAATAAATTAATAACACAAAATTAAAACACAAAACAGAAAGTAATAAAAAAAAAACAACAAAAATAAAATTACAAACAAACTCGCAATTTCATAAATATGGTACTAGTATGGATCTAATTTTCCACAAAATTTCAAGTCAGTATAACAAGAAAATATCAGTACTATCTGATTACTTATACAAAGATGGTATTAATGCTGATTCAATTTTTCCCCAAATTTCAATTTAGTATAACAAAGTAAAGGATCCCGTTACACGCCCATTGAGGCATATTGGGAATATGGTGTTAGGCCCATATCTTCTTGACTGTCGGCACACTAGGGGTGATGTGGTCAGCATCACACTGGCCGCCTTAACCTTCCCAGAGTTGCTCTGGTACCCATTTGGGGCTGGGTCGACCCAGGAGCCGTTTGTGGCCTAAAAAAATCCCACCTCATCTGGGGATCGAACCATAGACCACTGCGCTAGGAAGCCAGTGCACTAACCACTATGCTACCGCGGCTCCTAAGTATAACAAGGAAATATCAATTCTATCTAATTAATTTCATGAAGATGGTATTAGTGCTAATCCAACTTCCCCTCCCTAAATTTCAAGTCAGTATAACAAGAACAGATCAGTAACAATCTAAGCAATTTCATAAAGACAGAGCTAGTACAGATCAAAATTTAAGCAACAACCATCAATTTTGTTAGTTCATAAATTATTCCCTAAACCAACATTTGATATCAATAATGGCACAAAACCAACTAGTCCCATTTCAAATGTGTGGTCTACTTTTGCAATGTGAAAAAATCACTATATATGGTAGGGTGCATACAACAACAACCAAAGCATAATCACATGTGATATTCTACTACCTAGATTGTCATTCCGTCTCCGAGGAACACTCTTCAGAGCTTCAGGGCTGATCTTGGAGTACTCCTCTCTTGTAACACTCATATAAAAGCAGTAATCTCCTCCCTAAGTGAGACAGAACAACAGCTGAGTCATTACTGGATTACTCACCTTGAAATCAAAGAGTGACAACAAACTACCAAGGTTCCTGAAAAGATGTTGCGCACAGGTGAGCTCTAGCTGCTAAGCCAATCAAACACAATCTACTGTCAAGATAGTTAAAAACAATGTCTTCAGAAATCACCATAATTTAATCGCCAGATAACTAAAAACATTATCTTAAGAAGTCACATATTTTACTGACAAGATATTTAAGAACAATGTCTTAAGATATCATCAGAGATGATAGAAAACTATTTACAGAGCGATACAACAGGAGGCAATCTGATCATCAGAAGTAGTCCCCCCATCCGACAAGTGTTTCGGTCCAGTATACTCCTTTACACTCTAAGGGGGGCGGGCCCACTCCCAAGTGTCTCAGCCTCCTGTTGTCTTGTATCGAAAATGAACCCACTCCACTTATGGTAGCAACTTTAAAATCCACACCTCTGCCAGCCGTGGAGGCAATTGTGAAAGTAACAAAGAGAAGACAAATTATTCCATTCTTTCCGTCGCACATCACATCTAAGGACACACACTGAGACACCTGTGCATAGCCGACGAGGCTAGCCACTGTGCGCTAGCAACTGAAATTCTGTGCCTAACACCTCTTATAATATACGCCGCCTGTTGCCCCTCAGTCACAGCCCTTTCACTAGTACACAAAAAAACTCAATGTATTGTGGACTTAGAAAAATTCCTGGTGTTTTCTGTACTGCAGCGTTTACTGTCACGATTTCCATTGCCCAATGCGGTTGTTCCACAGCCAGCCTGATGCCATTTCAGCAGTTTTACTAAGCCTCTTCATTGCCCATGTTCTCGACTGTCCCCTCAGCCCCAACAGTTTAAATAAATCACAAGCCCTCTTGCACCCACCTCAACAGCCATGACCCTTGCAGTGAACCCATCGTATCTCAGATCCGCAGCCAGATCATTATACTTGGCCGCTTTGAACGAATGTTGCTCGTCCAATCTGGATTCAAATGGCACAGTCAGTTCAATCAGTATAACATGAAGCGCTGCTGAAGAATGAAGCACTATATCCGGCCGTCTCCACGATTTTCTGATACTCTCTGGATATGCCCCTCGTCCAGGTAGGTCTACCGCCATCTCCCAATCGTTTGCACAGTCAAGAAGAGAGGGTAAACTGCTACCAGGTTTACTCGGTTTGAGGTGTGCTGACTTTCCTGCCCTCAGAAAGTATGTATTTGTGGTGCTCGGCCTGAGTTTGCTATTCGCCTTCATCCTTGCCAGGTCTATTGTCGCAGCAAGCTCATTTAGCACCTTGTTATGGCGCCAAGTGTATCGCCCTTGCCCTAATGACACCTTACACGCTGAGAGCACGTGTTCAAATGTCTGCCTCCCCTGGCACAGGGGGCACTGCTCATCATCCGACTTTCCCCATTTCACAAGGTTTGTGGCCGACGGCAGCAGGTCATACATTGATCTAACAACGAAGCTGAGCCTAAGAGGTGCCATATGCGATATATCATTCCATGTCAAGGACCTCTGCAGGGCTCCCTCCCATGTCTCCCACATTGGCCTTGTTGGACCTGCTGCACTGCTTTTTGCAACCTCTTATCATTCTCAGCTCCTCGTATCTCCTGAACTACCATGTCTCTGCGCTTCCTGCTTGATGCCTTGGACCACCAGCGGATGTCTCCATGACCAAATCCCCGTCTATTCGTTTGTGTGTATCCGATTACCTCCCTCAGTTTGAGTCACTCTTGGGCAGCATCAACAGCTTCTTCCACTCTCCATTTCTTCCCGTTTTCAGTGTGGGCTGAATGGACTTAACCACGTCATCAGCTGACTCGCATAGCATCATTGCAAGCCTTGCCTTTCCAACTTTGTACTCTTCAACAACTGACTTGAAGGGAAGCAGAAGTTTTGACTTTTTGCAGTACAGTGCTACATCTGACAGACCTGGTGAAACCCCTAGCCATTTCCTCATGAACTTGTTGACCTTCTGCTCTATAGCTTCCACTGTACTTGTGCTTATTTCATATATAAGCAGTGGCCACAGCAACTTCGATATCAACATGAACTGGAGGCACCACAGTTTGAACTTTCCCAGGGGTCTGCTTTGGTCTATGATCTGTAGTCCTCTGTCTGCCATTTCTATTGTCTGTTACACTGCCTTTGAGTCTTTTAATGAGGCATCGTACACCCTGCCAAGACTTTTAACAGGTTCCTCAATGACAGTGGGGATTCTTTGGTTGGAAACCATGAATATGACCTCAGCTATCTTCCCTTTCCTGACTGATAGGCTTCTCGACTTCTTGGGTTTGAAGCTCATTCTGCTCCAGCTGACTAGTTCATCCAGGCATGCTAACATCCTCCAGGCCTGATGTTCATCTGATGTCAGAATTGTTGTGTCATCCATGAATGCTTTGAGCGGTGGCATGTGACACATTCCGCCGAGCTTTGGACCTATAGCCATTCCTTCAGCTGCATTGAGGATAGTTGTGTACTCTCTGGTTGAAAATCTGACAGAAAACCCTGCGAAATACAGCTTCAGCATTGCTGCAATCTCTTGTGGAACATGATACATTTCTAGGGCCTGCCACAACATCTGGTGTGGAACGGATCCATAAGCATTCGCTAGATCCAACCAGATTACATGGAGGTTTGTTCTGTCAGACTTTGCCTTTTGGATTGCTTCCCAGATCATTGTGGCATGCTCTAGACATCATGGTGTACCTGGGATACCTCCTTTCTGAATGGTAGTGTCAATGTACCCATTTGCCAGGAGGTATGTAGTGAGTCTTTTCGCCATCACTGAGAAGAATATCTTCCCTTCCACATTGAGTAGTGAGATTGGCCTGAACTGACTGATGTCTGTGGAATTTTGTTCCTTCGGGATGTAGACTCTGTTCGCCTTTCTCCATTCCTTGCTTACAAGCTGGGTTTTCCACGCATTCTTCAGTAAACGGAGCAGTCGTTTGAGCACCTCAGGGCATCTCTTTTACACCACATATGGAACACGATTAGGACCTGGAGCTGACTTGCACCGAGCTTTCTGGACAATGCTTTCTACCTCTTGCACCGTTGGGGGCTCGGTATTAAATTCAGCTCCTGGCTTACTCGGCCATTTAAGGCCTGCCATGCTGCTGAGCGGCTCATCTTTGTGACCATCTGAATGTCATTCTAAGGTGTTCTTCCAGGTCTTCTTTCCTGATGTTTAGCGTACCCGACCGTGGCTGCTTAAACAGTTCTTTGGCAAACTTGAAGGGCTCCCTGAATTATCTTTCCCTATCCCTTCATCTTATGTTGGCCTTTCATGCTCCCAAACCCATAACTCCTTCTCTGTGGCAACTGTCTGAACCATTTGATTGGGTTATCTTCCCTTCTTCTGGAAAATTTCCTGATTTCGCAGATTTAGCTTAAGTTACCAAGAAGCGACCCGTTAAAATTGGTCTCCTGCTCTAAAAACAGCTATCTTTTCTAACGAGACCCTTGAACGGGGAAAAAACTACAGGTTGAAAGTTTTCATTATTTCCCAGGATGGTGACACAACAAGAGAAATCCAAGCGCCTTCAATAGATTATCTAACATTTGGAACTTACGATCATTGAATATACATACCAAGCTTCGTCTGTTTAATTCAAATGTTATCTCAGTGTTAACATACGGCTGTGAGAGTTGGAAAATAACAATTTCTTGGAGAACAAGCCATTTTTTACATTCGAGAACAAATGTCTTAGAAAACTCATGAACATCAGTTGGAAAGAATTCAAGCTTCCTTGTCTCCCTTATCATTGTCATGTCTACGAATGCAAAACCTGTACCATAACCTTTATTTCTACAAAGTAAGGCATTACGTTGGGCCTAAATAATGTGCTTCCTCCACAACGAACAACCTGGAGAGCACTGGTTTCTGCCTTATGCGCCGTGTTTGGCGCTTAAAGAATTTATTATTATTATTATTATCCCTTCGAGTCTTCCTTCTCTTCCTGCACAACCTTTCTGCTCTACAAAGGGCATTATGTTGGCCTTTCAGGTGCTCCCAAACCTGTCATAACCTTCCTTCTCTGTGGCAACTGTGTTCTTGAACAGTTTTCGGGCATGCTTCTTCTGTTTCCTGATTTCATCTATTTTATTTTGTCTTCTACTTTTCCGTGGTGGGTTACTTTCCCTTGCCTCCCTGACTCTGAACACTTTGTGACAGTGCAAATATATTATGTCGCCGAAGATTTCCAGCTTCTTCTCCAAAGTTATCTGCTTCAGGTTGTTATCCAACTCTTTTGCCAAGGCTTTGTCCAGCTGTTCCCAAAGCCCTTTTGCACTGGCAGGTGGAAACTTGATTGCATCTCCCTTCCCATCCAAGAAGTGTGTGAGATCATCATCAGGCAGATCAACTTGAATGTACCCAGCACTGTGGATTGACTCCTGGCTGCGTTCTTCTAACATCTTATCCGTCGAGACAGAGCGCTGTTGATCTCCCCCTGATGAACTCCCACACCCCTTTTTCGTTCTGTGGATTTTCATTCCTCTCTGAGTAGAGAATTTCCTACCACAGGCACATGGAAATTCCAGCCGTTGTTCAGAGCTCGAAGTCCGTGTAACGGGTCTGGTCGATTCCAATGAGGCGCCTGTGGATTCATCATCCTCCCCCCCTTTCGGTGAATCCTGGGGGCATCTATCGTTTTTGGGTTCTGTAGCAATTGTAATACATCATAATATACTGGCCAGATAGTTAAAAACAGTGTCTCAAGAAATCACCATATTTTAATAGCAAGATAGTTAAAAACAATGTCTTAAAATATCACCATAATTTACTGGCCAGGTAGTTAAAAACAGTGTCTCATGAAATCACCATATTTTATTGGTAAAATAGTTAAACACGATGTCTTTGGATATCACCATAATTTACTGGCCAGGTAGTTAAAGACAGTGTCTTAATATATCACCATAATTTACTGGCCAGGTAGTTAATTAAAAACAGTGTCTCAAGAAATCACCATATTTTAATGGTAAGATAGTTAAAAACAATGTCTTAAGATATCACCATAATTTACTGGCCAGGTAGTTAAAACAATGTCTTAATAAATCACCATATTTTAATGGTAAAAGAAAAGTAAAAGATCCCGTTACATGCCCATTGAGGCATATTGGGAATATGGTGTTAGGCCCATATTTTCTTGACCATCGGCGCACTAGGGGTGATGTGGTTAGCATCACGCCGGCCGCCTTAACCTTCCCAGAGTTGCTCTGGTACCCAATTCATGAGGCTGGGTCGACCCCGGAGCCATTTGTGGTCTAAAAATAAATCCCACCTCAACTGGGGATCAAACCATGGACCACCGAGCTAGGAAGCCAGTACACTAACCACTGTGCTACTATATTTTAATAGAAAGATAGTTAAAAACAATGTTTTAAGAGATCACCATATTTTAATGGTAATATAGTTCAAAACAATGTCTTAAGAAATCACCATAATTTACTGTCAAGATAGTTAATGTTTTAAGAGATCACCATATTTTAATGGTCAGACAGTTAAAAACAATGTCTTCAGAAATCACTATAATTTACTGTCAAGATAGTTAAAAAGAATCACAATATATACCACATCATCGCTAGAGGAAGAAAAAGCTTCTTCTTACTTTCAATTTGTAATGAGGCCCAGGGTTCAACTGTAGACGAGGTGATGCAGCCTCTGAATCTAGTACAGCCAAAAGAGCCACACCAAATCTAGAGACGGTAGTCAGAATTTGTAGTACAGGTATTTACAGTTCAAAGTTACCATATATAATGATAAAAATACAGAATGATGTGACTATTTTGCATGTAATAATGAATTAAAACAAGGTAAAGATAGTGCTATAGCAGAAACAGCCGTACGGAATGAAGTGTTAGAGACTTCACTATATTAGGTCCAGCTTTATAAGGCGGGGTGACTAGTTCCCTTCCTCGCTACCTTTGCCTTCCCTAACTCAAGAGCTGAGTCAGATACTTATTTACAGCTGGGTAGACTGGAGTATCATGCTACAAGGATTTGAACCTGGTAACCTAGCCCTGACAGGCCAGCGCTCTAACCACTGCCAATTAGACGTTCTTGATAATGAATTAGCGACAATTAAAGCTATTCTCAAAAACAATAGAAACAGCTTCGTTCATCAAGTGATTCCATTTAAAAAAAAATAAAAAAACGTAACTCATCGAAGCATATTCAAATACTCTGGCAAACAAACTCCATTTCCAGACTGTGGGGAAAAGTTCATTCTGGTGTGAACCCGAAGAAATGACTTGACTTCTTAACTTGGTTTTAAAGACTATCTTCATTGCACACGGACAACTCCATCAGTGCTTCGATCTCCTCCCTTAGATCACATAAGGAGAATCTCAGCACAGTGTACGAACTCCGTAGCACTGGCAAGAATCCCAATGTGTGTCCATAGGAATCACATATTCAATAAATATTTCTGTGGTGGGTAGGTTTCTAATTTTTAAATTATGCCAGGGCAGCGACCGTTTGGCCTACTCTTTATGATTTCCAACAGCCGTGAGATTTTTAGCATGCACAACTTGCACACGGGACCTCCTATTGTTTCACCCTTATCTGAGAAGGATAGGCATCCAATCTCACTACCCAGGTGACCAGGGGGGAGTATGACATCATTAGGACCACTGGTTCTGGAAAAAATTTCCATAAATTATATTCCCGCTACTGGGAATCGAACCCGGTACCTTTAGAATTTGAGGCTGATGCCATACCTCTTAGGCACTCTGACCCCCCCGAGTTAAGAAATGAAGGATAAGGAGTGTTTAAAAAAACAAATCCAACAAAATTAATAAACATTTCTCAATAGAAAATGTTAAAGGCACACAATAAAACATATATATATATATATATATATATATATATATATATATATATATATATATATATATATATATATATATATATATATATATATATATATATATATATATATATATATATATATATATATACACATTAATTTTAAATACCAATACATACATCAATAAATGACATATAAATTTCATGGTTATAACGTCAAATAGTGAGCATAAAAAATGGGGACAAATTGTATGGAAATCAATGAACCAACAATCAGGTGAATAACAATAGGCAGTAGGAGTACTCCAATTAAGATAACGGAAAAAACAATTAGTTCTTTGTCCAGTGGGAAAAACTGAATGAGAACAAGAAACTGCACAATGAATGATACATATCTCAGACAATACTTTATCCTTCCTCTCCCATCTCTAAGCATTAAAAAATGGTTCAACTGTGTTACAGCTTGTATGCTGGTGTACTCCATCCATCTGAAAGATTCAACCAAGCCCTCAGTCCATCATTTCTTGGTTTTCCTTGTGCCATTCATTTGGATGATCAAGAATGTGAGGTAGATGATAGAGATTGGTCAGTTGTCCTTCTGTCCATGTCCAAACCATATCTTGTCTTTTTGCTGTCTATGTCCAGCAGGACTTGACTCGAGACAAAGATGCCAATACTGATTCTTCTTCTTCTTCTTCCGTCCTTAGCCACCGACCGTCAAAGCAGTCAGTGGCTATTACGCCTAGTGGCGTCTTAGGGCAACAGCAGATAGGTTTTCTTTGCCATTGTTTCCCATCACGCCTATTGGCGTCTTTAGGGCAACGGCAAATCAATCCATTTGCTGTTGTTTCCGTAATCGAAGTGACTGGCAAACGGGTGATCAGCCCGTTGGTCAATACTGATTACTACCATCATTTTCCTTTGCGCTGCTTATGGAACTTGGAGCCACCACTGTAGCCGGTCCCCTTCCAGGAAGCCTGCACCAAACATTGACATGCCCCTGCAATTGTGGCTTCTGTGGCAATTTGTTTTACATAATGAGGTTGCAAGCCCCATGCACTGATTACTACGCCAACTCTAAACAGCGCGAAGAAGTCTTGATTGCTCACCTGTGATGCGCATCTGCTGAAGCTCTTGGAAATGTCTCACCCTCGTACTGGCTGAAGAACACACTCTTTTGTAACTGTATGTGGTAAATTTCATTCCCAGAGTGCCTGCCGTACACCTGCTGCCATGGCTCAGATGCCACAAGACCTTCTCTAAAAGCAAAGAAGAAGTGCAAAGTTCAATTATGTGTATCTACACCTCATTACACCATCAATATCACCATCATCATCATCATCACTATCATCACCATTATCATAATCATCAACACCATCATCATCATGGTACGAGTTACCTAACAATTACATAAGTGGTATATTTTCTTTAGATACCAGTATTAAGATTTATGTCATTATGGCCACACAACTGTGCTTGATAAAGTTATTTAAATAAAGACAGATAAATATTAGGAATTAATGTTTACAACCTAAAAGTCTCTTTATAAAATGGAAGTCTGGATAGTGCATTATTTGCTTGCATTAATATACTCATGTCTTGAGTTTTATTATGCAACAGTAAGAATTAGAAATAAGCCACACAATGGCCATTAAATAATTTAGTAAACTATGAGTTAATTATCAAGACAACTTAAATTAGACCATATATAACAAGACATCACTGAATAATAAAATAAAAAAAACTGTTGTCCTGTTATGATCAAGAATATTCATACTAAGAGGAAATAACTGAAGACAATGCTTAGAGAAACATAATTTAAACTCTGCCCAGCAAGCAAAAAGACATCAATGATTAGTCCTCAGAATCCAATCATGTAATTCAATGATTTAGTAAACTTTATTTGGATAAGAAGAAAACATCCTGCTTACTGCAGTTTCAACATGGGTAGTGACGGTGTACTCTCCATAGAAAAAAAAAAGCGAGTTGCATGATACTGTGGTTTCCGGTGCGCCTTCTGGCCCAGTATCTACGACTTTAGCACCTGTTCAACGGGAGAGTGGGCTCATCCCTAATCTGTTTATGTTCCCAGTAGTAGACTATTCGCAAGCAGCCTGGGGGTGTCACTGCTCTGCGCGGACCTTGTTTACCGAGGCGGCGTCCGAGCTCGTATGGTGAAAATATGGTTGCGTTATCTTCAAAATAGCCCTGTCTTTCCCGTGGCTTTTCTGCCATCCTGCAACTTTGAGTTAGGGAGTTCTGAGCTCCAGTCTCTTTCCCAGGCATTTTATCCTGGCCTGGCACGCATACAGAGGACCCCACTTCTGGTTCTAAGTTAGCAGTTGGGGATAGGTGGGGTAGCACACTGTGCATTCCCCGTCATCCAGGGGGCTCTCCAACTATGCAGAGCTTGCACAATGCTGTGCTCTGGTTCGGGGCTCTCCCAAGGAATCCTCACGTCCTGCACAGAGCCACTTCCCGATACCCACCACCTGCCAACCCTCCATTGTAGAAATCTCCTGCATGCGGCCATCCAGTCAAGAGCCAGTATTAAGTCTGGTGCCCAAGTGATCCCCCCAAGCTCAGTGTGCAATGCTGGGTTCTCATCATGCTGCAACACAGGAGGGATTGTGATGCTCAGCCATCTCTCTCAATTCTGCACCGATAAGTGACATCGGGGACTTAACTTTGCCTCAGTACTGGGAGGCCCCGTTTCCGGGTACACCACACACAGCCAATTGAGGCAACGGTCGCCATGGGCGTGATAGACGACAAACAGTGAAGAATGAGGCAAGAAAGCATTTAACCCATGAAGTGGGGGTGGATTGGTGCAGACCAGAGCATGTACCACTCGCCGGTGGGTTCTGCATCTACACCTATAGGGTTCCACCCACTCCTCAGTCCATTTAGTCTGGCCCCTCACCCAGGACCTGTCCGGCTTGGGTGACCCTGCCAGGAGTAAAACTCCCGCCGGCATAGCTCCCGGGATCATTGAGGCGCTCAAGCTCTCCAACCACGGCAAGGTAGGCTTACATGTGGAGAGAACATGGGTAGTAAAAAATTTACAATAAACAACCCCCAACAATCTAAATATGAACTTGTTAGAAGATTCATCAGATTTAATCAAATGAAGTGAACACACAGTGGCATGCCTGTTTAAAAGAAACACAATTTTAAACCTGTGTGTATGAGAGCACTAGTACTTGCCCACAACAAACCAGTCATTTAATGTTGTAGTGACAATGAGATTTCAGAAATTCATCCTGGGATACTTAGAGACAAAGTTATAAAATTCAGCACAGCATCTATGCATCATTAGATAGATCCAGCTGTCTCGTCATGCACTGGTATGTGACATTTGAACATGTAACTTGCAGAGATGAGTCAGTGATAATCACCATCATTAGATAGATCCAGCTGTCTCGTCATGCACTGGTATGTGACATTCGAACATGTAACTTGAAGAGATAAGTCAGTGATAATCATCATCATTAGATCGATCCAGCTGTCTCGTCATGCACTGGTATGTGACATTTGAACATGTAACTTGAAGAGATAAGTCAGTGATAATCATCATCATTAGATAGATCCAGCTGTCTCGTCATGCACTGGTATGTAACATTTGAACATGTAACTTGCAGAGATAAGTCAGTGATAATCATCATCATTAGATAGATCCAGCTGTCTCGCCATGCACTGGTATGTGACATTTGAACATGTAACTTGCAGAGATAAGTCAGTGATAATCATCATCATTAGATAGATCCAGCACTGGTATGTGACATTTGAACATGTAACTTGCAGAGATAAGTCAGTGATAATCATCATCATTAGATAGATCCAACACTGGTATGTGACATTTGAACATGTAACTTGCACAGATAAGTCAGTGATCATCATCATCATTAGATAGATCCAGCTGTCTCGCCATGCACTGGTATGTGACATTTGAACATGTAACTTGCAGAGATAAGTCAGTGATAATCATCATCATTAGATAGATCCAACACTGGTATGTGACATTTGAACATGTAACTTGCACAGATAAGTCAGTGATAATCATCATCATTAGATAGATCCAACACTGGTATGTGACATTTGAACATGTAACTTGCACAGATAAGTCAGTGATAATCATCATCATTAGATAGATCCAACACTGGTATGCGACATTTGAACATGTAACTTGCAGAGATAAGTCAGTGATAATCATCATCATTAGATAGATCCAGCACTGGTATGTGACATTTGAACATGTAACTTGCACAGATAAGTCAGTGATAATCATCATCATTAGATAGATCCAACACTGGTATGTGACATTTGAACATGTAACTTGCACAGATAAGTCAGTGATAATCATCATCATTAGATAGATCCAGCACTGGTATGTGACATTTGAACATGTAACTTGCAGAGATAAGTCAGTGATAATCATCATCATTAGATAGATCCAGCACTGGTATGTGACATTTGAACATGTAACTTGCACAGATAAGTCAGTGATAATCATCATCACGATTATCATCATTTTCCTTTGTACTCTTTATAGATAACCAGTAAACTATACAGCAGTGAGCTAAATTGCAGAAGCACTGCAGCTGTCCCCCTTGCAGGAAGCCTGCACCAAGCAGTTGCATGCTCTTGCAGTGTTGGGTTCTTACTTACTTACTTACTTAGTCGTTCCTCTTCTACCGTGAGGTGTAGAGGTTTGGAAGAGAGAGCGCCAGACTATCCTATTGGCTGTCTTCTTCCTGGCCTGGTTCCATTCTAGTCCTCGGTCCTTCAAAGATTGTCTAATGTTGTCCTCCCAGCGGACTCTGGGTCGTCCTGGAGGTCTGGATCCCTGGCTCTTTGTTTCCCATGCTTGTCGTGGTAGCCGATCTTCTCCCATTCTGCAGACATGGCCAAACCATCTTAGTTGGGACTGTTCTATTTGGGTCTGCAGCGGGTGGGATTTTAGGCCTTGACGTATCGTCTGGTTGCGGACCATGTCTCTTCTTGTTACTTCAACCACCTTCCTCAGATACCTCATTTCTGAGGTTTGAATCTGGCTTTTGTGGGTTGTAATCATTGCCCATGACTCGCATCCATATGTCAAGACTGGGACATAGGTGGAGCGGTATACAGCCATCTTCGTTTTCTTACCAACCTCTTTCTTGCTGAGGAATCCTCGATTTATGGCCTGATAAAGTCTCCCAGCCGCTGCTTTTCGAGTGGCCAACTCTTCTTTGATGCCCCCCTTTCGGTCTATAATAGCTCCGAGATATTTAAAGTGGTCGACCTGCTCCAGGACCTGTTCTCCCAACTTAATCTGATGTTTTCTTTCTTCTCGTGATATCACCATGGATTTTGTTTTAGAGCTGCTTATGACCATCCCTCTCTTCTCCAGCTCTTCCTTCCAGACTTGCAGGTTGGATTGGAGATGTGTCTCTGATTTAGCAATCAGGACAACATCATCAGCAAATGCTAGCTCTGAAATACAGACCTGTCTCATCTTCCAGTACCCCACTGAATACTTTCTTGTTATCTCCTTACATGCCTTGATGACATCGTCCATGAGGAGTATGAAAAGAGTGTTCGGTTCTGCTGCAATTTATTTTTCATGATGAGGTTGCCATCCCCATACATAACCTCACATTAGTCACCTTGTATGGCATGCCTGAAGGTACAGTAGTCCTGTTCTTTCTTTGTCTCATCACAGATCCCTGTGAACTACACAGGGCCAGTCATGTAAAGTTGTAGAGTAAATGAAATTTCATAAATCCTTGTAAGGACAGTAAAAGACAAATACTGTTAGAAAATTTACAAAGAATGTATGTAAAAATGTATCATTAGATAGATCAACTGTCTATTCATGTAAAGTTGTAGAGTAAACGAAATTTCATAAATCCTTGTAAGGACAGTAAAAGACAAATACTGTTAGAAAATTTACAAAGAATGTATGTAAAAATGTATCATTAGATAGATCAACTGTCTATTCATGTAAAGTTGTAGAGTAAACGAAATTTCATAAATCCTTGTAAGGATAGGAAAAGACAAATACTGTTAGAAAATTTACAAAGAATGTATGTAAACATGTATCATTAGATAGATCAACTGTCTATTCATGTAAAGTTGTAGAGTAAATGAAATTTCATAAATCCTTGTAAGGACAGTTAAAGACAAATACTGTTAGAAAATTTACAAAGAATGTATGTAAAAATGTATCATTAGATAGATCAACTGTCTATTCATGTAAAGTTGTAGAGTAAACGAAATTTCATAAATCCTTGTAAGGACAGTAAAAGACAAATACTGTTAGAAAATTTACAAAGAATGTATGTAAAAATGTATCATTAGATAGATCAACTGTCTATTCATGTAAAGTTGTAGAGTAAACGAAATTTCATAAATCCTTGTCAGGATAGGAAAAGACAAATACTGTTAGAAAATTTACAAAGAATGTATGTAAAAATGTATCATTAGATAGATAAACTGTCTATTCATGTAAAGTTGTAGAGTAAACGAAATTTCATAAATCCTTGTAAGGATAGGAAAAGACAAATACTGTTAGAAAATTTACAAAGAATGTATGTAAAAATGTATCATTAGATAGATAAACTGTCTATTCATGTAAAGTTGTAGAGTAAACGAAATTTCATAAATCCTTGTAAGGATAGGAAAAGACAAATACTGTTAGAAAATTTACAAAGAATGTATGTAAAAATGTATCATTAGATAGATCAACTGTCTATTCATGTAAAGTTGTAGAGTAAATGAAATTTCATAATTGTAAGGACAGTTAAAGACAAATACTGTTAGAAAATTTACAAAGAATGTATGTAAAAATGTATCATTAGATAGATCAACTGTCTATTCATGTAAAGTTGTAGAGTAAATGAAATTTCATAAATCCTTGTAAGGACAGTTAAAGACAAATACTGTTAGAAAATTTACAAAGAATGTATGTAGAAATGTTTCATTAGATAGATCAACTGTCTATTCATGTAAAGTTGTAGAGTAAACGAAATTTCATAAATATTTGTAAGGACAGTTAAAGACAAATACTGTTAGAAAATTTACAAAGAATGTATGTAAAAATGTAGCATTAGATAGATCAACTGTCTATTCATGTAAAGTTGTAGAGTAAATGAAATTTCATAAATCCTTGTAAGGACAGTTAAAGACAAATACTGTTAGAAAATTTACAAAGAATGTATGTAAAAATGTAGCATTAGATAGATCAACTGTCTATTCATGTAAAGTTGTAGAGTAAATGAAATTTCATAAATCCTTGTAAGGACAGTTAAAGATAAATACTGTTAGTAAATTAAAACAGAATTTTCGTAAAAATATATCATTAGATAGATCAGCTGTCAAGTCAAACATTGGTATGGGATACTTGAAGAAGTAAATTTCATAACTGTGGAGATCAATATGTGACATAGTAATATATGCGCAATCCAGCAACAAACATTGCAAAACAAATTAAAACAAAAAGCATGCATGTGAAAGACCAGCCAAAAGTTAGAAGTTATTTTTTTTTTTATCTGAAGCATCATTTGAAAAAATAACATTCACATTCAGTATTCTTTCAAGTTTACAATAAAAGTCTTTGTTGATATTTTTAAGCTTAAAAACATATTTTTCAAGTTCATTTGTACCATCTTACAAAGACAAGTGAAATAGTCCCATATCTGTTGTTTTGGCCATGTTCTGCAGAATTGGAAAAGACTGGCTATCACAACAAATATGGGAAACCAAGTGCCAGGGATCCAGACCTCCAGGATGACGAGTCCACTGGGTGGACAACATCATTGTGGCATATTTATTGTTACCAAACCTCAGAAATGAGGTATCTGAGGAAGGTGGTTGAATTAACAAGAAGAGACATGGTCTGCAACCAAACGATACGTCAAGGCCTAAAAACCCAACCCCTGCAGACCCAAGTAGAAGTCCCAACTGAGATGGTTTGGCCATGTCTGCAGAATGGGAGAAGATCGGCTACCACGGCAAGCATGGGAAACTAAGAGCTAGGGATCCAGACCTCCAGGACGACCCAAAGTCCGCTGGGAGGACAACATTAGACAATCTCTGAAGGACCGAGGACTAGAATGGAACCAAGCCAGGAAGAAGACAGCTGATAGGATAGCATGGAGCTCACACTGGCTAACCTCTACACCCCAGGGTAGAAAAGGAACGGCTAAGCAAGTAAGTAAGTTACAAAGACAAGAAAGAGCAAATAGATATATAGATTAAGGTGGACATGGATCAAACACAATCTGAAATAGGCTGTCTTCAGATATCACCAGATGTACCTGGCATGCAGCAATCAAGGAATGAGAAAAAAAAGTGGAGTAATCTGCAACACATGGAGGCAGAACCTGCAAGATGAAATCAAGCGAACAGAAATCACTAGCTGAAATGCAGAAAGACGTGCAAGACAGAACATAGTGGACAATAACAGCTCATGACCTTTGTTCCAAATGAAGTACAGGATACCAGAATAATTGAAGCCTCATTACAAAACACTTCTGTGTGAGAATATTACACCAGGAACAATGACAAGCAGGAAGAAGTATAAATTATATCGGTAACAATAAACGTACTTACTTACTTAGTCGTTCCTCTTCTACGGTGAGGTGTAGAGGTTTGTAAGAGAGAGCACCATACTATTCTTTCAGCTGTCTTCTTCCTGGCTTGGTTCCATTCTAGTCCTCAGTCCTTCAAAGATTGTCTAATGTTGTCCTCCCAGCGGACTTTGGGTCGTCCTGGAGGTCTGGATCCCTAGCTCTTAGTTTCCCATGCTTGCCGTGGTAGCCGATCTTCTCCCATTCTGCAGACATGGCCAAACCATCTCAGTTGGGACTTCTACTTGGGTCTGCAGGGGTTGGGTTTTTAGGCCTTGACGTATCGTTTGGTTGCAGACCATGTCTCTTCTTGTTAATTCAACCACCTTCCTCGGATACCTCATTTCTGAGGTTTGGTAATAATAAATATTCCACAAAATTATGAACTTGTATGGAACAGAAATCTACATGCAATGGATACCTGGCCACATAGATGTCACACTGAATGAAGCTGTTGATAAACTAGCAAAGAAGGGAGCATACATGCCACAAATTGACCAACCATTGAGTATGCTAACGATAAAACAAATAATAAAAAAAAACAACTGTAAAGAAGATTGGCTGAACATGTGGGCTCAAGCTAAAACAGGAAGAAGAGTCTTTATGCATCTAACAGCCCCTAAAAAGGAAGATGCCATCAACCACACTGAATGAAAATATCAAACCAAAATCTTCTCTACACTAAATGGCCACAGAAACAGAATATGCTCACAAAATATAGCAGCATGTAGACACTGCCCAAACCCGTTGGAGAAAGTAGAACAAAATCTACTACAGTGCCCTGCACTCCAGGGAACGAGACAACTCCTCCTATCACACAACCCATCCATAGACAATAAACTTTATGGTAGCCCAAAATAGCTTATTTGTTTTTGGTCGACTAAAAACATCTTGGCGGAGGACTGTGGAAGCTAAGATGCAAAGAATGAACCAGAGTTGGGGCACTGTACGAAGGATGGCCACCGACTGAGCAAAGTGGAATCAATTTGTTGTTGCCCTACAAGACGCCACCAGACGTGATGGCCACTGACTGCTTTGACGGTCGGCGGCTAAGGATCAAAGAAGAAGAAGAAAACAGCTTATACAAACTACAAACTGCAAACTGCGCAGTATCACATAATGGCATCAAGGTCACCAAGAGCTGGCGCTCAGTGAAAATGGATCAAAGTCAAGTCATCAGTAACAATGACAGGTGTTTATATAACAATATTTTACATCAACAAGGACCATTAAAACATTTAAAACCTGTAGCCAGAACTACCATAAATAATACAGCCGCACACAACTATATCACAAACATGTTTGAAAACATTATTTGACTGAAGTTTAAAAACAAATTAGTTTTCTGAAGATATTACAGTAGGGGGTTGGCTCATCATGATTATAACAACTAAAGAATGAAGACAAACAAAATGTTATCCCCTTTTTTTCTTAAATTGGTCCTTTGAATGTATATATTTATGTAAATTTTTTTGGAGCAAACAAGGCTGTTGCTTTCATCTGAATCAATAAGGTGGCTGTGATAAAAAAAAAAAAACCAAAAAAAAAACCACACAAACACACCGAAAAATTGAAAATTTTAAGAACTCCTGACTTGCAGTATTACATTAGCGTCATGCACTGATAAACAGTGATTATAGCTGCTACTCCTCACCAATCTCAAAGTGGGTCGGAAAATTGCATGCATTTTATCATGAAGGAGAAACTTACCTTGTGTCCCAATGTACAGTGGATATAAGTCTACGATAAAATGAAGTGGTGTTACACCAAAATACAAGCAGGGTACTATATATTTATATATATATATGAAATGGCATTAGTTTGAGCACACACAGGGGTTCGCAACAATTATATAAGCTTTCACAGACAATCAAGATCCTGAACACCAAACAGGCTGAGATGGCAAGGAAATGTTAAATGAATGCATGTTAAAAATAAGGCACAGAAAGTTAATAAAGGATACCTTATAAGTAAAACACAAAGAGAACACCAAAGAAAAAGGTGAACTAATAGTAAAGAAAGACCTTAAAGAAACTTATATAGACAAATGGAGACAAGCTGTGACAAACAACCTTAGAGCTCAAAGTTCTATAGAAGAAAAACAAAAGAGAAGGTGTGATGCATTCTCATGAAATCAGTAACATATCAGCACAGCTGATTCAGCACACAAAAATACATAAATCCTTGATTATTCAAAAACTTTAAATTTTGAGATGTGCATGCTTTATGAAACTTCAGTCTCTCTGCTAACAAATGGTACATGTTACATGTGTCAAATAAGACCACTCGGTAAAAGCAGCTGACAGCACTGTTTCACACTGAAGTATGACTACAAGTTAAAGCGCCTGACAGCACTGTTTCACACTGAAGTATGACCACAAAGCGACAACACTGTTTCACACTGAAGTATGACCACAAGTTAAAGCACCTGACAGCATTGTTTCACATTGAAGCATGACTACAAGTTAAAGCACCTGACAGCACTGTTTCACACTGAAGTATGACCACAAGTTAAAAGCCGTCTGACAGCATAGTTTCACACTGAAGTATAATTACAAGTTAAAAGCCGTCTGACAGCACTGTTTCACACTGAAGTTCTACATAATCAAGTCTACATTTTGAGCTGACATTTCTGTCAGTCAATTTGGAGGTTTTCAAGAGCACAAACACAATCCAACATTTTGCATATTTTAGTTTTGGCTTTTCCTACTATTCTTCTACAAGTCTGTATTCTTTTATCCGAGCACCTAAATACCAAAACATTCTCAAAATCAAATTTCTCTGGGCGATTTTCAAATACATTTTGGGCCACTTTTCTGGCGTGACTTGGGCGATGTCTGGAAACTGAAAAAATCCAGTTTCCAAATCACAGCTGTTCCCGATGATTTCGGATAAAAGGATACCTACTTGTAGTTCAGAGTGGTTAGAGTGCTGGTCTCTTGCGGCAAAGGTGCCAGGTTTGAATCATGGTACGGACATGCTCCAGTCTACCCAGCAGTAAATGGGTATCTGACTTTGAGTTAGGGAAAGAAAAGGCAGTAAGGAAGGGAACTGGTCACCCCACCTCTTGAATCTGGACGTAGTATGGCGAAGTCTCTAACACTTCAATCCCCTACAGAAGTATCTGCTTTGGGCCTACCTCTACCTTACCAGTAGTTCCGCACTTGTCTTGACTTGTCTTGTCACTGGTAGACCCTAACTGTCACTGTCACATTACATCTTTTCAGTCCACTCGTCATGTGAGGTGTCATAGGTGCTAAGTTTTGTTCATACTTTTTGAGTCAAGTGTGCCGCAATAGCTATTGTGAAGCGGTGCATGGGGCTGGCAACGTCATCAGGTAAAACTAATTGCTACAGAAACAACTGCAGCACGAGCATGTGAAAGCTTTGAGCACGCTTCCTGCAAGGGGGGGCCAGCTGCACTGATGGCTAAATGTTCCATAGGGAGTGAAAAAGGAAATAATGATGATGATAACCTTTAACTCTTTGACTCCACAATTATTTTCCACTCTGTGCTGTAATTTTAATTCGTGATAGACTAAAAACAACGCTCAGAGAGTTGTTTTGGCACGGGTGTCTAATCTGACCAACGCTCTGAGCGTTGTTCCGGAGTCAAAGAGTTAAGGGTTAAAATAAACAGGTGGTTAGAATTTGGCCAGTCTAGCCATTGGCCATGTAATGCATTCACTTTTACAATCAAGATATCTCATTTCAAGAAGTGTCCCAGGCGCTGTGCTTGTTTTCACTTTCTAAGACTTCTGATAACTTGAGATCAGGACAAGGCACCATTATTCAAGGAGGATCCCGTTACATGCCCATTGAGGCACATTGGAAATATGGTGTTAGGTCCATATTTTCTTGACCATCGGCACACTAGGGGTGATGTGGTCAGCACCATGCCGGCCGCCTTAACCTTCTCAGAGCTGCTCTGGTACCCAATTCATGAGCCGTTTGTGGTCTAAAAAATCCCACCTCAACTGGGGATTGAACCAGGACCACCAAGCTGGGAAGCCAGGTGCACTTACCACTGCCTTGGCTCTACCATTATTCAAGCCTTCGAACTATTTCACCCCCAAACTCCCACATCCAACATGCATTTTCTGTTTAATTATCCACTATCTTACATATATGTTAGAAGAACAAACTATGGTGAGAAAAGCCAGTAAGTATTTTACGGTGCAGTGTTAGTAGAACATATGATGGTGCACTAACGCAATGCTTCTAAAAAAAAAGTGTTCAGTATTAAAAGCAGATAAGTGTTCTTGGCAATGTACTTAACCCACCCATAGAAATTGCGTAGGACAGACATAGATTCAGACCTGGGGAGACAAGAAGGTGTCTTTGCTTCAATCCCATTAATATTACTTCAGTATCAAACAATTTATACACAATCACTGTTAATATTCACTGCTAGGATTCACAATCTGTGTTATTTGTTTTTTAAGCATGCATGCACATATACATAAACAAACCCCAGAGATGTTATACGATATGTACATATAATCGATCACTGAAAAAGTACAAAATAATCTACAAGTAAATATGCAGAAATATTTTTTAAAGTGTTAATGAAAAGACGCTGCATTTAAAACTTTTTTCCAAAAAAGACATTTCAGTTATAATAATTTGATGCCACACGTTTCTGTGATTGGAGTTGTTGTTAAGTAATAATATACATATCAAGAATACTTAGAAACCAGAACCAGGCATGTTTTTTTGGGAGTTATTTTGTTGATTTCATTATCACACTGATCTTCCTAGATTATATATTTTAAGTGCTAAGCCACCTGTAATTTCTTTATTCTGTTGACTAAGTTCCTCAAGGCTTGAAGACAGAAAAACAAAAAAACAAAAAGAAAGAAAGAAAACAACAATTATTTCCCAGGAAGATGCGTCTGATTCATCATCATCATAATTTTCCTTTGCACACCTTATGCAGCATGAAGCTACCACTGCAGCTGACCCTCTTGCATGGAGTCTGTGCCAAGAATACAAATGCTCTTGCAGCAGTTGTTTCTGCAGCAATAGGTTTCACATGATGTGGTTGCCAGCCACGTGCGCAGCCTTATATTGGTCGCCTTGTGAGATATGCCTAGCCTAAGGCAGTGGTAGTCCTATTCTTTGCTGTCTCATCAGAGACCCCCAGAAAATACATGGGTTAGTGGCACAGTAAGGTAGCTCCCATAGCAGATACTGCCTTAGGGGAGTGAAGTGTTACAGACTTCACCATACTAGGTCCAGCATTGAGAGGTGGGGTGATCAGTTCCCTTCCTCACTGCCTTTTCCATCCCTAACTCAAAGATCAGGGTCAGGTACCAATTTACAGCTGGGTAGACTGAAGTGGGTCGATACTGTGATACCTTTGCCATGAGAGATCAGCGCTTTAACCGCTCTAGAGTGCTTCAGTAGATGGCTCAAAACGGAAACTCAAAATTAGCAATAACTACCTACAATCATTTGTGGAACTTTTGACAAAGATTTGATGGTCCTGGATGAAGCTGGGCCACTCTAATAACTAATACAACATGCTGCTGACTAGAACCAATAGGGAAAGAGAAGAATGGAGAGACCACAGAAAACCTGAAGAAAAACAGAATAAAACAAGGAAACAGAAGCAGTACTAAAGTAGGAGGCCCAAAATGGAAACTGGAAGCTAGCAACAAATGCAGCTATTTGTGGAAGTTGTGACAAAGATTTTATGGTCCTGGATGAAACAGGGCCACTCTAATAACAGCATGTGATTTCATGTGGTTCCTTTTCAAGAAGAATCTGGAGTAAACTAGAGTTAGTAATCCAAATATGGTTTAGAAATTGAAACCCAAGGTGTGCTTAAGTATCTCTTAAAATATACCAGTTACTGAAATGTACAAGTTTAATTAATTAATGGAAACAATACTAGATGCAAAAGAGAACCAAATATGGCAAATCTATACCTGTGGCTCATTTTAATGGACCTGACCATTTAGGTAATTCTGATATTAACATTACCGCCATCTGCTTTTGCTTTGGTGGTGACCAGGCTCGCTTTACTTTGAAGAATCATCTTATGTTTCAAATGAGTTGCCTATCTCCTAATGGCTTGAATGTCCAACATCATTTTGCATGAATTCTTGTGGCTTTCCTCTATTTCAGACTATTTTTCCTCTATTTCAGACTTTATTTTTCCTCTATTTCAGACTTTATTTCTAACATCGTTTTTTTTCCCCGATCTATCTTTTTTATAGTTTCTGTTTTGTTTTGAATCCTTGTGTCTTTTTCATTGCCACTATCTTATATGTCACTTCCATTGGTGTTTATGGACGATACTGTCTGTGATTTATACTGTTTTATTCCACGGATCTTGCTACTTTGATCAGGACTTGTTTCATCAGTTTTGTCATTTAATTATCTTCTTTTGCGTTTCGTTGATTGTTTAATTTTTTGTTTTGATATTTCTTTTTTTCTGGTTTTGCATTTTTCTTGCGTTATTATTGTTCTTTTTTTTTGCTCATCACCTGTGTTGTTTACTTCTTCATCTGTTTGTATCGCTCTTATTGTCTGTGTTTCTCATCCTCTTACGTGTTTGTAGTATTTTTCTTTGACCTGTCTATAATTCTTGTCACCTGTTTGTAGCTGTGGTTGACAAAGGGTGAAACCCAAAACGTCCCATGTTTCCTGTGTACCGTTAATTTGTAAAACTGATTTCATACCATTTTATTTTTTAATTTATATATTTATTTCCTCACCAGTTTTACAGTAGCCCTCTCATTTATTTACTTAAACCAAGTACAGACAATGTGTTAATAAACTTCCAATTATGACATACTGTATGACACCAAATTCATTAACTCTTACTATTCGGCAAGCCCCGTGAAGTGGCGCGGGTTTAGTACCAAATTTACGGCTTGCCAGTTCAACTGGCGCGCGATGGTAATGATAGCAAAACTAGCGCGTAAAAATGCGGTTTTAGCTCACGTATAATAAGAGTTAATGGGAGCAAAACAGTAAGACCTGCGAACACAAATATAGAGATTGTGTAAAAAATAGTAAAATTTAAAAGAATACAAGCAAACTTCAAATATACACACAGGGTGTTTCAAAATTATGTATACACACTTTGAATGCTGATAACTCAATTATCATTTGTGACAGATTTATGGCATTTTCACATTTAAAGTCACAAATGTTCAAAATGTCAACGGCCTGCAAAACTGCATTGTTCACAACAATGAACAACTGACTGCCTTTCTGTTTTGTTACTCAATGAATAGTGAAACATGCAGTTTTAATTTGATGTCTCAGATCCCCCACTATGCAAGTTTTTAGATAAGCACAACCTTCTATTAAAAAAGATTTCACAATAAAAAATCTAATAGCATTACTCCTTTGTTTCTAGCATTATTCCTATCTATTCTTGCAAAATAGCAAAATATTAAGTTATGTGTGAGTTATTTGCATTTGAAGTGTGTATACATAATTTTGAAACATCCTGTATATCCCACAGGCAAGCTAGATAGAAATAATAAACTGAAACAAAATAGCAAATTAAACTAATAATACATAACGAGACCAGAAAGCCACCAGCAAGCAGATACTTTTATTGATTTCTTTGCATCTTGCTATTCACAGTTCTGTTGTTGCGATAAAAGGGTGTCTAAATAATGTGTGGTTAAATGATACATACAATTTCCACTTTATTTATTTTTAATTTATCTGTTGTAGAATAACATAATTATATATAATTTAAAGGATGCAGGTTTCTTTAAGTAATTTAATTCAAAACTAGTGCACAGTGAAACCCATCTTAAAAAAATAATAAATACAATTACAATTAAATGTTCAGAAATGGTTTGAGGCCATACCAAAGGATTGGGAGATTGCCATCATAACACCAATTTTCAAAAAGGGTGACAATCGACAATGTGGAAACTACAGAGGCATATCCCTTCTCAGTGTCCCTGGTAAAATCTACTCTAGAATCCTAGAGCAGAGACTCCGACGCCTAGCTGAGCCACAATTGGATGAGGTCCAGTGCGGATTCCGAGCAAACCGAAATACTCAAGACCTAATCTTCACACTCAGACAGCTGAGTGAAAAGGCCCTTGAGTACAAGAGTGAGATCCATCTTTGTTTCATAGATCTGGAAAAGGCGTTTGACAGGGTCCCCTGGAGCAAACTTTGGGATTGTTTGGCAAGGAAGAACATTCCAGCACCTCTGATTCATGCTATACAGAGCTTCTACAAGTCTTGCAGAAATTATGTGAGGACAGCAAACTATAAGTCAGAAGAGTTCAGGACCACCACTGGTGTAAGACAAGGTGATATCCTGTCACCTTATCTTTTCATACTCCTCATGGACGATGTCATCAAGGCATGTAAGGAGAGAACAAGAAAGTATTCAGTGGGGTACTGGAAGATGAGACAGGTCTGTATTTCAGAGCTAGCATTTGCTGATGATGTTGTCCTGATTGCTAAATCAGAGACACATCTCCAATCCAATCTGCAAGTCTGGAAGGAAGAGCTGGAGAAGAGAGGGATGGTCATAAGCAGCTCTAAAACAAAATCCATGGTGATATCACGAGAAGAAAGAAGACATCAGATTAAGTTGGAAGAACAGGTCCTGGAGCAGGTCGACCACTTTAAATATCTCGGAGCTATTATAGACCGAAAGGGAGGCATCAAAGAAGAGTTGGCCACTCGAAAAGCATCGGCTGGGAGACTTTTTCAGGCCATAAATCGAGGATTCCTCAGCAAGAAAGAGGTTGGTAAGAAAACGAAGATGGCTGTATACTGCTCCACCTATGTCCCAGTCTTGACATATGGATGCGAGTCATGGGCAATGACTACAACCCACAAAAGCCAGATCCAAACCTCAGAAATGAGGTATCTGAGGAAATGTGGTTGAAGTAACAAGAAGAGACATGGTCCGCAACCAGACGATACGTCAAGGCCTAAAATGTCACCCAAGTAGAACAGTCCCAACTAAGATGGTTTGGCCATGTCTGCAGAATGGGAGAAGATCGGCTACCACGACAAGCATGGGAAACAAAGAGCCAGGGATCCAGACCCCCAGGACGACCGAGAGTCCGCTGGGAGGACAACATTAGACAATCTTTGAAGGACCGAGGACTGGAATGGAACCAGGCCAGGAAGAAGACAGCTGATAGAATAGTCTGGCGCTCTCTCTTCCAAACCTCTACACCTCACGGTAGAAGGGGAACGACTAAGTAAGTAAGTAAGAAATTGTTTATAAAAAATAAAATATTTAGCTTTCATAAATGTGTCTATCTAAGTGTTTCAGGTAATTCATTTAAAAGACTTGAGAAAGTAGCAGACCACTTGTAGAAACAATTATACTGCTCAAGATATCAACTTCTGATTTAAATCAGTCACATTTAGCCTGGTTACAGTGTAGTCCATGTTGAACAAAGTTAAGAGAAATATTCTACAAGTGTAATGAAGATGCTCTTCATTTGATCTATAAGTGAAATAATGCCACCCAGATTAATCACACATCCATCCAGGCTCCAGTGATCTGTTCAATGAAAAACTGCCACGACAAATGGGAATTTTTAATAAAAGAAAAATCCTTCTTGGTTGTGCAAGACAGCAAGTTCTATTCATCATCCGGTTGTCTAATATACATCGGAGAGATGCAATTTTGTCCATTTTGGAGCTTATGGAAAAGTTTATGAGGACTTAGAAATCACTAAATATGGCACATTTAATAATGACTTTGAAATCTGCCCAATATGCTGACAGTTCTATTTGGCTTTGGCACAATGAGAACAGATACTCCCCAACGGCTTGTTCGCATTGGCTTGACAATTCCTATTTAAGTGAGCCATTTAAATTCTTTCTTAACAGCTTCCTTTGGGCAAAGGTGAAGAGTGGAGTGTGAGGAACTTTAAAAGTAGAGCATTTTTCTAGGTCCAGCAAAGACAATGACCTGGAAACTTGTTTATAAGTTCCTTGACTTGTGATAAAATGTCACTTGAATTGAGTGGTTCAATTAAGTGAACTATCTCAGGAAGTATCTCGTTACTGTCCATAATGGTTTGACAAGCATGAAGCACCTGCTTTAAAAAAGTATGTTACTATCACTATGTGTCTCTCCTGTGAGTCTCAGAATATATCTTGGGGACTTGTCACAATTTTGTAAGACTAGTGTGAGTCCTGATGCTGCAAAAGTAGTTGATTTATGAAATATGTTAACAGATTTAACTGTTCTTGCTGTTTGTCGACTTGTTCCTACCACTTGTGAATTTGATATAAAAGTAACTTCAAGATCTGATTCATTGTAAACTCCTGAATTGACTGCACAGTTGCACGCCCATTACATTTTATTCAAAAATAAAGCAGTAATCTGAATAAGAAGCTTGGCGTTAAACGCACTAGCATGGGTAACTGCCTTAGAAACAAAAAAGCAGAAGCAGGCTCATCACAAAATAAAGTCTCATTGTCAAATGAAATGAGTAAGCTGCCAGTGAAGGGCTGGCTCTTCACTCATCCCCAAAATGAACTGTCTTCAGAGTAGCTGAAAAGATGTGGATAACAACTCTCAATAAATGTACTGCTGTAAACATGAACCCAGCCAACATCTGAATAACTTGATACAATGCTGCTGCAGAATAACTCTCCAGATCGTATTTAACATGATGGAAACTACTGACAGTGACAACTCTGTATGTCATAATGAACATCTCATGTACGAATGTATTAATGTCTGTAAGGCACTATTGAATATCTCTCTTGTTTAGGGAAGGAAAACTATACATATTTGGGTATTTACTGCAAATAAGGATGTATTAATGTCTGTAAGCACTACTGAATGTCTCTCTTGTTCAGGGAAGGAAAACTATACATATTTAGGTATTTACTGCACATACAAATGTTTTAATGTCTGTAAGCACTTCTGAATATCTCTATTGTTTAGGGAAGGAAAACTATACATATTTGGGTATTTACTGCAAATAATCCGTTTCTTGGCAGTTGTTGATACATATGCCTACCTAAATTGACTTTATGAGAAAATAAGTGTGGGTATCACATGATGTTTGAGTACATCTGCTTTAAGATCTATAACTCTTATCAGGTTTAATTCTGCACCTGCTATTGTACTTGTAATTATAATTGTTAGTTTCATATTTAGAGGTACAGCTTATTTCCGTTATTAATAATTGTTAGTTTCACATTTAGAGGTACAGCTCATCACCTGTTTTATATGATTAATAAATATGTCTGGCTGCATAGTTATGAGTTACAGAAATACATAATTAACAAATCATACATTTATATGGATAAAAAAATTTTGACTGCCAAATAATAATAAAGATAAATTGTTAAGTGAAAAAAAATTTTTTTAAACACAGAACATAACAAAACTTACTGTCCAGCTGAAGTGTGAACCAACAAAGATACAAGGGTGGACAAGCCAGGATACAAACAGTTGTTGGCCAGGAGTGCATACTTGAATTCATCCTCACAGACAACATGTTCTAGAAGATGTTCAGAGATGGCAAGACAGAATGAGATGTCAAACAACTCAATGACATGCACACACACAAATATTGAAGAGCAAGTACTCTATTTACAGAGTCTACATAGTATACACACGGCAGTATGCAACCAGGGCCCAAAATGGAAGCAAAGATAGTAACACTGTAACCTAATACCTGTGTTATAAAAGGCAACTAAGGAGGGCTGGGCATATGGCTAACCACCCCATCCTGTATAAAGTTTAAGCCAAGAAGATTTCAACAGGTATAGACAATCAATCAATACCCTTTAGCTTCCCAAGCAGCACAAGCCTTCAACAAACACATGCTAAGTCCTCCCGTCATGTGCCATTGGCTCAAGCTCTTTTCGTGTCTTCCTCATTATTTTCACTTCTGCCTCCAGTTCTCTTCTCTATGTGTTTTTGGTCTACCTCTACCTCTCTTTCCCTGGAGATTCCAGAACAAGGACTGCCTTGTAATGCTAACAACAGGTTTCCTCAATGTGTGTCCTATTCATCGTGTCTCCTTCTCATCTCTTGTTCCACTGGCACATGTCTGGTTTCTTGTCATCAGTTCCACACTTGTGAACTTGTCATACCATTTTAATCCTTCTATTTTACACAAGCACCCATTTATGAATGTTTGTAGCTTTCAAGTTATTGTTTTTAGGCATGGACAGGTCAATTGTTTTACGTGTCTTTTTTCTTTTGCAATGTTAATTTTATATGACAGGATGGTTCCCTGTAGGCCAAGCCCACTTCTAGGGTAGCAAACATCTAGACCCCGAAACCAGCCAACATTAATCACCCTTCTTTGAGCCACAATGGTCGCAGTGGACAGTATACATATTTATTTAAACGTCACAATGCTCCAACTTGAAATACAATTTAGTTCAATATTTAAAGGGCATATTATATACAGTCGGCGATAGAACTTTAAGCAGTCGTACATGTCTTAAACGCTGTCCTTTCATCTTCCACAATTTATTACTCATTTTCCACACTCGACATTGAGAATCCATACTCCCTTAAAATGAAGCTACTAGATACACCTCACAGAAGATCTTGATGTACTAATGATGGAATAACATAGGGATGTACAATAATGATATCTTCAGGAGCTCAAACACATGCGTCCACTCGCCATGACACACAATGGTAGAAGAACTTTTGCAGACGATCTCTGCCTTCTGCATTCTTAGTTTCACGTCTGCCAAATACACCCTAGAGGCATGACGCCACTTCCTGTATCAATAAATGACTCCATATAAAATAAACAAACAAGGAGCCCTGTTTGAGCTACCTAATGATATCGACACACTCGTTATGAATTTTAATCATAACATCAATTAAAAGGGGTTTTTCCCCATTATTTCAAAAAAATAAAAAGGAAGGGGAATTTCCCATAAATATTAGATGACTATCTTTTCACCATCATCATCATCACCCTTTAACTCCCCAAGCAGCAGATGTCCTGAACAAATTTATGCCAGGTTCTCCTGGTCTGTGCCATCCATGTCTCCTTTATCCCTTTCATGTCTGTCTCCAATTCTCTTCTATTTGTGTTATTTTGGCCTGCCTTTATCTCCTTCATTGTATCATCTTATGCTATGCTGAAATTTCTAATTACTCAAGCACTTTATATAAAAGTGTAAGTTCCCCAGGTGATTAAAATCTCTAGAGAAATGAAAAAAAAAAAAATTATGTGCAAGAAATAAGTAAACAAAAAAAAACAAAAAAAAACTCTGATGAAAAGACAGACAATGATGGAAAGTAAAACTAAATGGAACTAATGAAACATTACCAGCAAATTTGACATGAATCTTGTTGGATGCACTAAACAGCTGAATGTACTGCTTGCAGCTGGGAGCAAAGTCTTTGACTGCCCATGACCTCAGAATTGTGTGCCTATCCTGTAACAGGAAAATATGAAGACTGAACATGTTCCACTTTTTTCGGGCCTGCTGTTAATGGGTCAAAGACATACATCTGTGACTGAATGCCATAACATGGGTAATTTGAAAACTATTTTGAGATAAAGAGATGATGATATAAAAGCCGTAGTAACACATTTTATTAACCATTTTAACCTCATTTGGTTTTCCAAAGGAAGCAAGAACAAGAGGTCACATATTCATTCTTTTTTCCCTTCACTTTTTAAATCCCAAAGGAGCATAGGCCTTCAACAAACTTATGCCAAGTCTTCCTGTCCTGTGCCGTCTGCTCAAGGTCTTTCCATGTTTTCTTTATCCCCTTCATATCTGTCTCCAGTTCTCTTCTCCACGTGTTCTTTGGTCTTCCTCTACCTCTCTTACCCTGAGGATTCCAGAACAAGGACTGTCTGGTAATACTATCAACAGGTTTTCTCAAAGTGCATCCTATTCATCTGCAGGGTCCTCTTCTCATTTCTTGTTCCATTGGTGCTTGTCTAGTTCTTGTTATCAGTTCTACATTAGTGATCTTGTCATCAGTTCCACATTAGTGATCTTGTTATCAGTTCCACATTAGTGATCTTGTCATCAGTTCCACATTAGTGATCTTGTCATCAGTTCCACATTAGTGATCTTGTCATCAGTTCCACATTAGTGATCTTGTCATCAGTTCAACATTAGTGATCTTGTCATCAGTTCCACATTAGTGATCTTGTCATCAGTTCCACATTAGTGATCTTGTCATCAGTTCCACATTAGTGATCTTGTCATCAGTTCCACATTAGTGATCTTGTCATCAGTTCCACATTAGTGATCTTGTCATCAGTTCCACATTTGTGATCTTGTCATCAGTTCTACATTAGTGAATCTTGCCATACCATGTCAATCCTTCTATTCTATGCAAGCATCCATTTATGAATGTCTGTAGCTTTTTGGTTGTTGTTTTTCTTTGTTGTTCTCCATGTTTCACAGCCATACAATAGGACCGACTTAACATATGAATTGAAAATTATGACTTTTGTGTTGGACCTGACTTCTGCCTATGCATTAGCCTGTACTAATTATAAAGCCACTGCCCAAAAGAAGTACTCACTGCCTTGGCCTTGTCTTGGGTTGGTCGAGGTGCCAGGAAGAAGCAGGCATCAGCTTGATGAACACGAGATCTTTTCAGATCAATGTCCTTGAGTGATGAGCCTTTCATGTAGATGACCCTGTGAGTCCATTTGGGATCTTTAAGAATGACCTGCTTGCTGCTGTCTAATTCTTGAGAACAAAGCAGAATCACGGTGTGTTCCTGAAACAATGCCAAGATTTTTTACCTTCTTTAAACAGACAGATATGTTAAATTATCTGACAGGAGCATTCAAAGCATTAATACTAGTTCCACCAAAACCATATGTCTTCTTTGGTGTTTGAACCATCTTCTTCTCCTTCTTCTGTTATCTTTCAAATCCTAAAGAAGCATAGGCCTTCAACAAACGTATGCCAAGTCTTCATGTCCCGTGCCGTCTGCTCATGGTGTTTCCATGTTTTCTTCATCCCCTTCAAGTCTGTCTCCAGCATACATGCCACATGCTATGGTTTACCCATAATCCGTACAAGGTGTTTGCATTTTCAGATGTGTACACCCTGTACATAATTTCTGTATAGGTTTTCTAATTCATTCCCCTTATTACTGTGTCTCAGAGTTCTTTTATAAGGTCCTATTGAACACAGGATTTCCCAGCCTGTTAGTGATAATTAAGCACAGAAATAGACTAAATGATGACACCATCACTATATTGTTACAGTGTAAAATAAACTCAGACATTTATTGTTTGGGTTTTAAAATAAGTGAAGACCTGTTTTAAAAGGCAAAGTCCCCATGCCTCATTTATAATGCAGCCCACTGTAATTGAAAATATTTTTACACGAATTAACTCTTTTGATATGTTTTTTTCAGTCTTTGTACAGGTTTTGCGGGTCTTTGTACAGGGTTTTGGATTTTTTGAACAGGTTTTTCATCTCCGAGGTGTGGTATGTATGCTCCAGTTCTCTTCTCCATGTGTTCTTTGGTCTTCCTCTACCCCTCTTACCCTGAGGATTCCACAACAAGGATTGTCTGGTAATGCTATTAACAAGTGTTCTCAATGTGTGTCCTATCCAACTCCAGTGTCTTCTCATTTCTTGTTCCACTGGCACTTCTTGTCTTAGTTCCACACTAGTGATCTTGTCATCCGACTCAATTATTCTATTCTACACAAGTATCCAAAGTCTAGAGTGGAACTAGCATTGCTTTGAACTCTAATGATCACATAATGCAAACAATCTCTTTTCTCCACACCTCTCATCTTGATTACTTTTCAAGCATTCTCTTCTTTCAAACTAACATTTTAGTGTTTATATAAAGTCATCACTGTGCTGTGTAGTTTCTGGGGCGGGTCCTCTGAGGAGACAAAGAAAGAATAGAAATACTGCTAACTCAGGCATGTCTTAACTGGTAACTAATAAACATGTGTGCACTGGGCTGGCAACCTCATCATGTTAAACAAAGTGCTATAGAAATCATTACTGCAAGTGCATATGATTGCTATGCTGCACACTTCCTGCAAGGGGACCAGCTGAGATGGTGCTAAAAGGGAGGGAAAACAGAAACAATCATGATTGTCACCACTGAAATATCTGAGTACTCTAGTCACTCATGGCTAGTTAAATTTTTTAATAAAAAACCTGCAAATAGCAAAGGCAAACTGTATTTGTACAGCAGATTATGCAAGACAAAAAGTATCAATTAAGAGCACAAAGCAGACCTGTAAGAGATGGGAAACACTAAGCTGAGAAACCAAATGGAAAATAGCACAGACAAGGGAATCTGGGCATCCAAAATAGATATAAGGTACTTAACAACATGGAGAGCTGGATGGTCAGTATAAATATAAGCAATGAAGTGTTGCATGAGAATTTGAGTGAGACTTGAAGTAATGGAAGAATGGAGAAAAACTACAATGAAGAACCTCAAGAGCTATGCATGCTGAGAAAGGAAATACCAAGGCATGCAAATAATGTTTATTCATTTCCTTTTCTGTTCCCTACAGAGTATAGAAGCATCCGATTGACAAAGTGATTAGAGCGCTGGTCTCTCGAGGCAAAGGTGCCAGGTTCAAATCACAGTACCGACATACTCCAGACTACCCAGCTGTAAATGGGTACCCGACTCTGTTCTTTGAGTTAAGGAAGGAAAAGGCAGTGAGGAAGGGAACCTGTCACCCCACCTCTTAATGCTGGACCTAGGATGATGAAGTCTCTAACACTTCACTCCCCTAAGGCAGTATCTGCTATGGGACTACCTTTACCTTTACATAGTACAGAACCACCATGGCAAATGGCCCCTTTGCAAGAAGACTGCACCAAAGCATTCATGAACTCTTGCAGCAGTTTCTGTAGCTATTCATTTTATATGATGAGGTTGCAAAGCCCATACATAACCTGTTATGTAATAATAGCCCATTCCCATAGTCAGTTATGACTGAAGGGGCTATTTTTACAGAACCTCACATTAGCCATCTCATATGACATACCTGAGGAAGCCATAACCCCATTCTTTCAAATAATAATGTATCTTTTTCTAATGACTGTGTCTCTACCTCAAGTTTTGGGTGAGCATAAAACTCATTAAGGAAGTCCATGAGAGTGTCCTGAGTGAGTGTGCTGCTACAGACAATGACATGCTTGTTGCGACGAGCTGCCCTTCGGCTGTACTCCCCACCAGCTCTCTGCCTCTCCATGTAAGTTGATATCAGTCCTTCAATCTGAAGAACGATTGTTTTAAAAACAGATTCAAATGAATGATCACAACTAAGGAAAGTAGTGACACATGAATATTTTACACTTAGCAAAATAGGTATAGTACGACTGATTCCAACACAGCCAAAGTATGACTCATTGTAACACTGCAATGCAAGAATAATACAACAAACTCCATCAAAGCAATGCATGTTTAATAAAAAGACTCCAACACAACAATGCCAATATAACATAATGACTCCAACACAACAATGCAAGCATAATCAGAATGACTCCAGCACAGCCAAACATGCAAAGTATGTGCTCATCAAATTAGAAAAACTGCAATACAGAAGCCTATATGCAGCATGAATGATTTTCCTTCTTGTCTACTAAATGTCCATGACTCACTTCTACATGTTTGGACTGGTACTATATAACAATGAAGAACTGACATTGTCAGCTTAGTTAAATTATGTTCACTGTCGTTTCTAACATGATCACCTTCTAAGCACTAGTTACTAATGTTATCATTTCAAGTTTGCTTATTACAACATTAGCTGTCTGTCAGTCCTCTAATAAGGCCAGAAACTTCCAAAGCTCCATTTTCTTTGACCAATCTAGCTCTCATTTTAACAAGTCTTTCCATTCTCTCGTTGTATTAAATAATTGGCAGAGTGGTTAGAGTGCTTGCCTTTGGTGGCAAAGTCACTGGTCGGCCTTCAGGATCAAAACCTGGTAGCGACATGCTCCAGTTTATCCAGCTGTAAATAGTTACCTGACTCTGCTCTTGAGTTAGGGAAGGCAAAAACAGTGAGGAAGGAAACTGGTCACCCCATGTTATTAAAACAAAGCAGGACCTAGTATAGTGAAGTCTCTAACACCTCACTCCCCTATGGCAGTTTCTGATATGGGACTACCATTACCTTTTTAACCCTTTATTTTAAATGTCCTTGGCAGTGGTTCTAAAAAGAAGTATGACCTTTTCCCCACTAGTGGTCAAATAGGATCCAACTGACAGGCTGCAGACTGACCAACCCATAAAGCAAGTTCTTGTTTTTAACTAGCAAGTAGTAACGAATGGGGCAGGTAGGGAAGGTGTGTGAAGGGTCTTTTACCCCACCTAACTGGTCTGCAGTGTAAACTTCCCAAAGCTGATAACCATTCGCTGGAACTTCAAACACAAATATACTTATCTAATGAACACAAAACCCCTCATAAATGGCCCCACAACCTCAATTTGCATAAAAATGCATCCAGTTGTACAGAATTCTGAGATCCATAAATTTTATTTTCTGACAAGTTTTTCAATTAAATTTACTTCTTAAAGTAAGTTAAAGTTACTGACTCCATACTATCCTACTGGCTGTCTTTCTCCTGGCCTGGTTCCAATCTTGTCTTTGGTCCTTCAGAGATTGTCTAATGTTGTTCTCCCAGCAGACTCTGGGTCGTCCCGGAGGTCTTCATCTCTGGCTCTTAGTTTCCCATACTTGTCATGGTAGCTGATCTTCTCCCATTCTGCAGAAATAGCCAAACCATAGTAGTTGGGACTGTTCTACTTGTATCTGCAGAGACTGAGCTGTGAGGCCTAGCCGTATCATCTGGTTTTGGACTATGTTTCTTCTAGTTACTTCAACCACCTTCCTCAGATACCTCATTTCTGAGGTTTGAAGCTGGCTTTTGAAATTGGGATAACACAAAAGAAAAACTTAGGTAAAATTTTATGATAAATCAAATTCAGTAGGGTCTACAATGGCATTTTTCTCACCTGTCTTGGAATAGATGCAAATGCCACACATATCATTAGGATCATAAAAAGTTGACTAATCCAGAGGTCAGGGGAGATATCTCCATACCCCACAGTTGAGAATGTAACAATGACAAAATACATAGCCCCAAACATATTGAGTTTGTTGTCCTTGCTGGCACGCTGAAGGTGCTGCATGAAACACACACTGAAAAAGAAATGATGAAAGCTGTTTAGAAAATTAACACTGTGGACAGCAGTTTCACAAAATTATTGAGTAGTGTATCTGTGGTCTTTCAATGTGTTGACAACAATATTAACCCCTCAAACCCAAGATCCTGCTTCAGCGAGATGATCATCAAAGGATTTTCACAACTATCTGAGATTCCCATAACCGGGTTATAAAGAAGAGCGGCCACAGGACAATGTTTTGAACCCGACAGGGAGCTGACAGGTCATGCATGAATGGATAAATAGTCACTGACTTCATAAGTAGTTTGTTCTTTCTAGAGAGGAAAATTAGTAGAACATATTTTGTAAAATATGAGTAATATGAGGCTGGCTACCTTATCACTGCAAATAATGTACTACAGAAACTATCACTGCAAATAATGTACTACAAAAACTATCACTGCAAATAATGTACTACAAAAACTATCACTGCAAATAATGTACTACAGAAACTATCACTGCAAATAATGTACTACAAAAACTATCACTACAAATAATGTACTACAGAAACTATCACTGCAAATAATGTACTACAGAAACTATCACTGCAAATAATGTACTACAAAAACTATCACTGCAAATAATGTACTACAGAAACTATCACTGCAAATAATGTACTACAAAAACTATCACTGCAAATAATGTACTACAAAAACTATCACTGCAAATAATGTACTACAGAAACTATCACTGCAAATAATGTACTACAAAAACTATCACTGCAAATAATGTACCACAAAAACTATCACTGCAAATAATGTACTACAAAAACTATCACTGCAAATAATGTACTACAAAAACTATCACTGCAAATAATGTACTACAGAAACTATCACTGCAAATAATGTACTACAAAAACTATCACTGCAAATAATGTACTACAGAAACTATCACTGCAAATAATGTACTACAAAAACTATCACTGCAAATAATGTACTACAAAAACTATCACTGCAAATAAAGTACTACAGAAACTATCACTGCAACAGCACATAAATGCTTTGGTGTGAGCTTCCTATAAGTGAATCTCCTGCAATTGTGACTCCCTGCTCCCAAGGGAGTGAAATGGGAAATGGTGATGATGCTTAGAATTTTGTGTCAGAGTTCCTGTTGCGTAAACTCACAAAAGTAGAATGGTGAGACTTTCCTTTTATCTCGATGGATTTTGCCTAAATTTTTATCAAGTTACTGTGACCAGCAAATTGATCGCAATCCGCAGAATAAACACTAGTTGTAGTAAATATTCAAATGTTTTGGAAGATGTTTGTTGTTTTCAGAGGGAAGCAAAATTTGACACCATTCTGTGAACACTGAGCGTGACGTGCAATCAAATACAATGGCTGAGTGATGTGATTTGTTACACAGAGGTGTGACTGCCAGTAGTCAACATTATATTCCCGTTTTGAGATCTGTAATTGTACTTTACCTTGTTTCAGGTGGTGAAATGTCACGTGTGTAAAAATGGAAGTTGTGTGGTGACAGTAATGGCCAGGACGTTCAGAGAGAAAGGTTTGGGTAAAATTGTTGCATTGGGCTCAAAGGGTAATTCAGGTTTCCATAGGGCTGACCAGAGCTATAAATTGCCAACTTAAAACTTCAGCTTTAACAATTTTTTTAATTTACTGAAAAAAAAAAAAAAAAGTTTTTATGCCATATGTCTGTCCGTGTGATCATTTTTTCTTTCATTCACTGCTATTCAGCTCCCGAAGGAGTAAAAACCTTCAACAAACTTATGCCAAGTCCTCCTGACTGTGCCATCACCTCAAGGTCTTTCTAGGTCTTCATCTGTTTAATTTCTGTACTTTTCTTTTCATCATCATCATCACCATTCAACTCCCCAATGAGTATAGACCTTCAACAAAGTCTTCCTGTTCCAAGCCAACAGTTCCAGGTCTTTCCATGTCATCTTTATCTGCCTCATGTCTGTCTCCAATTCTTAAAAGTGTCAATAATGTAATAAATGTAATATATTCCACACTCACTTTGTGAAAACAAGACAAAAAGTGTCAATAATGTAATATATTCCACACTCACTTTGTGAAAACAAGACCAAAAGTGTCAAAATGTAACATATTCCACACTCACTTTGTGAAAACAAGACAAAAAGTGTCAATAATGTAATATATTCCACACTCACTTTGTGAAAACAAGACCAAAAGTGTCAAAATGTAATATATCCCGCACTCACTTTGTGAAAACAAGACAAACGAGGCTAACCACCAAGAGGACCATTTGCTGGAGCAAAGTCACGGAGATGGTTTGGAATCTTTGTCTGGTAAGATGAAGATCATTCTAGGAAAACAACAATAATAATAATGTACAAAACTTGTCACACAGGCATAGATTTAAGTCATCAAAACACCCATGTCTTGTCACACAGGCATAGATTTAAGTCATCAAAACACCCATGTCTTGTCACACAAACGTACATCAAAACATTTATCTCTGAAATGTTTAGGCTCCAACCTTTTTTTGTTTTTATGGACTATTATAAGTATTAATATTATAAGTATTAATGAAAAATCTTAATCAGTAAGAAAGAAAACAAACCATTTACTCAAACAAAAAGTTACAAAGAGAACGTTAGAAAGCAGTCCTTGAAATTCACTCAGCACAAAAAATAAAAACAAAATACAACAGATCGTTAATAGGCCCTACATTAATAATAAAATATGATAAAATTATATATGTGAAATGAAGCGTTTGTTTTAAGTAAAGGATAGTTTTAACAGCTTTTGATTAATTTACTGAACACCTATCAATTTAACTTTGACAGCTAAACATCTATGTCCAGTAATATTTCAAAGTGAGCAAATGCATGACAATAAGTGCACAAATTGTACTTACATATATTTTCTCCAAGGATAATTTAGCTAACCAGCAGCTAAGGAAGGTGGGGACAAACAGATCATTCAGCCTGGGTGGGTATGTAAGCTGAGGGGGAAAAAGGATATGAAGTTTGTAAAACAATAGTAGCAGTATAAATGATGTTTACACTAAGTAGTAGCGTAAATACGTTTTACACTAGAGGAGCAGCATACATAAGTTATACACTACAGAAGCATAAATAATTTATACACTAGAGGAGCATAAATAATGTATAATTTAAGTAGCAGCATAAATAATTTGTACACTAAGTAATTACTACTATTTCCAACAATTAAAATATGCAAAAATAGATTCAGTGTACTTTACTGAGGTTGACAGATCTAGCTTATAAGATTCAACTTGCCATAGATCCCATGTTTATTGCCAAGAGGAGATCTGGTGAGGTTATTAAGACTAGCACATGGCAACTACAAGTTGAAACATTTATTGTTATTGCTGATCAGAATCGACATCAATGCACTCTGGTCAAACCCAAAGGTGCTCTGTCTCCCTCAGCAAATGTCTATGGGTATGAATGCTAACTGTTCCTGTAGTGCGCTCGTTGTTTACACAATGGAAGCATCCGCTCAAATGTCCATCCCTGCTAGTTTTACGTCTGATGCTAAATTCCAGCAATCTTGTTGATGATCTATTGCAGTGTTATTCTCTACCAGGTGATCACTAATTATCCTTAGTATCTCTCCCTTGTCCATTTCCATTATTCCCACTATGGGAGCTCTCAAAGCTAGTCTGTTAACTATCTCATTCCTGCGTACCTCTGCACGACCATAACAGTAGATCCACAACAGTTCCTGAAGATGCGAGGCTTCTTATGATGTTTTCCGTAGCCATACATTTGGACCTTTCGAAGCATGGACAGAGTCTGACACAATAGCTGCCCTGGTTGATGGAGTTTCAGACAGCCAGTTGAAGGTTGCAGTTGCTGCCTCTATCTCCATCCTCATGCTGAAGGTTGTTGTCATATAAAGTCCCGCTCTGTTCATCGATGACCCTGCTCTTTACTCTAGCCGAGAAACCCCATCCTGATTTCTCACCACGGAGTACAGACCCATCAGTGTAGACAAAGGCATCATCAATGAAACACCTATTCAGTGTTTTAACCACTGGACAAGCAGACCCTATCCTTGTGGCAATAAAATGCAAATGGCAGAACATGTCTTCAGAGAATGTTACTTCCTTGAGAGAAATGACATTGCAACATTGTTAAGGGCAACATTTTCTGGTGATTATAAACACCTAGGACAGCTGGTTCATGAAACAGAAAAACATTGTTTTGTTGTTTGCATCCTCCTATTTATTCACTTCATTACTCTTTAGTTCCCCATGGAGCATTGGTCTTCAATAAACTCATGCAAACTCCTTCTGGTTCTGGCCTGTGTCATCAGCTCAAGTTCTTTCCCTGTCTTCTTCACCCCTTTCATTTCTGTCTCCAACTCACTTCTCTGTGTATTTTTTGTTCGTTTGTCTCCTACTTTTCTTCCCCTGGGGATTTCAGAAGAATGACTTCTGTGCAATGCTATCTATAGGTTTCTTCAATGTGTGTCCTATCTATCTCCAGTGCCTTTTTTCCCATCTTGTTCCACCAGCACTTGTCTGGCTTTTGTCATTAGCTCTACACTGGTGATTTTGTTGTATCATTTCAATCCTTCTGGTTTGGTGTGGTTTTAAGGACTATTTTCACTGTACGTGAACAACTCCATCTGTGTCCCGATCTCCTCCCTTAAATCACACAAGGAGGATATCGGCACATTGCATGAACTTTGTAGCACCAGTGAGAATCTCAATGTGTGTATATAGGAATCACACATTCTATAAATATTAATCCTTCTATCCTATACAAGCACCATCTCCATACATTTCCCACTGCAAAGAAAACTCATCTGGAATTTTTTATTCTTATTGTGATTCCTATATATATATTCCTATATATGAGAATGAATCCTATATACACACTGCGTGTCCCTGCAACTCTGTCCAAGATAAATGTATGATTCCACAACCTACAGGGGTATTTCTTTAAGTACAATTTGGCTCTCATTGAGTCACATTAATTTATTCTCATTATCTTTGTTTTCTCCTGGTGTATCTTCAGGCTCACTTGCTGTGACCTCTCATCAAATATTTTCATGTTTAAACACACCTAATGGATACCATAAATAAATGCCTTCATTATACCTTCCATTAACATAAAACGTGTACATAACAAATAACAACAAAAATCTACAGCACTCACTGTGATTAGAACTGGAACTGAGCAGATAATTTCTAGGAAGAACTGAGAGGTCAAGACTTGATCCATTCTGTGACCCTTTGAACAGCAAATAACTGTTAACTTGTCATGTAATTTTTTACAACAGTTTTTTTTTTTTTTTAATTTGATGAGTAAAATATGTTGTTAAAAGTAGTGAGCAATGTATGGCAATAAAGGCAGAATTGTGTAGTGTAGTGTATAGTCAGTTTAGTGTTAGAGTGTAGAATGGTAGCTATCTTGTAAAGTGCAATGTACTGTGATGCAGTGCAAGGCAATGAGAGGAACTGTAGACTGAAACAATGTAGTGTGGTGTTGTGTACAAAAAAAGAAAAGTGTGGTGTGCTTTGTGAGGTGTCATTCATTTCCTTTTTTTTTTGCTCCTTATGGAGCATGGATCCAAGACTACAACTGGCTCCCTTGAAGAAAAAAAGCATTCATGTGCTCTTGCAATGGTGTTTTCTGTTACAATTAGTTTTAAATGGGTTCCTAGGGTCTGACACAACCTCATATTAGTCACCTCTTAGGAACAGTAAGCCTGTTCTTTCTTTGTCTGCTCAGAAACTCCCAGGACTTTGTGAGGTATAGTGTCTTCCAAGATGCAATTTTGGCAGTAAGTACAATAATAAACTGCATATGATTACACCACATTACATAGGTAAGTCATGGTTTGTCATCTTAATACAGCTGACTAGGAGAATATAAACTTACTTACTTACTTACTTAGTCGTTCCCCTTCTACCATGAGGTGTAGAGGTTTGGAAGAGAGAGCGCCAGACTATCCTATCGGCTGTCTTCCTCCTGGCCTGGTTCCATTCTAGTCCTCGGTCCTTCAAAGATTGTTTAATGTTGTCCTCCCAGCAGACGCTGGGTCGTCCTGAGGGTCTGGATCCCTGGCTCTTTGTTTCCCATGCCCGCCATGGTAGCCAATCTTCTCCCATTCTGCAGACATGGCCAAACCATCTTAGTTGGGACTGTTCTACTTGGGTCTGCAGGGGGTGGCATTTTAGGCCTTGACGTATCATCTGGTTGCGGACCATGTCTCTTCTTGTTACTTCAACCACCTTCCTCAGATACCTCATCTCTGAGGTTTGGATCTGGCTTTTGTGGGTTGTAGTCATTGCCCATGACTCGCATCCATATGTCAAGACTGGGACATAGGTGGAGCGGTATACAGCCATCTTCGTTTTCTTACCAACCTCTCTCTTGCTGAGGAATCCTCGATTTATGGCCTGAAAAAGTCTCCCAGCTGCTGCTTTTTGAGTGGCCAACTCTTCTTTGATGCCTCCCTTTCGGTCTATAATAGCTCCGAGATATTTAAAATGGTCGACCTGCTCCAGGACCTGTTCTCCCAGCTTTAATCTGATGTCTTCTTTCTTCTTGTGATATCACCATGGATTTTGTTTTATAATATAAACTACTCTTGTCAATTATTTTCAAAAAAAAAAAATTGCAGGAAGTCTATGTCAAATCTCTTCTTGTAACAGTGGTTTCTGTAACAATTTGTTTTACATGGTATGACTGCCGGCCCCCATGTTTGGCATTAGCCACCTCTGACATGCCCCAAGAAGCAGTAGTTCTAGTCTTTCTCTGCTTCCTCAGAGACCCCCTCAGCCAACAACTGCGCAACTTTAATGCTGATACTCCTCAGTCTGTGCCTTCTTTCACACCCCCCCCCCCCTCCACAGGAGCATAGGCCTTCAACAAACTGATGCCAAGTCTTGCTTACAGATTCCTGCTTACAGCAACATCTTTTTCTTTGCAGCTTAATGTTTACATAAACATTCTTTTGTATCTGACTACTGTTTACAGCAGACAACTTCTCTTGTGCTTACAGAGATCCATACTCTAGTGCCATTGCTGTGACATTAATATTGCACGGACAATACAATATGGATCAATACATCAGTGAAAGCAAACCAAAACAAAACAATCTTCTACTGATGACTTCTTTAAAGTAAAATTTTTTTAAAAACAAAAGCCTGTTCTACTAAATGCAAAGTCCTCCTCCTGTCACTCATCTTTGTAACATAAGAAGACAGCAGACTGCATCAATATCATGACTACCCAACAGTGCACATCCACCACTCAGCACTCACCTTTGTAGCAATGTAGATCATAAGAAGTGCCTTGGCCAGAGAGATGGATGCTAAAGTAACCTCTATCACCCACAGAGTTGTGGATCTTTGTATCCATATCAACACATACCTGTCATAACCATAGAAATAAGTACCATAGAGAAGTGATCATAATGTATGTTAATCTCCTATTCCCTCATGTTCTAAACCAATGATATTATTAGAAGAGAACTGGAGATAGCAATGAAAATGATGAGGCATGGAAAGACACTGCACTGATGGCATGTGACAGGAAGACATTGGTATAAGTTGGCTGAAGACATATGCTCCTTGGGGAGCTGATGATGATGATGTGGATGTCAAGGCATCAATATAAAAGACATGAACAGCACATTAGAACTGAGAAACATCTGGTCATTTGAAAGATCAAATAAAAGGCAACATGCATTTTCAAACAAGTGTTAATAATTTTTCAATGTGTGGAACAGAAACATGAAGAAGAATAAGACAGTCATGAAAATATGCTTGAGAAAGTCTCTTAAAACTGGGTTGGAAGACAGAGTCAGAAGTTAGACTTCTGAAAAGACCCACACAATGGACTTATAAGCAACAGATATGAAAATGTTGAGATGGATCAGACCAGGGGTTCTTAAGCTGTGGGGTGTACCACTACAGGGGAGATGCAGAGAGGATACAGGGGAGATGTGAGGTGTCTCTTGGAAAATTTATCACAACTGTCTTATCAGTAGATAAAATTTTGAAGTTTAGAATAAAACTGTATACTTTTCTTAGTATGTATGTATGTTTGTATGAAACAAAATGCTCCTTAGTGCCCTCTTTTGCTGACCTATGGGGTCAAGTGTTTGTGTTTAACACTATGCAGCCCCACCTTTTAATGACCTAGGGGTAATGTATGCCAAGCTGTCAAAATTTGCTGCAAGTACAGGCTACAATAATTTCCATCCCTGTAGTAACAATGATTGGTTCACTGATTAATCTGTGGAAGGACGGAAGTTGTGAACATTAAGGTCGCTCTCAGGGGAGGTGTGAGAGCAAAAACATTAAGGATCCCTGGGTGAGACATTCATGAAGCAAACCAACCTACAAAACAACCAGTCAGATACTGTCTTGGTATAGAAGATGTAAGTATAGCACATAACTATTGGCCCATGTGTCCAGACAGCCAAGGCTCTGAATGACTGACATGTCACCACTACTACAGCTGTATCTATACCTAGTGCCATCACTCCCACATCAACATACTAAGATTACTACTACTCGTATCACAAACACTTCAATTACTAACAATTAATGGTTTGAATGTTTTAACAAATTTGTTTCTTAAAGTAAAAGTCCAATAGTAGACACTTCTGCAGAGTGAAGTGTTAGAGACTTCACTTATACTAGCTCTCAGCTTTTATCAGCTGGGGTAACCAGTTCCTGTGTCGTACCTAACTCAAGAGCAGAGACAAGTACCCATTTTTACAGCTGGTTAGAAATGAGCAGGATGCAGACTGTTTTGAACCTAGTCCATTTGCTGGGTCTCTGTAACTGCTGCAGTGTCTTTCAATATCTTCCTTCAGTTGTGTTACTTTAGCAATGCCCCAGATATCTACCATTCTTACTCATTCCTCTACTATCATGAGGTGAATACTTTCTATTCTTATTGTTTTGTAAGAGAAGCAAGCATGGTTAGATTTATACGCTCGTATCATCATTTTGTCTAAACTCTTCTTCAGTTTCTACTTAGACTCATCCAGTTGAATACTTGTGTTTTTAACATTCTATCTGTCACAAAATATTTCCAGTTCTTGACTACTTTTTGTTGTTGTGTGCAACAGATTTTAATCTATCAGTCAATACCTTTTAGCTCACTAAAGAGCATAGGCCTTCAACAAAACATGCCAAGTCCTCCTGCCACCAGCTCAAGTTCTTTCCATGTTATCATCATTTTCACTGCTCTCCAGTTCTCTTCTCAGTGTAGTGTTTTGTCTACCTCTGCCTCACTTACCCTGGGAGTTCCAGAAACAAGGACTGCCTTGTAATGCTATCAACAGGTTTCCACTGTGTGTGCCCTATCCATCGCCAGTGTCTTCTTCTCATCTCTTGTTCCAATGGCATTTGTCTAGTTCTTGTCATCAGTTCCACACTGGTGATCTTGTCATACCATTTCAATCCTTTTGGTCTACGCAATTACAGATTTATGAAAGTCTGTAGCTTTTTAGTTGTTGTTTTTGTTGTTCTCCATGTTTTGCAGCCTTACAATAGTGAATTAAACTTGCATTCCTGGTTTTAGTCCACCTTTCTCATGCACTTCAGGTTCGTGAAGATTGCAGAATAGTCGTCTAAAGCTTCAGATGCAGATTTTTAAAGGACTTCTTAGTGTATTTTTAATGTCTATGCATGTTCCTGTAGCTTTCTGTATGTTTTTGTGTGTTCATGTAGCTTTCTAGATGTTTTGTATGTTCATGTAGTTTCTGTATGTTTTTGTGTGTTCATGTAGCTTTCTGTATGTTTTGTATGTTCATGTAGCTTTCTGAATGTTTTTGTATGTTCATGTAGCTTTCTGTATGTTTTATAAGTTCATGTAGCTTTCTGTATGTTCATGTAGCTTTCTGTATGTTTTTGTGTGTTCAAGTAGCTTTCTATATGTTTTGTATGTTCATGTAGTTTCTGTATGCTTTTGTGTGTTCGTGTTGCTTTCTGTAAGTTTTGTATGTTCATGTAGCTTTCTGTATGTTTTTGTATGTTCATGTAGCTTTCTGTATGTTTTATAAGTTCATGTAGCTTTCTGTATGTTTTGTATGTCCATGTAGCTATCTGTATGTTTTTGTGTGTTCATGTAGCTTTCTGTAAGTTTTGTATGTTCATGTAGCTTTCTGTATGTTTTTGTATGTTCATGTAGATTTGTATGTTTTATAAGTTCATGTAGCTTTCTGTATGTTTTGTATGTCCACGTAGCTATCTGTATGTTTTTGTATGTTCATGTAGCTTTCTGTAGGTTTTGTATGTTCATGTAGCTTTCTGTATGTTTTTTAAGTTCATGTAGCTTTCTGTATGTTTTGTAAGGTCATGTAGCTATCTGTATGTTTTGTATGTTCATGTGGCTTTCTGTGTGTTTTTGTGTGTTCATGTAGCTTTCTGTATGTTTTGTAAGTTCATGTAGCTTTCTGTATGTTTTTGTATGTTTCTGTGTGTTTTCTAAGTTCATGTAGCTTTCTATATGTTTTGTATGTTCATGTAGCTTTTTACATGTTTTGTATGTTTCCGTAGTAGCTTTCTATATGTTATGTATGTTTCTGTACCTTTCTATATGTTTTGTCTGTTTCTGTAGCTTTTTGTATGTACTGCATGTTTCTGTAGCTTCCTGTTTATGTTCTGCATGCTTCTGTACCTTTCTATATGTTTTGCATGTTTCTGTAGCTTTTTATATGTTTTGTATGTTTCTGTAGCTTTCTATGTTTTGCATGTTTCTGTAGCTTTTTATATGTTTTGCATGTTTCTGTAGCTTTCTATATGTTTTGTATGTTTCTGTAGCTTTTTATGTTTTTCATGTTTCTGTAGCTTTCTATATGTTTTGTACGTTTCTGTAGCTGTCTATGTTTTGCATGTTTCTGTACCTTTTTATATGTTTTGCATGTTTCTGTAGCTTTCTATATGTTGTGAATGTTTCTTTGTAGCTTTCTATATGTTTTGCATGTTTCTGTAGCTTTCTATATGTTTTGTATGTTTCTGTAGCTTTCTATATGTTTTGCATGTTTCTGCAGCTTTTTATATGTTTTGCATGTTTCTGTAGCTTTTTGTATGTTTTGCATGTTTCTGTAGCTTTCTATATGTTGTGAATGTTTCTTTGTAGCTTTCTATATGTTTTGCATGTTTCTGTAGCTTTCTATATGTTTTACATGTTTTTGTAGCTTTCTGTATGTTCTGCATGTTTCTGTATGTTTATGTATCTTTCTATATGTTTTGCATGTTTATGTAGCTTTCTGTATGTTCTGAATGTTTTTGTAGCTTTCTATGTTTTGCATGTTTCTGTAGCTTTCTGTATGTTTATGTAGCTTTCTATATGTTTTGCACTTTTCTGTATGTTCTGTGTGTTTTTGTAGCTTTCTATATGTTGTGCATGTTTCTGTAGCTTCCTGTATGTTATGCATGTTTCTGTAAATTAGTGAGACCCTTGATTCTGTGTCTTGTCAGCCAAAACTTCTATTCTTGTTACAGGTTTTCAAAGAGAGACACACATATCATATTCAGCCTCCAGTGTGTTTTGTGTTTTGGATTTGAATGAGAACAGGACTCGTGGTTTTTTTCTGCAATCCACAATTTATTTTTCCACTGAAACTACTACTACTGGATATTTAAAAATGATATGTTATTTGCCAAATATTCCCTGTACCCCCTGACAAAGCTCCTCATACTCCCTAGAGGTGCATGTACCCTAGGTTGAGAACCCTTGATCTATGTTATGGGATGCATGAAGGAAAGACAGACCTAAGAGTTGCTACTCCTTACCAGTTGATTTGCATCTCATTATACATGACATCTCTCTCACTCGTGTTGGATTTCTCGTCATGACCACAAGGTGAGCCGTAGCTAAGATAAAAGATGAGAAAGGTTTCCTGACAACAGTAACAAATTGTGTCAGTTAATAAACAACAGTTAATACCAGTTAATATTGTTGCTTGCATAGAACAGAAGGACTGAAATGGTTATGACAAGATCACTAATGTGGAACTGCTGACAAGAACCAGACAAGTGCCAGTGGAACAAGAGATTAGAAGAGGACTCTGGTGATGGGATAGTAAACCCAGGTTGCCTTTGCCTAAAACCATCATTGCCTAAGATGACATGCCTTAGACTGCAGTAGTTCTGTTTTGTACAGGGCATGCCTGTAAATAAAACATTCTATACTGGCATACCTCGAAGTTATTGCGGGTTCGGTTCCAGACCATCGCAATAAAGCGAATATCGGAATAAAGCAAGCCACACCCCTTTTTTGGCTTCCCATTGCATATAAGAGCCTAAAATCAGGTCTACACTATGTCTATTAAGTGTGCAATAGCGATAGGTCTACAAAAAACAATGTACTCCAAAATTAAAAATAGTTTATTGATAAAAACAATGCTAATCTTTATCATCTGAGCCTTCTGCGAATCGTAATCTTTATTTTTCTGGTGGAGAGTCAAAATCTATCGGAAGAAGAAGGCACGTTCTAATAAATAAACATGAATAATTTGAAAAAAGCGCAACATCTGCGAAGCGTACTAAAGCGAAGCGCAATAAAGCGAGGTATACCTGTATTTATAATTTTGAACTCAATGGTTTACATTATGCTATTTTTCAATGTTTTTTTTTTTTTTGGGGGGGGGGGGGGGGGGGGGGGGGGGGGTTGTTTGGCAAAGGAAATACAACCCCTAAAGAACAGACGGATTGTCTTTTAACTGTTTTAAAGATAAAGGTAGCCCAAGCAAAAAACTGCCGAAAGGGAGTGAAGTGTTAGAAACTTCACTGTATATTACTAGGTCTGAGCTTTATGAGGTGATGTGACCAGTTGCCTTCTTCGCTGCTCCTTGCCTTCCCTAACTCAAGAGCCCGGTCAGGTACTGATTCTCAAGCTGAGTAGACTGGAGCGTGACACTAGTAGTTTTTGTGATCACGGAACCCGGTAATTGCTGAGATGTCTTTGGATATATTTCTTCTGTTGTGTTATTTCAGCAATGACCCCTTGACATCTTGCTAATCAACCCGGTAATTGCTGAGATGTCTTTGGATATATTTCTTTTGTTGTGTTATTTCAGCAATGAATCCCTTGACTTCTTGTTAATCAACCCGGTAATTGCTGAGATGTCTTTGGATATATTTCTTTTGTTGTGTTATTTCAGCAATGACCCCTTGACATCTTGCTAATCAACCCGGTAATTGCTGAGATGTCTTTGGATATATTTCTTCTGTCTTAATCTTTCCAGTAGGTTATTTCAGCAATGACCCCTTGACATCTTGCTAATCAACCCGGTAATTGCTGAGATGTCTTTGGATATATTTCTTCTGTTGTGTTATTTCAGCAATGACCCCTTGACATCTTGCTAATCAACCCGGTAATTGCTGAGATGTCTTTGGATATATTTCTTCTGTTGTGTTATTTCAGCAATGACCCCTTGACATCTTCTAATCAACCCGGTAATTGCTGAGATGTCTTTGGATATATTTCTTTTGTTGTGTTATTTCAGCAATGACCCCTTGACATCTTCTAATCAACCCGGTAATTGCTGAGATGTCTTTGGATATATTTCAGCAATTGTATTTGTTGGGACCCGGGATGACCCCTTGACATCTTCTAATCAACCCGGTAATTGCTGATTCATGGTCTTTGGCTACCAACTCTTAAATAATAATTTTGTAAATTTTTGGTGGTACGTTTTTTCTTCCTAGATTTGATATTCTGTTCATAATTTTTGTTTATTTTGTTGTTGTTGTTGTTGCTGTTAGCCGTTTGCTTTGTCCGTTGTATTTTTTTAATCATTCTCTTCATCTACAAAGAATATTAGTTGAAATATTTCATCCACTGAATGATGGCTGAGCCTAATTCAAAGAAACAAAAGCTGACTGCGAAAGATCATTTTCAATGATGAAAAAAATCCACACAGACTGCAGGAGGTCCATGAATGCGGACACACTCACTTCTATTTTACAATGTAAGATTAACATTGATACATGCTGTGCAGACTTTAAGCCCACAAATGCAAAGTGCTAAAAGTGCATGTGTTGATTATAATACAAAACACTGTACATTGAAAGAATAGTGTACCTCATGATCACTAAGTTTTTTATATGTAAAGAACAGCATGAGACTATTAGCATGTTTTATATCACAATAAATCAAATGCTAATAGATTTGTATATGTCATTTCTCATTTTAAAACTGTATTGTGTATAATTTTTTAATATATTTTTTGCGTAAGGATTTTTGGGTGTTTGTAAGGATTTTTTGGGTCCGGCGTACAGATTTTTGTCTCAGGAGGTTGACAGGTATGGAGATGTCTTTAGATATATTTCTTCTGTTGTGTTATTTCAGCAATGACCCCTTGACATCTTGCTAATCAACCCGGTAATTGCTGAGATGTCTTTGGATATATTTCTTTTGTTGTGTTATTTCAGCAATGACCCCTTGACATCTTCTAATCAACCCGGTAATTGCTGAGATGTCTTTGGATATATTTCTTTTGTTGTGTTATTTCAGCAATGACCCCTTGACATCTTCTAATCAACCCGGTAATTGCTGAGATGTCTTTGGATATGTTTCTTTTGTTGTGTTATTTCAGCAATGACCCCTTGACATCTTCTATTCTTATTTTTTTTAAATTATTTTTATTTTATTTAATATTGTTTTCAGTTCCAAATAATATTAACAACTGCCGATATGGGAAAGTGGCATCACACCTGTCAAATCACTGTAAATAGGGCAATTACCAATTATGCTCGTATGTTAAAAAAAAAAAACCCAAACAAAAACGAGATCAAATCTAACAAAACCAAACAAAAACACCAAACAAAAATAATATTAAGGGGGAGAGGTGTAAAGGCCTGGTGTTTCCAGTTATATAACTGACTCTAATAGATATTTTATTGACTTTCACCTGTTAAAAGTTATATGTACAAGTATTGTAAGAACAGCATCAAACCTTCACCTTCACAGTTTTATTCATGTCCTATTAACAACTTGACTCAAAATAAGTCTAGTTTTATTACTCCTTCGTTTGTTATATGTCAATTTGGCTTTACTATGTCCAGTTTTTAACACTCAACACAATGTAACTGTTTTCTGTCTCAATACATTTCAAAATATCAAAATTTAAAATGAGCGCTCTCTCTGTTTCACATCATAGCTGCATAAAACTTTGTGACTTTTGAATGTGTGCTTGTACCACACCTCACCACTTCACACACTTCAGGCTCTTCACCACTTCAGGCACCTCAAGTGGCTTCAGCCAAATAATTTTAGTCAGAAGCAAAGGTCAGGTCAACCGAGCATATGATTCAGTTAGAGGGGGCATGAAAGAATATCAAGAATATTGATGTTTAACTTATCATCATAATCGTCATATTCATCATCCTTCAGCTTCCCAAGGAGCATATCCCTTCAACAAGTTCTCATGCCAAGCCATCCTGTCCCGTACCATCAGCTCAAGGTCATCCCATGTCTTCTTCACCTCTTCCATGCGAATGTTGAAGTTTTTGTGGCTTAAAGTTTCTACAGCATGAAGTAGTCGGGTTTACGCCCAAACCCTCCTTAATCACCTTTTGTGACATTTTAAAAAATTTTTATTTAATGAAGAAAAATATTCCGTTCAACCTCTGATGGGTTATAATTAGGATATATATTGTTTTCAATTCCAAATAATATGAACATCTGCCGATATGAGAAAGTGGCATCACATTTGTCAAATCATTGTAAATAGGGAAAATCACAATTACCAATTATGCTTGTATGTTAAAAAACAAAAACAACAAAATGAATAAAATCAAGAAGAAACTCTGAACAAGAATAATATTAAAGTGGAGGGGTGTAAAGGCCTGGTGGTTCTAGTTATATAACTGACTTTAACAGATATTTAATTGACTTTCATCTGTTAAAAGTCATATATGCATTGTAAGAACAACATCAGACCTTCACATTCCCAACTACTATATATTAACCATTGTTCGTGTTAAATATTGTTTGACTATATTATGCAGTTCCCTAGCTCTGTCTATTCTTCACGCTTCTTCTATATTTATAGGTAAGTTTGATGCCTACAAATAATTTATAATCTAATATTGGTATTCTCATTTGTTCATACCTCTTACATTTTAACAAGAAATGTTCTATATTATTTTCTTGAAGACATCCTGCACAGTAAGTTCTTCTATTCTGAAATAACCTTTTCCCAGCTGTAGTCTGAGAAGTTTCTTATTACTGCGAATTTTCAATTCCCTAGATATCTGACATTTTGTGACATGTATAGTAGGTTCCTGTGTTACAACTCTTTGATCCCCTTTCGGGCCCAGGTAATACACAGGTGTGGAGGTAATACACAGGTGTGGAGGTAATACACAGGTGTGGAGGTAATACACAGGTGTGGAGGTAATACACAGGTGTGGAGGTAATACACAGGTGTGGAGGTAATACACAGGTGTGGAGGTAATACACAGGTGTGGAGGTAATACACAGGTGTGGAGGTAATACACAGGTGTGGAGGTAATACACAGGTGTGGAGGTAATACACAGGTGTGGAGGTAATACACAGGTGTGGAGGTAATACACAGGTGTGGAGGTAATACACAGGTGTGGAGGTAATACACAGGTGTGGAGGTAATACACAGGTGTGCAGGCAAATTGTACTTCTTATTCTTCTTGTCCCCTTTTCATTCCTTACAGAGCAATGAGTCATCACCGCATCTGGTCTGGGCAGCTGTGCCAAAGCAATGTCTGTGGTCTTCTAGTGGAGATTTTAGATCACAATTTGCTTGACATAATGTGGTTAACAGAACACTGCTCAGCCTTCCTTAAGTTATGACACGCGCGAATGTTAGGTGCAGTGATTCTGTTTTTTGCTCCAAGTATCAGGTTCCAGGATCCACAAATGTTTTCTTCTTTAGCCCAATGCCTGGTGACATAGGAGAGCATGTCTCTTCACAACTTCCTGTCTCCAGTATTGTTGATCAGTTCTGTTATTGACTTCTTTCCATGCTAGGATATCTAATATCTTCTCTCTTTATCGCCCTCTATCTCTTTTGTTACCTTCAATCTTTTTTGTTGTCGCAGTATACTCCAGCTTTCTAAATCTCATAACATGGCCAAAGACAGTGACCTGTTTCCTTCTAAAATGAGTAATAAGCTTTTATTGCACACTGGCTTCAGGACATTCTCATTACTCTATCTGTCTGCCCATTTTATTTGTAACATTCTTCAGTAAAGCCATTTCTCTGTGGTAGCTAGCGCTTTTCCCACACGTGCAAATAGTAAAATACTTTACATGCAATTTGGAAAACTTGTACTGCACATTTTGCATTTTACATCCCTTAACTCTTAGTATACGTGCTCAAAAACCGCGTTTTTACGAGCTGATTTCAGAGAGACTTTACTGGTTTTGCATTAAATAATTTATTTATAATGATAACATAAAGTGTTATATATCAAAATGTGGAGAAAGGAAACATCTATGACATGCACTTAACTTAATTGTTAAGTGGTGTTAAACATGCATGCAACATATGCAGTAATGAGTGCAAAAAAATTTGGCATGGACACCGACCGGCCTATTAGGTAGGCCAGCCGTAAAACGAGGATCGACCGTTGGCCTACCTAATAGGCCGGTCGGATATTAACCGTTCCTTTGCTGCATTTGTTCCCCCTAATTCTTGATTCAACCAGAAGGTCTTATATATTTGGACATGCGCCCTGATCTAACTAACTGTACCGGTGTCTAGGCTGAACAAGGCGAGCCCTATCAAAACGAGGCAAAAGTCCTTTTTAAAAAAAATTCGTTCTTGTTAGTTCTCAAGGAGGATAATCATTTTTGTCACGAACAGTTAGAGAGTGAGTTATTTTTGTGAATCTCACAAGATGATTACATGAGTTGTTGTGAACTGTTCGTGGATGATTGTGACGTATAATGGAAATATAGCCTTCGGTAATCTGACAGTCTTTGTAATTGTAGTGGATTTGATGGTACTGTATGGTTGTGATATTACCTAGTGTGATGCATAAGGTCAGCTGTGAAGGCTCCTGAGATAAATGTAGCTGAGAATTTACAGAAGGCCCTTCTTGCTACCACTTACGACCTCACACATATCTTTTTTTCTAATGAATGTGGCTACGTTAAAAATCTAGGGTACTGATATGTAATGTGTTGTGGTAGATTACATACACACACACACACAGATATTTAATAAGTCTAATAATATTAATACAATTTATAACACACTGAACTAACTCAAGCTGTTTAAATTTTTGATATTAAATTTTCTTTAAGTTTATTTGTTCTGAACCAAGGTTTTATTTTAGTCAGAACATATGAAAAGTTTTGAAGTTATGAATGAAATGCATGAATATATGTCATAATAAAATAGAAAATGGGTACATATGTATTTCAAATGACTGGTTAATAGTAATTATCTTAAGATAGTCCCAGGAGAACTTATTATAGATATGCTGTTGGGGTGGTATCATCACTCCCAGTCTATAACTACCAAACATTGTCCCTTCACTGATGGGAGTAATACAAGTTTTATTTCCCCCCAAAAAATTGGTGGGTTCTAGTGATGGTAATATAGTTGGTGTGTTAGTTAGTAAATAAGTTGGTGAAGGTCCAGCAGGCCAGACGCTCACGTATCTTGACTGAGTAGTTCTGGTGCTGGAATCTGGTGGCCCCACCTCTCCATGCTTGGGGGCAATATAAGGCTGCTCTGACAAAATACTAGACTGCACTGGTCCACACTTGTATATATCAACACAGCATTTGACACCACTTTGGTGCCAAACAGAAACTCACACTTCTGCAACAAAAGTATTGGGTCATGTGTCAGAACTCTACCTCCTCACTCGAAACATTAAACAATATTAAAATATACAAAGAAATACTTTCATTCTTACCAGAATTAGGAATAGAGAACACAGTTACATTCTAGCAAAACTCAGCTGAGCTGCTGGCTCTAGTATGGCGTCCCTCTAAATATTGCAATTAGCTTCTGGGAAATACACCACTGAAGAATTACTGTGTCTACTACTGGACAATTTAGGTTGAATGGCAAAAATGCGCGTCTGTGCGCCGATAATATGATTATCTGTGGCCAATCACCGACTTCCCCCCTTTCAAATTTCAAACCTCCAACCCAAAAGTCAATTCAGTCCTACCTCAGTCAAGTATGTATTATTGTCTGTTGGTCCGTCTGTCTCTACTTGCTTTTTCATAAAAAACACGCTTGGTTCTACATGCCTTTCTACACGAATCGGTCTCTAGAGTTATTTTTAGCCACAATTTTCCACTATTTCCCCCTCTCTTTCATTCCAACTAGATTTTAGCACTTGAGTCTCAAGGCCGCAATTTTTGAAAATTAGTGACATTTTTTTAACAGTGCAGTCGCTCGTCTGTTATGAACAACACAGTCTTTTGTCAATATCTTCATTATTATCTATCCGTCTGTATAAATGAAAACATATTATTTCTCTGCTCAAGATGGGCTATCAGACTAGCTAGGTTTTATATTCCTAACATTATTATTAAGAAAAAGTTACTTTTCAAGGTTAGTTGTTTTTTTGAAATATGTTCGAGCATCTTCTGTAATGCGTTTGCCGCTGAATTCAAATAAAAGGACTAAGTATCGTAAAAGCGTCCAAGAAATGACTGTTGCGTATAATAGCTAAGGTCCCTTTTGTCCATTTCTTTACATTGTGTCAACTTGTGGACGTGAATTTTTTCCTTTCCCCACCAATTGCGTCTTTTTAGCCTTGCTAGTTTCAAGCACGTGTTCAGTCATATTTTTTTTCTTTTTGATCTCCGTTCCCTCCCGTCTCCAAGGGTAAACGTTTTGTCTGTACGTCTAACAAGTTAGTTTCCATGGCGGGTAGTGAACCGCGGCATGGGCGATCATGTCTTCTAGTAGCTTACGCATTATTTTTATCCCTACATTTTATCTTTGGAGATATTTTAACGTTGTATCACGGTTAAATTTATCACAGTAATCCCGTTAGCGTGCTATGATTTGCTAGCAAAACCATGCATTTTTTTGCCTGTCTTACTCACACAAGCTTATTTTTCATCCACACCTCTTTTCCTTTAACATAAAAAAACGAAGCGTTTACAAACTTTCGTGACCTGCCAGTCATAACAGGTAGCAAATGAGGTTTGTTTATTAAAGTTTCTCACGCGAGCTGATATGTCAATCACCGGATACCTGAGACCGCACGTGATAACACCGGACCTTTTGAAGTAGACTCACGGGCAAAAATCTTTCCCCGAGTACCTTTGAAGTTCGTACACAGAGTGAAGGCGGGGAAACCCCGAGCTCTTTGATCTTCAGAAGCGGGCAAAATCTTCGAGAACCCCGTTACACGGATTTAAGTCTTTGATGGCGGTCGAACGCCCTACAGAGCGACCGTAAAGCCTTTATCTAGGGAACTCATGTTTCTGATTCTCTGGTATACACAATAGTGTGAAAAGTAGCATCATCTATAGATCAGAGAACCATGATGATATATAAACTGTGCTTTCTTAAATCTGCTATCAGTTGTCACTCAGAATTTTCGGATAGTCTAAGCACGTAGTCTAGAACCATTGTGGAAGATGTGTTAATAGCATTCGTGGGGATTGTCATTCTGATTTTCTGGTAATAGAAATTAGTGTTAGCGTACCATTATAATGCACTGTGATTTTCTAGCGTTAAAACTAGAGAAATAAAATTACGCGTAGCTATTTCATACCAGAGGTTCAGTATAATGTTAATTTTCACCACCCGTTTTCTCACATAAGAAGAGACGGTTAGCTGACTGGATTATATGCTAGGCGCGACTGATAGTGACAGAAAATAATTCACGTTTATTTCATTTTGTGTATTTATTATAAGTGACTATTAATTACTACCATACGATGACCAACAGACGCCGACAATTTAATAGCTATTAATGACAGGCGGTATTTATGTAAGTGCGCGATGGATAATTGAATAATAATTGACATACGCTAATCATTACAGCACGAGCAAGGGCGGGGAGGGTTGCATACCTTCATCCGACCTGAAATCTCAGCGTTGGCAGCGTGCGATAGTTTAGGCATAAAGGAAAACGCCTGTGCCGGTTAACTTTAATCAGGACTGACGGAGTGGATAAGAGATCGTCTTGTCCCCGTCCGTGTGCACATATGTAGATATATAGAATAGTAGCATTTTTCCATGAATGTTTTTATTCCTAGCAGACCTGATCACAAGGGCGTCCAGCGGTCTTCTTTTCTGCATTTACTGATTGGTTAATGTTGTCTTTTTCTTGGATTGTGTGTCACCAATTTCATTTGTGAGCCAACGATACATGAGAAACATTTTAACTTGTAAATTTTAACTGGACTTACAAAACCCAGAAATATTTTGTTCAATTTTATCAGCCCACTGGGTGCGAAACCAATAACATTACTCCCGACTTTTGACAGTCGTATCCAAGCGGATTTATCCAGAAAGTTACGCTGTTTCAGAATCGGCCCTCACCATAGAACCAGCCGATACGATTATCATCATCATCATAAGTAACATTTTTAGCAACCAGATGTTTCCCAATACTGGAAGTTTTCCTTTTTATTAACTGTGAACCTCAAGAGCACGTCTTTGCTACACTAACGATTCGCGGTGACATTTTGTTCATTCAGAGAAAATTAAACCACCAAATTCGGCGTCCACCTCATTAATCTTATTTGTTAGGGAATGGACTGGGGCCAATTTGGGAAATACACCTGACATTTTGTATATTCAGGAACCATTGTAATTCCAAGGGATATCACCAAGAGTAGGTAAGCGTGATCGAGTGGCCTCTGTATGTCAGTGAGAGAGAGTGAATAGTTTTCTTTGTTACAGGAACTGTACCTACCTGGGATTTTGCTTAAACTTGTTTACTTTACTGGGTAGCTTATAGTAGAAACTTGTTCTTTACTGTCTATTCTGTAACATAGTGCTAACCTTTGACCTTTGGGTTATTAACTTTTTGGGTTCTTTTTCTCAATAAGGGGAGGACACATTTATTCTGTTATTTTTCTATGCATGTAAATCTTATTTTATTTGATCTTTCTTTAGATATTTGATGTTGTCAAGTTTAAATGATAATAAACAACAAAAGAAACTTAACTTTGTGTGTTGGTCAGACCCATACCCAATTAACCGTAGTTTTTCACGTTTATGTGTCTTGTTGTCACATAGCTGTGTTTGTGTGTAGTAAACTTATATATATATATATATATATATATATATATATATATATATATATATATATATATATATATATATATATATATATATATATATATATATATATATATATATATATATATATATATATATATGAGGAGGGCAAGGTTGCCTTATACTAAATTATAGTCGTATAGATAGGCTAGACAAGAGAAACTTACTCATTCCAGAGAACATATCTTCTCCTTAAGCTATTAAGATGTTTCATTATTACTTGTGAGTTGGAGTCACGGTGTTATTGTGATGTTAACTGCTAGACAATGAGTCTGACACGGAAGGCATACAGTTGACTATGTTTGTGCATGTATAAGCTTATAAATACTTCATGCCCTAGCTCGGTGGGAACCAGCTCGTGTCAGTTTTGTAAGATACATTTATCTGATATATGCCCATCCATTCTCTTCGATGCTGACTACATGGGTTTTCATTTGTTCGTTATCGACCGATGTTTGTCTGGTTGTTTGTTTGTGCCCCATTCTCCCCGTTTTTGCTGCCCACCATTTGTTTGACAACGCAAATAATGTATTTAACCTATTAAATGTTCTCTGGTAAAGTCCACAATGAAGGTTTCCTTAAAATAAAAGAGAGAGAGAGAAAGAGAGAGAGAGACAGATAGATAGATAGATAGATAGATAGATAGATAGATAGATAGATAGATAGATAGATAGATAGATAGATAGATAGATAGATAGAGAGAGAGAGAGAGAAAGAGAGAGAGAAAGAAAGAAAGAGAGAGAGAGAGAGAGAGAGAGAGAGAGAGAGAGAGAGAGAGAGAGAGAGAGAGAGAGAGAGAGAGAGAGAGAGAGAGAGAGAGAGAGAGAGAAAGAGTGCATTGTGTGACTTCATTATAGATACAATTTACCTGAAAAAAAAAATGGAACAGCACCTAGTCAGTTTATTTCCTGCTATATTATATTCAAATAAGGAAAACATTCCTATATACTCCCACTTTCGCATTCTAACAATGCAGAAATGAAACATCTCAACATAGTGCTGTGCTCATAATGATAGCATTTACGAAATAACTGGAAATGCATGGGCATACCCTGTTTACCATCACTATGATGTAACAAAAGTAACAAAACTATGTAAACGAAATGCTGCCTGGGTTAAAATGCATTAAGAGACAATAAAAATGAGCAGACCTTATTTTCTAAACGTCCACTAAGAATGAAGAAACAACAACAACATTAATATTAACTCTTTGACTCCGGAACAACGCTCAGAGCGTAGGTCAGATTTGACACCAGTGCCACAACAACGCTCTGAGCGTTGTTTTTAGTCTATCATGAACTAAAATTACGGCACAGGGTGGAAAAAATGTGAGGGATCAAAGAGTTAAAAGGGCGAGGGAGGGGGAGTATTGGGTGACATAGGTACAAAATTATACTTGACTTAAGACACACTTCTTTTGCACCTTCTTTGGTCCTTGGCCGCTGACTGGCAAAGCAATTAGTGACAATCACGCCTGGTGGCGTCGTGTAGGGCAGCAACAAACTGTCTCTACTGTGCTCGGTCTGCAGCCATCCTTCGTGTAGTGCCCCAGCTCTGGTTCCTGCTTTGCATCTCGGCCTCCGCAGTTCTCCGCCAGGTAGCTTTTAGCCGGCCATACTTTCGCTTTCCTTCTGGAGTCCATAGCATGGCAGTTCTGGTGATGGTGTCAGGGTCACTTCTAAGCATGTGGCCAACCTAATTCCAGCGTCTACCCGCTATATTGATGCGCATGTCCTTCTAGTGACTCCGAGTTTGCAGTTCCTTGATGGTGATGATGTTCGGCCAGAACATTCGAATAACTTTCCTTAGGCAGGTTGTGTGGAAAGAGGATAGCCTGGACATTTTTCTTTTCTGTTACTCTCCGGCATTCTGCACCGTACAGAAGTACATAAATTATGCAGCTTTCGTATGTTTTTTGTTTTTTAAATAAAAATAATAATAATAAAATATAAGACGTACTTACCACTCGTAGTCTGCAACATTGTCCAGGCCTACCCGGACCACATACATGACACAGATCATAAACTTGAGACCCAGGTCGAAGAATGTGCATGATATTCCTGAGCAGCATGACATGAGAACATCAGTTATATATATATATATATATATATATATATATATATATATATATATATATATATATATATATATTATATATACATATATATATATATATATATATATATATATTACCACTATTTTTAACAAGCCATACCATGACTATGTATACATGTATGTTTATTCATTCATTTCCATTTCACTTCTTATAAAGGATGAGGCCATCATTACAACTGGCCCCCTTTGCAGAAAGGCTGCGTCAACCCCCCCCCCTCGGTTTTTTTTTGCTCTAGCACCAGTGGGTTCTGTAGCATTTTATTTTACATGATGGGGTTGACAGCTTATGCCCAACCTCATATTAGCTGCCTCTTACGATATGGCTGAGGGATCAGTTGTCATAGTCTTTTTTTGTATTCTCAGAAAATCAAATGGAGCATGTGTGTGTGTGTGTATATACGTATATTTATGTATACGTGTGGTTGTACATGTACTTATGTTTATGTGTGTACGTACACACGACTATAATATGTATGTACGTATGTCTAAATGTGTGTAATGTATATGCAAGTGTGTGATTGTATGTCTGCATGAATACATATGCATATTTGTATTTGTGTATGCATTGTGTATGCATAGATGTACGTTATGTATGTATCATCCTCATATTACCAACTGTCTAAGTAAGTGTTTCTTAACCTTTTAGAGGTCCCGCAACCCTTTACATCATCTTAAGAAGCATTGCACCCCTTTACACCAACTTAAGAATCCTCGCACCCCTTTAGAGCATCTTAAGAAGCCCGGCACACTTTCACAACATCTTAAGAAGCCTTGCACCTCTTTACATCATCTTAAGAAGCCTTGCACCTCTTTACATCATCTTAAGAAGCCTCACACCCCTTTACAGCACATTAAGAAACCTCACACCGCTTTACAGCATATTAAGAAGCCTCGCACCCCTTTACAGCATCTTAAGAAGTCTCGCAACCCTTTGCAGCATCTTAAAAAGCCTCACACCGCTTTACAGCATCTTAAGACGCCTCGCACACTTTTACAGCATCTTAAGAAGCCTCGCACCTCTTTACATCATCTAAAGAAGCCTCGCACCTCTTTACATCATCTAAAGAAGCCTCGCACCCCTTTACAGACCTTAAGAAGCCTCACATCCCTTTGAGACATCTTAAGAAGCCTCACACCCCTTTACAGTATCATATAAAGCCTCGCACACCTTTTACAGCATCTTAAGAAGCCTCTCACCCCTTTATCTTCTGGCTTCAGAAATGTTAAAAAGAGACAAAAGTATGTTTTGAGAAAATGTTATTTACAGAATGTGACTAAAGTCCGGCATCTAATCTACGTTGTCAATGTTCTATTTTGCACAAGTACATTTCAGCTCTGTGTATTATATAATGTTAATGATGATTCGCGTTCTAAAATATCTGGCATGTCTTGCACCCCCGGAAGGTGAGTCTCGCACCCCCCAAAGGTGAGTCTCGCAACCCCAGGGGGTGCATGCACCCCTGATTAAGAAGCACTGTTCTAAGTGAAACGTCCTGCAAAAAAAAAAAAAAAAAAAAATGAAGAAAAATCCAGTCACCTTTTCGGGGGAACATGGAAAAGGCACGCATTGCACAATGAAAGCTAAACTGACCGCCCATTAAAACAGCACGCAGGGCTTTCAACTTTTCCGTGGTGCACTGACCGCTGACCATAAGTCATGATAACTTTGACTACAGAATCCAATGAAGTTGAAATGGAATATAAAAAAAAGAAAAAAGAATGAAATTACAACAGCAGAATCACGGCCGTCATCAGGCCGTCAGGCACAAAAGAGCACAACCGTAATTATCCCCCTTTCTCCCAACCGGTCACGTTTTGGCGGGTTACCTGCTCATACGTGTATATTTTCCCCTTATTTCGCTCCTTACAGCAAATGGTGCTACCACTTTAGCTGACTACCACTGCTATTCTGGAGCCTGGTCGAAGCACTTCAACTGCTATTCTGGTAGTGGTTTGTTTTACATAATGAGACTATTAGCCTCACGCACGCCGCCATATTATTTGCGTCTTCCGATACGCCTGCGGAAGTAATTGACCAGATCTTTCTTTATCTCCTCTACGATGCCCGGAACCACACGAGAAATGTGTTATTTTATGTCCATGTATTTTATATGTGCGCGTCCGACTGACAGTGTAGTTAGAACGCTGGTCTCGATTGACGGTATCGACAAGCTACAGGCTCTTCTCTTGAGTTATGGACAGAAAAGGCAGCGAGGAAGGGAATTGGTCACTCCCCACCTCTGGACCTAGTATTGAAAAGTCTCTAACACTTCACTCTCCTACGGCAGTATCTGCTATTGGACTCCCTTTACCTTTTCATTGTATGTGTATCAGATATCAAGTGACAGGTTCCAACGAAGATTGGTTCAAATATCCAACAGTTAACCAATATAAAACCTATGAAAGATATTCTTACTTACTTAGTCGTTCCCCTTCTACCGTGAGGTGTAGAGGTTGAAAGATATTCGATATCATTAAATGTACAACAAACACACAAACACTTCGCCTTCTCATTTCACCCATCAGTTGCTGCGGATAATTTGTTAGAATTTTTATTTTTTATTACTCTGTCTATGCATACCTTCTTTGGTATTCTCCAATGTTTAACATAATGTCCTGGTTGTGACGTGCGCTTTATTATTCTCTCGTTCTCTCTTCCTTTCCTTTACAGGTGTATACATTGTATTCCCTAGATTACCTTACCTGTCCCTCCTGACTTCGCACTAAAAGGTCCCAAGTTTCGTGTATTCATAATTGCTAAAAGTATCTATTTCACTCATCCCTGCAGATTGCTTGCCGGTTTGAATAGAACAGGTTGCTGTTGTTCAACGCATTAACGGAAAATCATAGATGCGGTGGCTACTTCGCGGTAGTAGAGAATATAATTAGTTTTCAAACTCACGTTATTCTCGTAAAGGTAGTATATATCCATGAGAAAGAATTTACAGTCCAGAAACTTTCCTGTTTAGTCGCCAGAATTCTCTTTGAATTAAGGATTTCTAGTCGACTATTTCCCGAGGAGAGGCAGTTCCTTCAAACTCGCAGACTATCATATAGATATCACCTTTTTTATTCTTTCATTCATTCTATCTTTCTCCTCCAAAAAATATACACTGGTATATAAACTAATTAAACGTATTATTCAGAACTGTGTCATTCTATAACCTAGTTTTGTTAAAGCAGACGCATGCAATCACTCCACTTGCCTACCTACACACATCAACATCATCAGGTGCCATCTTTATGTGACAGGGGCTAGGTGTGCCTCACACCCAAGACCCGTGCACTAAGAAAATTTATAAAGGATCGTTTGACAGGGGTTGCAATTATTGGTTGCTTGCAACCCTCTCAGCAGCAGACTTAACAATTCAAGCAACCCAAAGCCTTATGCAGATCAACATTTAATTCTACCGAACAGAACCGAACACCAAACAAACAATCAAACAAACACCCAGTCAGTGTTCATAGACTGTCTGAAAAACAATAAATAAAACAATGTCTAAGTGAACATCAATAGCATGGATAATAACACTTACCATACAGAAAACATGCGCCCACCTGATATCATCAACTATCTCACACACTCATGCGTGTCGTCCAATGCGACTAGTATGGTGTTGTGCATGAGGCTGGCAATCGCACCGGGTAACATAGGTTGCTACCGAAACCACTACTGCAAGAGCATCTGAACGCTTCATGCTGAGACAAACCACACCGGTGGCCCCATGCTCCCTCAGGAGCGGAGAAGAGAAATATACATCTCCAAGTACGCCCACGTGCTCTCACAAACCATGTTCACATAACAATAATAATCAACTGGACATAAAATAATATTCTTCAATACATGTACAACAAATAATCTCAATAATGAGAATTAACTACTACCTCTCAACCGACCCACATCAATACTCGTCCCTGCACTCTGAACATGTCGTAAGTGACGACTGGTGTGCCTGGCCACAAGCGTGTCATATTGGGAACTCATCACATGAACCACATTATTACAGCAACAACCACTGTAATAGCATAAAAATGCTTCTGTTGACTTGTGGTGGACACCAGCCGCATTGGTGTTTCCATGCTCCCCCAGGAGCAAACAGAGAAACACCTGTCTCAACTTGCCTTACGCAACCAAGGAGTGGCTCTCATCTCACCAGAAATCTAAATGACTATTCTCCCTTCAAAGTAACCACTAAAGATAAACAGTAGGATAATCAATCATCGTGAAATACGCTCAATTACTTTTACATTAAAGAAATAAAATATAATTATTCTCTACTTAAACCAAACTGGAACTAAATACACAGCGTGTCACCTGGCGTAACATTTACCACGCGGTGCGTGTTATTCCGACTCGCTGGCGTCGCTTTTTATCACCACGAGGCTGCTATCTTGCTATCGTTAATCTTATCTAAATTCCAGTGAAATAGCCTCACACTATATCTGCCTTTCTGAAGAATGAAATAATCGCTCTTAAACTTTCACATCTATCTATCTACCTATTTATCTCATTAAACATTAAAATAGCCACATCGATATTATTTCAGAATCCTAGAAAACTAATGCTAATTTAAATTAACTCACGTGCTCAAGGCATTTACAGCTTGGCTCTGTCTAGGCTCGTCATTTCTCTTCTGGGCGGCTCTCTCAAAAATAGACCAGTTTCGCCGCTTGCTATCCCTTTTTATAAGCCCTGGCCTAACCACTCAACTTACTGCGCGCTACGCGCATTAATCTGCGCCACACGCGATTATTGCTCTAGAATGCATGAAAACACAGATTTACACAACTAGAGCAAAAACACAACTAATTTGTAGGCTTTATTATGGCCTTGTAATAAATCTGCTTGAAGATAGCGGGGTGAACAGGCACTAAACCACAGAGACAATATGGCTGACCAGATGGGACCAGCGCCGAGAACGACAGATCTCAAGATGGCGCTGTCACATATTCCCCGCCTGATTTTGTTGTCGTCCCGACAACTACACTAAATCAGGCACCTCAGTCATATTCCCCAAATCTGGAGGATCACCTTTTCCTTCATTTCGTCTCAGGTCGTTGCCGGTGACTCTAATGCTCGGACTCGCTCTGTCTGTTCGTTGGATGATATATGGACCCCCTGTCATTGTGGGAGCACGAACTACAACGTACTCGTCTTCTGACCACATATCACGAATCTCGGATCTCTCAGCGTTGTGCAACCTCTTCTTCACCAATTCTCCGACCTGTAGTGGAGTAGAACACGACAGCTTGTCGCATCTCTCTTTCCGGACTGCTGCAAAACTCTGCAACGGTGGCTCTGCTCTTACGTGCGCCCCTCGTAGCCTGGAAACGTGTCCTTCAACGAGTTTTAGATGAGTCTCCTCCTCTAAATGTCGACCACTTTTCCTGGCGCCCTTATGGTGACAGTTGCCACGGCCATCTCTTGGCTTGCACTGTGACGGCAATCTAGATGTGTTGGTACGCCTAGAGAGGGCGCTCTTTGATGGACAAACCGATATCAAATGGTCCGGGGACTTACAATGGAAACATCGCTTAGGAAGCGAGCCCTGGGGACACTTGGCTGCCATGTGGTTCGAAAGGTCTCTACAGTTGAAGCATCTTATTTTCCTAGGCTTCCTCGGAGCCTTGGGTCGCCTCCTGCTACCCTTACATCCCTGGCCGCCTTTGACTTTCTTCCCTGCAATAAGCGCCTCACACTCCGGTCGACCACCAACCATCTTTATCTTTGAGTCATTCTGCTCCCCTTCTGTAACCTGACTCCCAGCCGCAGAGGGGTCTAGTTTAACGCCTGTGGACACCGATTCTGTACGTGGCCTAGTTCTCTGCATCTAAAACAACGAACTGTCCTGGTACGTCTCCCCTGCTCCTGAGACATCGCATCAATTTTAGCCTCTAATTGAGCCACCTGTGCTCTCAGCAGCTCTACTTCTGCGTTTAATGCATGCGTATCTGACACAGTCTCTGTTCTTGCCACTTCAACACTGGCAACACCAGCCCCCAAAGCTGCTTCGACACTGGCAACACCAGCCCCAGAAGTGGGTTCAGTCTCCCAAAACCGTAGGGCATAGTCCCTCACCGACGTGAACGATGCTGTAGGCTCCTTGATGATCATTTCCTTTGCAAGCTTTCTTAGTAGGTCATCTCTCAGACAAGCAGCAAACTGGTCACGAAGAAAGGATGGCGCCAAAGGAGTGACGTTGTTCTGCTTTTGTGCCCTTACAACACTTTCAAACACCTCGTGAATACAATGGGAGAATTCCCAAAGAGACTCCCTTGCACCTTGCCGGGTAGAGTAGAACGCGGCCATTACTTCTGGGATGCTCCGACGCTCCCCATACACCCTAAGAATGGAATGTAGCATTGCTTCTGGGTCACCGTCATCAGCCTGAATCCTCAGCTCCCTGCGGACACTTGGGGTCACACTGTCAAGGATAACATCTGCCTGGTCCTCTTTACTCATCATCCCTACTCTCCAGGCAGCTCTCACCTCTCTGACATATTCCTCGGCCGTAGGACCCGTGCGCTCCCAAAGCACCGCACTCTCTTGTGAGTAGGTACCACGATGAACTGTACTCGTTCTGGTTGACGATCCAGCCCTACTACAGGGTCATCCACCTCAGCCACATCTTCGTTATCAGCTCTACTAGCAGCACGTGTGTTGCGTGCCGCCATCTTGTTGCTAGTAGAGTTGACTTGAAATCTTGACAAACTGGATGATCCCGTCCCTCGCCTTGCACTGAACTGGGTGTTCTACTGTGTCGGCTGTTTCCGCTCTGATTGCTGAAGAGTTGCTTCACTGCGT
>JAMPIV010011297.1:0-75627 GCA_024509875.1 Oreohelix idahoensis
TTTCGCAGTGACGCTTCATCCACAGGGATCGGGGCCGCACTGATGCAAGAGATTCTGAAACATTGCATCAAGTAATGTATGCCTCCTAGGAAGGCTGAATGCAGGCAGAACGAAATTACTCGGTACTAGACCTAAATTTTTAGCTATGTCTGGGCGATTCCCTTTCTTGGTGCCCATTTCCATTGTAGAAACCGACCCAAAAAGCCCTCACAGCTATACATGAGTAAGGACTTGAAGACTCAAGATCCACTCGTTACGCTATTGCTCTACAGCCTTTTTCACATTTTTAGTACGAGCTATTGGAGGATCGGATAATGTGATGGCAGATATACTGTCTCGATGCCCAATGATTCGGCTTGACTCTCATTTCTAGATTTCGGGGTTAATTGTATACCCAAGACTCATTATATACATTAGCATACTCCAGTTGTAGAACACTTTTATGACCCTGTTTTACTCTTTTTTGGGGAATTAGTTTGTACTACTTTGTCTGTTACCTTTTCATGTTTAACGGAGAAAGGATTGATTATCCATACAGGGGCCGGAAGATTTACACAGCCACAGTTGGTAGATTTATTGTAGAATTAGCTGTTGTAATCATAACATCTTTCCGTTACCAAAATAGAGTTTTTCCATTTGTATTTTTTTTTTCACAGCATATTCCTGGCCAGGAAAGTCTCATCTACTGTAATATATGTTTGAAATGCCTACATTTGGAATTGTTGCAAGAGTTGCGTTCCTGTGGAACCAGTTTGTCGCCACTAGATGATGTTGAGCTTCCTATTTACAGCATGTCCTTGGATCTCTAGGACTTCCAGATGTTGTTTATAATTTATTTCAGATATGAGATTATATTGTATAGGAATATTAGGTGTAGTATATTATATTAGAGAGAATTATATTAAGTTATGACGTAACTTCTTTATGAATTCATGTTTCATGACGAATATGTTGCTTCATTGTTTATGCATCATTTTCATTGATATATTGGTCGTATAATTCTGAGTTTTAGATGATGAACGCATTACATTTGTAATTATGATTATGCTAATTTTTGCTTAACTTATCATTGCGATTCATCTCAATATCGCCATTTTTTTAGAAATATTTATTCATTGAGAGAATGTATTTTTCTGGAATTGTATATTTTTTTCTTTGCACGGCAGGTGATTGTGCGCTAGAGGTAACTGTGTACGATAATGGTGTTGTAAAGATTTTTTCTGAGGGTGTGAAGTATTTTTTTTTTCTCACCCGACGCTCGATTGTGCGTCACCTATAGTCATGTGTAATGGTGTTGTATATTTTTGATGTCCATTAAATCAGCTCATCTTTGTACTACATGAACGTATTTACTTGATTGTCCTGTACATTAGGCTATTCTCTTTTTAAGATGATAGCTAATTATTTGTTTTTTGATGTGGATTATCATTTATTTTTTGTAATGTATGCTTTTGTACTATTCATTGATATGATGCTTTGTTTAAGATCATCGTTTACCTTGATATATCTCTGTTTTTTTCTCTACTCTTATTGCATGGCTTTCTTTCTTTACTGCTACTTCCCTCTTGTATTTCATCTGTTCTGGTCACTTTTATCTTGATGTGATGGCTAGATCTATACGTCCATAATAGGTGCAATATTCCTTTGAAGTTTGATATACTTCGTGTGCTAACTCTCTTTACTTTTCTATACTTCACTTTATCTGTATTTTATATGTACTTCTATCCTTCTTTGCTTCATATATATACACTGGCTTACATAATTATGATCCTTATATGTAGAGATTAGTAATTTATCAACCTCTTTAGTTTTTCTTTGATGCATTTTGTAAAAAAAAAAATGATGTTATCATTTTTTTTCTCCGGGGGGTGGTGTAGACTGGTAAAGTTGGATCTAATCTAGCGGAAGTTATCCAGAGATTTGTATATGCATGGCCGATATTTTTCGCGAACGTTCGAGATCGAACGGTCCAGAATGCAGGGAGAACGAAATTCATCTCAGGGCGAAACCCGCGCTGAGCTGGTTTTTTAGGCAAGGAATTTTTTGCCGGTCATTCGAATGCCGAGAGAGCTTTAAAAAAGGGACTGACGTGTTATGGTCGGTGTGTCCCGACAGGAAGTATAGTTTGGAAATGGATTTATACTTCCTAAGATTTTTTTCATAAAAGCCGAGGTTATGTAGGCTTAGATTTTTCCAGCAGAAGGTAAACTTATAAGATGTTTTTTCAGGCCATGGACAGGCCGTTATGTGAATTATTATTATTGGGAAGGTGTTTGCTCCCACGAGTTGTATTGACCCAGGCCTAGGGGGTACATTGAGTCTGACAATAGAATTATTATTATTATTGTATGCAGCGAGAGGTGCAGTTTCCCTGTGTGGATGAATAATGTGGCCAAGAGATTTATGATCATTATGAATAATGTGGCCAAGAGTTTTAAGATCATTAGCTACTGTACTTGTGTAGCCGCTGTGCTTGGTTTTTTTATGCTCCGCATGTGTATCTGAAGTGTCATATATATTTGATCGTGAACTGTATCCTTGACGGTGTTATGTTGCTGATGTCCCTTGTAACTTCGTAGTAATAAATATGTGGAACGTTCCTTGGATTTACCCATTTCCTGACTTCTGCATATGTGCTAGTGTGTGTGAACATTGTTGACCCATCTTAGGACTACACGCATTCGCGCTTACTCATGCCTATACACTCACACACCTGTCGGCCACCTGTGTAAGCCCTACACAGCGCTGATTGTATCCATCAGCGCTCTTACGATAACAGAACATTATTACCTGTAAATACCCGGCGTTGCCCGGAGAGTTCATTCTTGCACAGTAACATTATTCACACATATGTTTACCAGTGATGGCCTGTGTGGCCTAGTGTGTGAATAGTCATTGGACAGTACTGCTATACAATTCTTCCAGTCTTCTACCTATACATCAAACATAATCTTAATGACAGCCTGTCATCAGTGGAGTACTTTCAACAGTGGATTGCCATAAAGAACCTATTCGCATTGCCCACTATACTTGATGTCCACTTATGAACTGACCTCATTGTAGACTGTTACAGTTGTGGCCATTTTATACCACATCTACACGGAAGAATCCACCCTCAGTATCTCGCCCTTTTACAACCACTCCCCTGGTTCTTTCTAAAATTACGATTTTCCCTCCTATCAAAATTGCGATGAGCACTTTGAAATTTACGTCGAAAATTAGGACCATATGGTGTTGTTGCAGCAACGGGTAAACCTTCTTCGACTTCAGAATTGCTAAGCGTTACATTATGATGTGCCGTGACGTATTGGCAACAGTATTGTTCCATATCTTTCAAATTTGGAGGTTTTCACTAATGTAGAAAGGAAAGAAAAGATCTATTCACCGACGACATAACTTTGTCACGAAGTAATAAGTCCATTAGGGCTTCATATGTGTGTTCAGTTTTTGAAAGTTCAACCCAACGTAAAAACGTAAGGCGGATAGTCGATATAAATTCTGAAAAATCGTTCCCTGTCTCTGGCAATAGAGACTTAAAGCGTAGGCGATAACCTTCTTCATCCAGTTGGTATTTTTTTAATAAGGCCGCTCTGACAACATCATAGTTATTCTTGTCAGGACCTTCCACCATACTTATAGAATTCAAATATTCACACTTACGTATGTTCATAAGTTGTGCAACATATTGCGTCTTGTCTATCTTATGAGATTCTCATGCAAGTTCAAATCTATTTAGATAGAATGAGAAATCGTCGCTGGCAGGGTTGAAAGCAGGCAATTTAATGTCATGAGATTTAGTATTTGCGTTATTAGAAGTTGTTCAATTGTTTGACTCATTTTGTGAATTACCCATATTTACTTCCTTTATTTTCTCCAGCTCCATAGCTAAGACTCTCTCGTCGTGTAAAATTTTCTGTTTTTCAGCATCAATTTGCATTTGCATTTTTTTATCTTCAGCTTCTAATTTCTGTTTCCTCTCTTCAGCTTCTAATTTCTGTTTTCTCTCCTCAGCTTCTAAATTCTGTTTTCTCTCTTCAGCTTCTAACTGGATATTTCTATCTTCAGCCTCTCTTTGCTGTTGCATTTTTCTCTCTTCAGCTTCTAATTTCTGTTTCTCTCTTCAGCTTCCAATTTTGGTTTCTCCATTTCCATTTGGAATTTTCTTTCTTCAGCTTCCATTTGCATTTGAATTTTTTTCTCTTTCATTTTCTGTTTCTTTTCTTCAGCCTTCTGCGCCTTGGCATATCCAGCAAGAGCAAATTCTCTTACTTCCTCCTTAGTCATATCAAGGGATTTCCCTTGTTCAATGAAATAATCCAAAGTAGCCATTATGCTGGATTATATGAGATAAATTCCTTGTATAATATTTATTATTTCTTGAGAAACTCACTTTATCCCAACTCAGTGGGTGACAAGTCTTTGCCCAAGAACTTGTATAATTACTTTACTTATTAATAATATAATTAATCAACTATATACTTATTGTGCATAACAATATTGACAGTGTATAACAACATATACAGTACATACAAGAATAACAAAGACAAGATATAAGCACAAATGACCACAATTGCAAGAATCAACTAAACAATAAAGCAAAATAAAGCAAAAAATATTGCAAAAACTTGCAGTGATAGCTGCGAAAAGTTTAACAATACAAATGACAAAACAGTGTATAACGAATATAACTCAAAGATAGCAAGATGAGGAAGACAATTACAAACAAATTAATGAAAAACTAAAGAACAGAGGAAAAATATATCAAAACAACACTAAAACATCTCGTCACAGCTAAACAATTAAGTCACGAAAAACCTAACGCAGAGGACTGAATTACGTCAGCAACAAATAATCGCTAGAAATTTCCACTGCGGGAAATTCGCGAAAGTGTCCCTACAGAACGCTTATGTAGGCCCTCTGTAAAGTGGGATATATCCTACATAAGTCACCTCACTAACCGCCCACTGAAATATAACATAAATGACATAAAAACATGTAACATTAAATAAGGTTCTAATGGAGTGTACTGGGGAAGATTTAATCAAACACACAGAGGCACAATTTACCACAACAAACAGCCACTTATCTTTCAAAATGAAAAAATCCCGGTTTCCACAACAGCAACGAAGATGTATACTGATAACACTGTCCACAGAAATTCCTTGGTGCTCGATACTAGAACTCTGCCACTGTAACTCTTTGTAGTAAGTACATCAGTAATATAAAGCACAGGAATTACAAACTGGAAACACTGCACTGTAACTTCTTGCAGTAAGCACATCAGTAATCCAAAGCCCCATGTCACTGGATCACCACTGATAACGTCTCGATTGGACTAGATTCTGAGGGTGGATTCTTCCGTGTAGATGTGGTATAAAATGGCCACCACTGATAACGTCTAAGTACACTGATAAGGGTTGTGGTATAGTATCTCCACTGGTAATGTTATTAATGTAATGATGATAGACTTCTGGGCAACGTACAAGAAGAAGGTGCGCTGATGTAGGCATTCAGCTATTTCGGGCTTACACAGGTGGCCGACAGGGTGTGTGTGTGCGTGTGACGCTGTCAATCGATGCGAATGCGTGTGGTTCAAGATCAAAACACGAAAAGTCAATAATAGTCACACACACCAACACACATGTAGAAGTCAGGAAAGGGTATAACTTCATATCGTTCTACACTGTTTAATACTACACTATAGTCACAACGACATCATTAAGCACATAGTCACAGGTACAGTACACTGTCATAAGTACAGCTCACGATCACTCCTGACATCTCAGGTACACATTAAAAAATCCATGGATAGTTAATAAATGGTACATAAATCCAAGGTACAATGACTGCGTAAGTACAGCAGTTAATACTTATAAATCTCTTCAAATCCAAAAAAGTAAACTGCAAATCTCGCAGCATACAATAATCACTCTAGCATCTGACTCAATGTACCCCTAGGCCTGGGTCAATACAAATCGTGGAAGCAGACACCTTCCCATCAATACACTCAAAACTTCAAAATATTATCCCCGTCGAAGTTATGTATATACTGGCCTCCAGGCCTGAACAATTCACAAATAATGCACATACTGCGGTGCACAAAGAATGAGCCTTCTGTCCACTGCTCCATGAAAAAAATCTTAGGAAATATAAATCCATTTCACTCAACTATACTCCATAACGGGACACACTGACTATCTTTGTCAGTCCCTACTCGAAGCTCCCTCGGCATTCGAATCCCAAGCCAAAATCTCCGCGCCCAAAAAACTGTTCAGACAAACATTTATCACCCGCGAAAATGCCGCTGAGACGTGAACTCAGCACATACGAGAATGATCGAGAAAGTTCGCAACCATAATTCTTAAACCAACTTAGAAGCACAAACGGGAGGTAACAACCATCCGGCATGTATATATTTAAGTATTTCACTGATAAATTTCCCTTGACTAGAATTAGGATTTAACACTCCTCTTGCTTTTTGTATTCTTATTTTGATAACACTGTCTGTCCCTCCAACTTTCTCTATATTGCTCCCAAGATATGTGTACGATTCTTTATCTTTTATTGGTGTTTCTTCAAGTTCAACCCTGTTATCATTACCTGCATTTATTCTCATTATTTTTGTCTTTTCCCTATGTATTTTCAGACCGAATTGCTGTGACCTCTCATCGAGTGTTTTCAATTTGTCCTGCATCTGATTACGGTTATGGGACAGAAGAGCCAAGTCATCAGCAAAATCCAGATCATCCAACTGCTTAGTCAGAGTCCACTGGATTCCATTTCTGTTGTGTGTTGTCGATGATCTCATAACCCAGTCCATTGCTTGTAAGAAAAGAAATGGAGACAAGAGGCATCCCTGTCGCACTCCTGGCCACACCACCTAAAAAGCTACCTACACAATATTCTTTTAACAAAGCACTTTTCAAACACTTCCTCAACACTGATTATCTACCCCCATAGAAACAGTATTTGCCTGTCAACATCTCATCCATAGGTCAACATTTCTTTTCCTCTTCCGCTAATTTTTGTGTGTGAATATTTTGTTTTATATCCATGTAATATCATTATTATATTCACTTTAAAATATTATTATATAATGTAATGTATGTGTGAGTGTACCCACATAATACTGTACTTTAGAAATGTGAGTCGTGAGAATGTACCCGCATACCAAAAATACAGATTAATTGTAGACGGATTGACCGCATGAGTGAGTGTCGGTATACAGAATTTATTTATTTTTATTTATTGTTTTATTTATTTTATTTTATTATTACTTTTTCCCCCGTTTGCTAGCTTGTTTGTTTCAAAAAAAAAAAAAAAACCCTACTCATTTTTTTTTTATTGTGATTGCATACTGTAAATGAATGCTGTTATGGTAACTTTATAATGTTGCATGCCTTTAAATTAATGTTTAAAGCATCATGTGGGAATGAAAGGATATAGTATGCAAGATTAATGAGAGTGGAAGGGCAGAATGTTAGACGGGCCTGCGAGCCCAATTCTTTACCCTTCGAAAATAAAGTTCGTTCGTTCGTTCGTTCGTTCGTTCTTATCCCAAACGGTTCTGTAAGCTGTCCTTCGTGAAGAACTCTGCATGTCATGTCTTCATATGTTTTCTTTATTAAATTAATGATCTTCAGGGAAACTCCATAATGCCTCATCAATTTCCACAGTGATTCTCCTTCTACACTGTCAAATGCCTTTTCGTAGTCCACAAATCCAATGTAAAGTGATGAATTCCAGACTTTGTTCAACTATTATTCTCAAAGTGGCTATGTGGTCTGTACATGATCGGTTTTGTCGAAAACTTGCTTGTTCATCTCTCAGTTTCTTGTCTATGGACTCTTTTAATCTCTCAAGGATAATCGTGTTTAATACTTTTCCTGGCACTGATAGTAACATTATTCCTCTATAATTTGTGCACTCTTGTGAATTTCCCTTCTTAGGCAACTTGACCGGATATCCGTCCTTCCATTCTGCTGGGATCTCTTTTTTCCGAGACTTTATCAAGAAATTTATATAACATCTCTGTAGCCGTGTCGATATCTGCATTGATGGCCTCTGCTGGAATGCCATCAGGTCCAGACACTTTTTTTTATCTCTTAGAAGCTTTATGGCTTTCTTTATTTCTTCCATCGTTGGTCTTTCACCGTTAATTTGTAGATCTTCTTCTGCTGGCTGGATGTTCGGGGGGTTTTGTGGAGCTGGTCTATTGAGAAGGTCTTCAAAATATTCTGTCCACCTCTTCATTTGCTCTTGTATATTGCTGAGCAGTTTTCCATTGTTGTCTTTTATGGGGCAACTTGTTTGCTTGTATTCCCTGTTAGCTTCTTTGTGCTGCTATATAGTTCTCTCTTATTTCTTTTGGCTGCAGCATCTTCTGCCTCTCTTGCCAGCTCCTAAATATACTTCCTCTTGTCTCTTTTTTGTGGTTTAAATTATTTACAAGACGGGGTAACCAGCCCCATACACAACCCTCCTTAGTCACTTTCTACGACATGCATGGCAAAGAACAGTGTTACTATTCTTTGCTCCCCTTTGCTCCCCTTTCAGGCCCGGTAACACACTAGTGTTATTGTTATTGGAAGTTATAAAAATTTCCGTTTTATTGTAAACAATTTTTCTTTAAAAATGTCTAGCATCTAGTACAAAGAAAAAAATTAAATAACAAATAAAATTGAAAAGAAAATACAATGAAATTAAAATTATAAATTTGTGTGTGTGTATTCTTTTTTTTTTTTCGTTGTGCAATATGCTGAATGATTTTAGTATTGATGTCTGTGGTAGATTTTATTATTTCGTTCTAGGTCGATACTGTCAACATAACAATAAGCCCTTCTCCGCTTATCGTAAGTTTTCACATACGTCAGTCTGAGAAAATACATCTAACATATCCAACTGTTGTATGGGTGACGTGATAATTATTGCACAGGAAATTGTTCTTTTCGATAGTAACATCACATAGTGCTAAGAATAAACAACTCTAAATATTTAGCGGACAGACAACAATATCCCCACCTGGCTATTCAGAGCATCCACATTCAATACCATAATACCTGCTGTAAGTACTTCGGTTGGTCGGACAGTCAAATTTTGCACACCGTCATTTGGGCACTTTTTCTTTTTTCGAGAGAGTACATTAACTTTCAAACACAGCTAAGGGGGTGCAACTGTGGTTGAACGTTAGATAATAATTGCATTGTTTCCCCTTATATGTACTCTGCCGAAAATAGAAAAAGCGCGCAAATGAATGTGTGCATGAACAGTTTGATTATGGAAAGAAGCCAATAACACGATTGATAAACAGTACATGAACTGGAGTTTCGTCAAACTTCAAACGTTTTTTCTCTGAGGCAATAAGTCGAACAAGGCAAGATTTTAAAAGATGCGCGAACAATTACGAGACATGTTGTCATAAAAGAAATGTTAGTTTTTTAGTCAATCTACGATCCATTAGATCATTATCACTGCTCCACGTGTAATTTAGGTAAGGTTACTACATGTCTTCATATTTAATACATCTAAATAATTTTCACTACAAATATCTAATGACGGTCGCCTGCAATGAAATGACCACAGTAGTGATATTACCGTCTGTAATACATGTAACATAAACAACACACTCTAATTAATAACATGTCAATGTTGACTGGTTATTGCTAGTTTAAACATAGTTTCCCTACTTTGTCACGTCTAGATTTGTGAAACGGAAACAATTCAAACAACTCTTTTGCATTCGTGGGAATGGCCCTCAGATATGTCCCAAGCTGGGAAGGATCAGAATATGAAGCTCGCGCGCAAATGAAATTGGAATGGAAGGGAGTAACAGTGAGGCATTGACCGAAAGACAGGGAGAGAGAGAGAGAGAGAGAGAGAGAGAGAGAGAGAGAGAGAGAGAGAGAGAGAGAGAGAGAGAGGTAGAACGAGAAATTGACGATTGCTCAACGGAGAATAATAGTGGATTTAATATATTTACGGAAAATTGGTATATGTGACTATGTGATAAACGAGCGCCAAGTCTTATCGCTCTCTTTTCCATCATCTTCCGTCACTGCATTTTCAATTACAATTCGCTCTTTCATCGCTGCTTAAGTTAATCTTTTAATCACCACTGGACTTTAACACGCTTTTGACCTTTTCTGACAACTGGCGTGATCGTGCCGACCCCAGATTGCTTCGTGAGAAATCTGGTGAAACACACATAGGCATGGTACAACTTCTTTGGAGTAATCCGTGTGCAATAAAGATGTATCGAAAGGTTTTCTGGTATGATGATAGTGGTAGAGAAGAAGTAGAATCTCTCTCCAGAAAGTATGAAGTCCCAGTGCCAGAGAAGTGCACTGGTATCACAATTGAGTTACGGCTGTGAATACTCTGAGCTGGACAATAGATTTAGGCTTCCGAAGTATACTGTGCCACTTTCGCTATAGTAACCCATGTGATAATATAATTAAATTAGAAAAAGTAACTCACAATTTAACAGTTAAAAATTTACCTAGTCAAATGAGTACAATTTCATAATTTATTATGTACATCTATATATTCTTGTAATGAGAAATGGGTGTTGGAAGATGTTAAAATGAATGATTATTTATAGTTACAAATTAAAATAAATAACAGAAGCATTCTTGGATATATCTTCTAATGAAATTAGAAAAGTCTGTCACAGTATATTTTTGATATATATCTTGCTATCTAGTCTCTAGCTGTTATCATCATCGACAGTCGTTTTAGAAACGGCTCACAGGGTTCGTTAGATGGATACACATAAAACTCATCTGATATTAGCCACGTCTGCTCGACGTCATGAAATGCAGCAGAAAGAGATCAATAAAATTAAATTCCGCCATGTTTTGACGAATTACTTGTTCATATGTATAGGTTTTTTTTTCTGTTTTTGAAAAGCAGTATTTTCTATAAAAAAAAACGTTGATGTAATTGCGATCATGGTTTGGTTTGGCTTTGTTTTAAGGACTATCTTCATTGCACACGGACTTCATCAGTGCTCCGATCTCCTCCCTTAGATCACACAAGTGGGATCTCAGCACAGTGCGCGAACTCCATAGCACCGGTAAGAATCCCAATGTGCATATATATATAGGAATCATACATTCTGTAAATATATTTAGGGAGTAGGCTTCTAATTTTTAAATTTTGCCAGGGCAGCGACATTATGGCCTACTTTTTACGATTTCCAACTGCTGTGGGATTTTTAACGTGCGCATCTTACACACTGGACCTCCTATTTCGCCCTTATCTGAGATGGTTAGGTATCCGATCTCACTACCCAGGAGAGCAGGCGGTAGTATGACGTCATTAGGACCTCTAGTTCTGAAAAAAAGTTTCATAAATTATTCTTTCCTCTCCTGAGAATCGCACCCGGTACCCCTAGAATTCGAGGCGGACCCCATACCTCTTAACCACTCCCACCATCCTGTGATCATGAATAATCAGTAAATGCATAATATATGTTTTTGTAAACAATATAGTTTTTTTCTTGGCAAAATGCTGAAAAATTTCGATTTTTGAAGGAATATTCAGCACGGAATCTAATAAATTTATACTCCTCGAAAAAAAATCGTATGTGGATATCCTAGTATCCGGACAGTAGAACGCATATATTTAATTGGATTCAGTATGCAATGATCAGTCATTAAGCATCCATTTGTGATATTCATTATATGTCTGAAGATGGAATAACAAAAGTTTATATACCGTCCACGTAATCTTCAGTTATGATTATTAACGTTGTATTGTTGAGACTGCTGTGTTCGCTTGTCTGTACGTGTCATAAAACTTACTTTCATTCATCATTCATTCAATACCCTTTAGCTTCGCAAGGAACATAGGCCCTCAACAAACACATGCCAAGCCTTCCTGTCACGTGTCATAAGCTCACGTTCTCTCAACGTTTTCATCATCTTTTTCACTTCCGTATCCAGTTCTCTTTTCCATGTGCGTCTTGGTCTTCCCCTGCCTCTCTTGCCCTGGGGGTTCCAGAACAAGGACTGCCTTGTAATGCTATCAAAAGCTATCCTCAGTGTGTGTCCTATCCATCGCCAGCGTAGTCTTCACGTCCTCTCTTGTTCTACCGGCACTTGTCTGAATCTTGTCATTAGTTCCACATTTGTAACTTTGTCATGCCATTTCAATCCTTCTATTCTACACAAGCACCATTTATTAATGTCTGTAGCTTTTTTGTTGTTGGTTTTGTCGTTCTCCATGTTTCAGAGCCATACAGTAGACTTAAAAACTTGTCAAGTTAAAATAAACTTGTCTTGATAATCTCAAAGACGAAGTTCTGTAAAAATCCTTTCTCCTAAAAATCTGTAAAATCCTGTTTATCGCCCACGTCTCTCCTTTTTATACTATTTCTTTTTTTTTGCCGCCAATTTTTACACGGTGCTTTATTTTTCACACGGTACAAAACATCTACATTTGCAAACGCTTTCTCAGCTTTTCGACTTTTCCCACACGTCTCTCACTCTAACAACGGAAAAAACCCAGATTAGCAACTTCTCACAAAATGTTCCATTCCAAAACATGCATTAACTATTTTGTTGTTCTGGGACAGCTTCTCTCAAAGCCGTGAACTTTTCATGATACTGTGTTTTGTGCACAAATGTCTTAACTGCTTTTAACGTTGTTATTCTTATTCTATGTGGTTTTAACACGTATTAATGGTAGTGTATGTCAAGCGGTCACAACCACACACTGCTTAGCAGCTATCGAATCATCACAATGCAGAATGTCTAAGGCATATTTCTTGAGAAGATAGTGGCGAGACAATTAATGAACCACCTTGAAAATGCACACATTCTCCCTGACCAGTTATAGACCAATAAAAGTAACATGGAGTAACGCTTGAACAAACTAAATGACAGGGAATATAACCAATGGCATCAATAGCCAGGAAACAGTCCGGGGAATGAAAAGCATGGGTCAATGAAAAGGAAAAAACGCCAAACCTGACGGAAAAAAACAGGACCACAAACACTGAAATCAGAGACACAGAAATAAAGGACAGGATAGAGACAATAAGGGAAAAACTGTAAGGAGGCTCAGAAGTAAAAACAACAAAGGACGGCAAAACGTGGGCAGAAGCAGTTAAAAACCAAGGTAGGGACACCAGGCACGATAAACTAGAAGAGAATAATCAGGGCCTTATTGAAGAAAATACTAACCATAAAAATAGCAATAAAAGCACTCGAGACATAAAGCAACACATGCAGTTTCCAAAAATAAAGATGAGCATGTAGTAAACATACGTCATTTAAAGTTAACGCAAGTAGCTGGTGAGGCTGTCAAGATCAAGGCACTAGATGAAGACAAAATTATAACCATCCTTGAACCTGTGTTAGGCAAAAAAGCAATAGCCAAAATTTCCAAAACCCATTTTGGCATAACCATTATCATTAACCAGAGTAACAGAGTTAAAACGATGTTAGAGGAACTAAAAGTAGAAACCAAAACAGTGACTCTTGAGATAGAGATAGCAAAAGAGACAAATAGATGTGTTGTAAAAGGTATAAACACAAACCTGTCAAGCGAGGAAGTTAAAAACAACCTCGCAAAACAGAACCCAGACATAAAGCTGATAAACGTTGACAGAATAATAGTAAAAAGGAGTATTATAACTCCAGTGATCGTAATAACAACAGAAGGGAGGGAAACCCCCAAGACAGTAAGATTTGGGAAAATTAAAAAAAACACAGAAGCATTCATTCCACCAGTTTTGCAGTGCTCCAACTGCATGAAGTTTGGCCATTGCTGACACAGTTGCAAGGGTAAGGCAGTCTGTAGCTTCTGTGCTGGGCCACACTCTTTTATGCAGTGTGAAAAGGCAAAATCAGATACTGATTATAAAAAGGGCAACGAAAACAGAAAATGCATAAATTGCAAAGGGAACCACAGCGCCAGGTTCCAGGGCTGCCCAGTTTATCAGCAGAACAAAAAAGCCCTGAAGGAATCTATTACAACCAAAACCCCTTTCAAAACAGTCATTAAAGAGATAAAGGAAAACAATACGTATACGAGCACTAAGGTAATAACAGAAATTAAGAGTGTGCAAGAGGAAGTCAAAATGATTAAATCACAGTTGGCAAAAGAAATTAAGAACCAGGTAAAAAGTAACAAAAGAGTACCAAAAAAAACCAGTCGGATGATTCAACTACATCCTCGGTAGGTACAATTGCACTGAAAAGTGCAGAGGCAATGCTACAAGAAATAAATGCCATACAACACCAAATTGCCCAGGATGTAGGTAAATTGTCAGCACTGAAAGAAGAAAATGAAATGATGCTAGTTAAACTATCTGAACTGAAAGAGGATAATGAAATTACACTAAAAAGGATAGAAAATCAGAGACAGGAGATTAACATAGACAGAGAAGCATTAGAAAAGGAAAGTGGCAAACAAAAGCAAGAAGCTAAATGGAAAGAAATAGTAACAAAACCTATCAAGCACTTAGAGAGAGTTATGATAGAGGAACAAACAGAAACCCAAGTATTGAAAAAAAGTCTTTAATTACATTAAAGAATCACCACGCAGCGTAGGCCTTATGCCTCAAGCAACGGATAGGGCCAATACAAACTAAGAAGCAAATTAATAGTTCTAACACAAAACAAAAGAGATACTAGATGACTTTTAAATTCAATAATAAAGGATATAGAATTATACAGTGGAATGGTAGGGGTATCAAAAAGAATTCTACACCCCTACTTGCAGAGACAGGAGGAACTACCGCTATATATGCTCTTCAAGAGATCCATTTAAACCCAAATAGTAGATATAGTTGTAAGGGCTTTAAGATACTTAAGCCCGATAGGAAAGAAGGTAGAGGAGGGGGTGTCGCAGTCTTAGTTAGCGAAACATTAAAAATTATATACTGGGAAGTATTTGATACAACCAACATAGAAAGAAACCAGGTAACCATAGCAGCAGGACCAAACAATCATAAATTTATACGCTAAAGATGGCACAATTAAAGAGGAAGAAATACTAGCCATAAGCACTCGACTAGGCCTCAAAACAGTCATAGTAGGCGATTTTAATTCTAATCATTATGCTTGGGGGTGGACAGCATGCAGACAATGCAGGAAAGTTCCTACTTGACTTCATAGAAAATAATGACCTGCTAATACTAAATGATGGAACTGCAACTAGAATTAATCCACAAGCTAACAGGACAGACTCAGCAATAGACATAAGTATAGCAACTAACAACCTAGCGAATGTAAATTGGGAAGTGTTACAAGACACAAACTCAGATCATCTGCTCATTGTAATAACCATGCATGAAAAAGTCATTCCAAACCCAGAACCAGAGAAACCGACTTTGAACTATAAAAAAGCAAACTGGGAAGCCTTCCAATCAGACCTGGAGGTGATGGAATATAAAGACATGGAAACAGATGATACTGACTTGTGGGCAGAAACACTGACCAATGAAATTCTGAAAATAGCAATAAAATATATACCAAATAAAAATATGCCACAGCATCTAAAACAAATAAATAACATTAACAAGAAAAGAAAAACTCAGTGGAATAAAGAACCAGTTGCCTGGTGGAAAAAAAAACTGTGCAGAAATTCATGAGAGAAGAAAAAGGGCCTTTCAAAAATATAGAAATAACAGAACAGAAAAAAATTATGATGAATATAAACATATTTGGAATGAATCTAACAGAATAATATTTAAAGCCAAAGGAACTAACTGGAAGGAGTTTTGCCAGTGTCGTGAGTTTTAGATAGGCTTTATTTTTATGGTCCCAATCGAGCAGATAGTTAAAGCTATGTGAGAGAAAGGTGTGAGAAATAGTCACGTTTACGAGGACTACAGGTGTAGGAGAAAAATACTATCTTGGATTTTATAACAGTTTCAATCCAACTTATCTAGTGCGACACACTTACTGGAGACGTATTTTCTCACTAGATATTGATTCAAATACACTATACTATCGTAAGCACACACAAACAATTTAGTGACATACATACGTACATACGTACATACGTATACACGAACACGTAAACTGTGGGCACACATATAATGGGGCAGGGGAAGGTTTTAACCAGAACTAATAGCTAAGGTTTATAAAATTTATTAAATCTTTAGAAAGAAAATAAACTGAGTCGAATTCCAATCCGGAATCATATAAGCACTGAATTTTAATGCCATTACATGTCACTTCCTCACAGACAGGGGGGTGATGGAGGTCATTCTGACTAACTGCCAGTTCCTTCCTTTCCTAGTTCCCTGTTGTAAGATTCGCAGCGAGATAAGGAGGGATGTTCCTTCTGCAGTCCGCAGTATTGTGGTGACTCATTATACAAGTTTTACACCACTTTCCTTCCTTCCGGTAAGGTGTTTTATCCGATCTTAGAGGGTTTTTGTCCTTTTGATCAAATCTTTGTCTGTTTCTTGTGGTATGGTGTAAAGTCATATTTTCTAGCCACCAGAAAATAAAGTGATGTTTTCTGTGTAGAGTTATAGTATGGATGTGTTGATGCGATACCTCAATGTTGAAGGCTGTACGGTCTACCCCAATGTTTCTGCACGGTGTTACTGTAGGTTTCTGTGCGTGCGTAGTCAGTACGACCTGGGCCAAACAGCGTTGTTGTGCATGATTAGCTCACCAGGCGTTGAGGCGCTAACAGGGTGTCATGTTGACATTCAAACATCATACATCTCTTGAATGTGTGGTACTCGAAGTTTGTGTGGGTTGATAAGTGATGTGGGTGTGTAGAAAACACGAATGCGTATAGGCTCGTTGACAGGTAAACAATGCACCCACTCACTCACATGCAGTAGTCAGTAATTGTTGCGACTGCTGGAACTTTTCAACCATTTATTTACGAAACACAGTGACATCAACAGTTACAGTCAAATGGACGAGGATCAAGGACACCATATAAACTGGAAATGACTGGCATTATAAAGCTTGAACCACTCATCTATCACGACGCTATCGACAATGGTCTGTCCTTTAACATATAGTTCATACTGCAGCTCACGTACCACTGACTCAGCGCGTCAGGTACTTTAAATAACTCTGCCACACCAAAAGGCGAGTTCCCAATTGCATAATAATAATGCTGCAATTCATCTGGCATAATACGCCAGATACATCTTCTTCTGCTCAAAGATATCGGCCGTAATGTCTGGCCTCTGTAATAATGTAAACAACTGTGTATTCTTCATAGGCAGGCATAATCATCCATGCCAAAACATACCGCCAACATGCGGGTTTCATAATAATATACCTTCACTGGGCTTTTGTATAACAATTAGACAAATAGTCTTAGTTGGCTACATCGAGCACAAATAATAGACTCTGCATCTCGAAAGGTCTGTGAGCTCTACTCACAGGTTGCCACAAAATGTTCTGCAAACTAGGCATAATAATTAAGTTTCTTTCACCTTTGACAGAATCCGAGAAATACATAAATAACAACTGTCTTCATTCTTGACGAACAGAATAACTCTGGGGAGAATCACTGACATCTCAGTCACACGGAAGACTATCTCCCCCCCCCCCCCAGTTAATGCAGAGACGTACAACGGACATACTAGTCCGGTCAGAACCCATATCATCACTCCCTGACGGAAGTCTCTCCGTTCGCGCTCAAAAACGTGCGCATGTGTAGACAGCACGGATCTGAGTAAAGCTAACCCCGACTTAAGACAGGTCAACAACAATGAATAAAACAAAGGGAAAATAACCCGAAATTAACCTGTCCCTGGGAGTTAATAAACAGTTCTCTAACTTAGATCATCAAAAAATATCAAATAGATTTACGTCTTATGATACCGTCAAAAACGACAGCAACAGATTGTCATTTTGTTCATATTTGGTATAGTTTTGTGATGATTTGAAGTTTTCCCCTGCTTCTTCCTATTTCCTAATAATTCTGCCTGAGCTGCTTGATATCTCTCAGCAACAGTTATAATATCTTCCAATCTCTCTGCTCGTTGTTCAATGATAAACTTCCTCATTTCTTGAGGCATGAATTCTTTCACTTGCTCCATCATTATCATTTCTTTCAGATTCTGACACTTTCCTAAACTACTCCATTTTTCCAAATAGGTTTCCAATCTAGCAGAGAATTGGTTATAGTTTTCTCTTGGAAGAAGCTTAGCTGTTCGGAAATTCTTTCCATACGATTCTGAGTTCTTTTCGTATCTCACAAGCAATGCCTGCTTCAGGATTTCATAATCTTCCTGGTCATCTCTTGAGAGCTTCAAATATACATCGTAGGTCACACCTCTCAATCCCTGAGATAGTTTAAGACTCCACTTTTCATTCACTAATCCATAGGTAGTGGCAAGTCTTTCGTATCTATCCAAGGTAGAAGAGGTTTGTTTGTTTTGTTTTAAGGACCATTTTCAATGCACACGGTCAACTCCATCAGTGCTCCGTTCTCCTCCCTTAGACCACACAAGGAAGATCTCAGCACAGCGCACAAACTCTAAAGCACCACTAGGATCACAATGTAAATTCTGCCAGGGCAGTGGCCGTATAGACTACTCTTTGCGATTTTCAACTGCCGAAGAATTTTAACGGGAGCAACTTGCAGACGGGATCTCCTATTTTTTCTCCCTTATCCGTGAGGGCTAGGTATCTGATCTCACTACGCAGGGGATCACGGGGTGTATGACATTATTAGTTCTCAGGGGTTATGAAAATATTCCATCAAAACCATTCCTTGTACCGGGAACCAAACCTGGAGCCTTTAGATTTAGAGACGAACGCCATACCTCTTAGCTACTCCAGCCCCAGGGTAGAGGAGGAACGACCAAGAAAGAAAATGTGTTTAAAAGATTGTCGAAGTGCGCTTTGGGGCGCCGATGAAACATGTTGCTGTGCACATCTGCGAATGCGGGATATGGATTGGTATTATTATCATTAAAAGTGACAGAGCAAATAAGTGTTCACTACTTTAGCACGTGCATAAACTCTATGTTATTAAAAGTTTGTTTACTCTAAACATGGAAAAAAAGAACGTTTTAAGAATGTAAAAAATGAACTTATGAACTTATATGAATCTTTTATGCATTAAATAACTTTATATAATGAATTGATAAAATCAAATAAATCATAAAAATATGTTATTTAGTTTTATAGTTTTTAAATAGTTAAGTTGTTCCTCTTTGAAAATTTGGATGCCGTCCCCTAACTTCTCTATCTCTGCTGCTTAAAATATCACATGGTTATGTTTGTTAAATGTATCGTATATCTCAGTTAAAATATAATTTAGATCTCAGCGTGAGAAAACAATCGATAAAACCTTTTTTGATCTACCCTATAGAAACTCCATCTGCATTATGTTTACCTTAAGGTGATACAAAAGCCACCTAATGCGTCTTTGCCGGAACAACGTCTACATGACAGAATTATGTTATTGTATTTGTTTCCATTTGTTTAATGTCTTTGTGTTTGTAGTTATGTATTGTTATCCTTTAGGATGGAAACTCGGCCTTTAATGTTCACATCATTATTGCAAGCAATTTAAATGAATGCGTGTGAAAAAAAAATCAAAATCAGGGGAGTCGTCTAACGAGAACAAAAGACAAAGAAAATAGCCAACGTTACGGCCACGAAGCCTTTGTCAGGGAAAGGAAAGAAAGTGAAGGCTAGATAGGACACATGAGAACCTAAATAAATCTAAAAAAGTATAAAAATGTAATTCTTCCCTTAAGGCATCGAAGTCCTAACACTTTTGTTGCACGCGAACGGACAAGTGTGCCCGGAAAAGGAAATGACGCCATAGGTGCTCAGTCTCCTTCAGCAAATGTCGGTATGAATGCTAATTGTTCCTGTTGCGCACTGGTTGTATACACGGTGGATGCGTCTTCTCATACGTCCATCCCTGCTGGTCTTACGTTTGATGCCAAATTCCAGCAGTCTTAGCCTTGTTGATTCATTGATTTCAGTGTCATTTTCTAATAGACGAACATGAATTGCCCTCAGTATTTCTTCCTTCTCCATGGTCAATGCACCTTTTACGGGTGTTCTTGAAGCTAGTCTGTCAGCTCTGTCATTGCCACGTACCCCGGCATGACCAGGGCAGTAGATCCATATCAGTTCTTGAAGAGTCGATGCTTCTATGGAGATTTTCGATTCGTGTCGAAGCCAGCCATTTGGGCCCTTCGAAGCATGGATTGTGAGTCTAAAACAATAACTGCCTTTGTTAATAAAGTCTCAGACATCCATCTTAAGGCAGCAGTAATTGCCTCTACCTCCATTCTCATGCTGGAGGTTGTTATCATGTAAGCCACTCTATGTTCAGCGACGGTTCTGCCCTTTAATCTAGCAGAGTAGCCCCAACCTGATATATTGCCACAGATTACAGACCCATCAGTGTACACAATGGCATCATCATTACCAGCATTATCATTTATAAGCTAATCAATTTCTAGCTCTGCTCTTCGACTGGCCCAACTTCTGCATTCTCTACCAAGGCTGATGATGACTTGTTGGTAGTTCATCCATCTCTCATCTGACTTACTCCACATTTCTCTCTTGAATATATTTTCAACTGGGGTCACCTGTCGAATAGTCACCTTTGCCTGCGCTTTCCATGATATCCCCGTCTTTATTCTCTCTCCTTTGATATCAGCTATGTTCCCATGCAGGGGATGCCTTTTATTGGTTACACGCATATACGCTTTTACCTGGGCCATTGTATATCTGGATCTAATTGACAGCAATCCAATCGTGGCACACACGATGTACTTCCGTCTTCTGAAGCGGCAAGACGCATTTTTGCTACACTCAAAATACGCAAGGTGAAACGACCTTTTCAGGACGAGACATCAAACTTCCCAAGTTTTCAGATAAGTTATAACATTTTTATCTATCTTTAGTATTAGATCATTGCTGTTAATTTTAGGTGACTAGGTAACTGATAGACAAATAGATTCAAGCTCCACGTGGCACTTGCGTTTGTGAGATATGGCAGCCATCTTGATAGACATAGTTTAAGTGGTGATTTCCTTTGTAGTTTGCTGGTAGTATTAGATTATTGTAGTTAATATTAATCATTAGGGGACTATTTAACGATTGTATTAAACATTTGTATAATTTATGATTTGTTGGGAGAATAAAGTAAAATAAAATAAGGCAAAAACCATGGATTACAAATAATAATATTCAGCCATTAAAATATAATTTAAGGAAAATAAATATATTAGTTACCTAGCTAAATTCGAACTAGATATAACTGCTCTACAAGGTCTACGAGACAGGTTTAAAAGTGTTCCTTAAATAATAATATTATAAATTCTATAAAAAAAAGGAGAAAGCAAGGATATTCACAACTTAGGAATTCTATTAAATACGCTTGAAAGAAAAACTTAATATAAGTGGCGATTCCCTTTTAGTTAATGACTAGTTAAGATTCGTTTGGAATAATAATATTTAAAAAATATAAACTTAAATAGATCCAAGCGCCACGTGGCACTTGCTTGTGTGAGCTATGGCAGACATCTTGATAGACATAATTTAAGTGGGTGATTTCCTTTGTAGTTTTTTGTAAGTATTAGATTATTGCAGTTAATATTAAGTGTTAGGAGAATATTTAACTATTACTGTAAATATTTGTATAATTTAGAAAATGTAGTGTGGAAAATTAAATAAAATAAACCAAAAAAACCATAGATTACTAAAAATAATATTCAACCATCAAAATATAATTTCACTACCTGAAAAAAATGCGAACTAGATATAACTGTTAAAAAAGTTCTACTAGACAGGTTTAAAAGTGTTTCTTAAATAATAATATTATTAAAACAACAATAAATAAATAAATAAATAAATAAATAAAAACCAAGGATATACATAACTTAAGATTAAAGCAGTGAGACTAAGGATAAACATTAAAGTTCATACAAAACCAAGCACATAATAAAAAGAGTAGTAGCAAATTAAAAGGCAGGAAAATGCCACTGGTAACCAGAAAACCGTCCGGGGAAGGAAAAGCGTGGGTCAAGACACTGGAAAAGGACAAAACACCAAACGTGACAGAAAAAACAGGACCACGAACCCTGAAGTCAGAAACACAGAAATAAAGGACAGGATAGAAACAATAAGGGATAAACTGGAAGGAGGCTCAGAAGTAAAAACAACAATAAGCATAAACAATAAAGGCGAAAGGAACCAGGACAGCGTACAAAAAGAAAAGACCCAGCGAAGATGACAATCAGGACAACCTGGAAAATACAACCAAACGAAGTCATGACACCAGAGGAGCAAACAAAGAAGACTCCAACCGAAAGGAAACCCCCAAAAAAGTGAAAATAACACACATGGCTGAAACAGAAGCCACGCTTCGATCTCTCCCAGAAGACAAAATCCTGGTGATCCTGGAAAAAGTAATTGACAAAAAAGCCATTGCCAAAATACAAAAACAAAACAGTGGAATAGTGCTAACACTAAATGAATAAGAAAAAACCAAAACCTTACTATAAGAACTGAAAGATAAACCAAAATTGATTCAACTGGCCCACAACATCAAATACAAATATAAATTTAAAAAGAAACCAGAAGATGTGTTGTTAAAAGTATGAAGCCAACCCTGTCAGATGAGGAAGTTTTAAAGAACCTGGCCAAGCAAACCCAGATTTAAAGCTGGTACACTTTGAACGAGTAACAGTGAAAGGGAGTATAGTAACCCCAGTGATAGTAATAACTACAGAAGGGAGGAAACCCTTCAAGACAGTACTATTTATGAAAGCACAAAAAAACACAGAATCCTCTTAGATTCTTTAAGTTGAATTACAGTTCTTTTTGGTGAATATAGTTGTATAAATTACCCCTAGCAGAGTCAGAAACATATTAAATACCATAATCACAGAGGCGGATCATGAGAGGTAGCAGTTAGGGACTCATAGTACTACATCACCATCTTCTCTGGGAACTTACATAGCTTGACCCTACCTTTGTGTCTATACACCCTTACTCTCTTCAGAGAAGGGGGTATTACTAAAAAGACCAGACTCTTATCTGGCAATATCCTGCTATCATCTGTTACACCTTTATATCCAGGATATCTTATTCTTATAACATCTCAAACCTCTCGCCACACAGGGATATCACCAACAGTCATCATTGTACCTTTTCGAGCCTTGGGAAGCTGCATTCCTTCCACCCGGCTGGACTCTTCAACGGGAATACTACATTTGTAATCGATATGTGGGATTTTTTAAATAAAAGTTTATCATGAAATGCACCATTGCTCATCATAGATGACACTTCTGTGATTTCGTGCCACTCTTTGCGTGTCATTGATTTGCTTCTGAAGGAAAATGTAAATGATCACAGGAGAATGAGAACCGCCGTCATGAAATGCAGCAGAAAGAGATCAATAAAATTAAATTCCGCCATGTTTTGACGAATTACTTGTTCATATGTATATGTTTTTTTCTGTTTTTAAAAAGCAGTATTTTCTATAAAAAAAACGTTGATGTAATTGTGATCATGGTTTGGTTTGGCTTTGTTTTAAGGACTATCTTCATTGCACACGGACTTCATCAGGCTCCGATCTCCTCCCTTAGATCACACAAGGAGGATTTCAGCACAGTGCAGAAACTTCATAGCACCGGTGAGAATCCCAATGTGTATATATAGGAATCACACATTCTGTAAATATATTTGGTGAGTAAGCTTCTAATTTTTAAATTTTGCCAGGGCAGCGACATTATGGCCTACTCTTTACGATTTCCGACTGCTGTGGGATTTTTAACGTGCGCATCTTACACAATTGACCTCCTATTTCGCCATTATCCGAGATGGTTAAGTATCCGATCTCACTACCCAGGAGAGCAGACGGTAGTATGACATCATTAGGAACTCTGGTTCTGAAAAAAGATCCATAAATTATTTTTCCTCTCCTGGGAATCGAACCCGGTACCCCTAGAATTCGAGGCGGACACCATACCTCGTAGCCACTCCCACCACCCTGTGATCATGAATAACACTAGTCAACAAATTTTCAAAAGTTATTTGTACCAGAATATAATTATACCATTTCTTATTGATTCTGACATGCTGATTTCAAATATCATAATGAAATTCACCAATTGGCTCGGGTTTTTTTTTTTAAATGATGAATTTACATAAGAGTAATACAAATAATGTATGCTTGTTTAATTCTCTGGGGTGAACAGCTAGTCTTTCTACTTTAGCATTATAAAATTGTGGTTACATACTCAATTAATTGATATTTCAACATAAAATGATAGAAAAAATAAAAACAGTATTTAAAGTTCACATATCATGTTTTAAAAAAGCACATTTGAACCCATTCCATCATTATTCAGTCGCTGTTTAAGCTCTCTTTGCTTGCTTCTTGTAGTCAATCGATGAGGTGTCTCTTGTCACAGTTCAACAGTAATCAGCAAGCATTGAAGGGCTCCAATTGCCTTGATACCTTGTCTCCATAGCAGCAATGTCCTGGTAAAATCGTTCACCATGCTCATCACTGACCGCTCCACAGTTTGAGGTAAAGAAATCCAGAAAATGAATCTTCAAAGACATGTTGCAGCCAAGACTCTTATACTTCAGAAGGATATTTTCTACAATTTCATTGTAATTATCAGATCTGTCGTTTCCAAGAAAATTGTCCACCACTGACTTAAATGCTAGCCATGCTGCTTTTTCCTTGCCATGCAACACGCAAAGAAACTCGTCATCATGAAGAAGTTTTCGAATCTGCGGACCAACAAATACTCCCTCTCTTATTTTAGCTTCACTCAGTCTTGGACATTTTCTGATGAGGTATTTGAAAGCCTCATCTGTTTTCTCCATTGCCTTGACACAGTTTTTAATGAGACCCAGCTTAATGTGCAAGGGTGGCAACAAAATCTTGCTGGTGTCGACAAGTGCTGGGTTCTCAATGTTCTTACTGCAAGGCTGCAATGACTGCCTGATTGGCCAATGTCTTCTGATGTAATGGTCACTTCGTGCACGGATATCCCACTCACGGAGAAAGCAACAGTACTTGGTGTATCCACCCTGTAGTCCAAGCAAAAGAGCACCACTTTTAAGTCACAGCAAAGTTACCAATGATGATGATCGTAGTTTATACACTTCAAAAGCTGCTTAATGTTTTCATAAGTTTCTTTCATATGAACTGCGTGACCAACTGGAATTGACGGTAACACATTACCATTATTCAACAAGAAAGCTTTAAAACTCGTCTTGGATGAATCAATGTAAAGCCTCCACTCTTCCGGTATGTAATTGATTTTGAGGGCTGCCATTAAACCAGAAATGTTGTGGCACGCAGAAAGGTCACCCTCTTTGAAAAAGAATGTAATAAGCGGCTTCTGGCAGTTCCTATACACAGAAATTGTAACATCTTCTGCCAGGAGATTCCACTGTTGCAATCTGGAACCCAAAAGCTCCGCCTTGTTCTTCGGTAAATTCAGATCTCTTACAAGATCATTCAGTTCACCTTGGGTTATTAAGTGTGGTTTAGTGGATGTATTTTGCTGAAAATCTGGGTCGCTTGAGGTTGATGGTTCAGGACCACCAATGTCCTCTTCTTTATCAGTGGAAGCAGCTGAAAATTATTCTGGCACTTTGGGAACTGGTAGGTCATCGCCATGTGGTACCGGACGTATTGCATAGGGGATGTTTGGATATTCCAGAGTCCATTTTTTCTTCTTTGATATGCCTTACCCAATAGGAGGGACCATGCAAAAGTAACAGTTGTTGAGATGATCAGTGGGCTCTCTCTCCAAATCATTGGGACTGCAAAAGGCATAGCTTGCCTTTTGCCAGTCAACCACAGTTTGAGATGTGCTGCACATGTATTGCAGCATATATGTGGCGCCCAACTCTTATCTTGATCTCCTATTCTGCAGCCAAAATACAAACTGTACGCCTTCTTAACACATTAACTACCGGATTGAAAAACACACTGTGGCCGAATTAAATTTTTTCCCATTTTCCTCCTGTAGGTGTTTGCATAGAGTAAGCTGTATTTTTCGTAATTGTTTACAGATTTTTATCAATTACACGTCATTTTAGAGATAAATGAATGCACTATTACAATAAACACCAGTTGTAACTCTAATAGAGGTTGTGTCTATTTAACGGTCTCCGATGGCCGAGGACTTGCAATATTTTCACAATTGTAACTGCTTGCGCCCCATCTCTATCAAAATCACAATTTCAATCAATGTGCACACTGTTTTCACTCTTGTCCTCGTCGCTAGATCTAGCAGTCAATTGTTGAAACACGTTTCTATCCTATTCAGCTGTTAGACGAGATGTACACGCATTTTTTTGTAGTCCTATCACTAGTTGCCACGGTAAACAGTTTTACACGATTTGGTAACTAACCCAAAACGCTGAAAAATATGAACATAATATCAATTTTCCAGTGTTCTAAAACAACAATGCTTTGGGAATTTGTTTTCCAGTGGCAACTTAAAATCTGGAACCAGATCAGAAAGTGTTTCAGTACATTTTTCATTCGTTTTATTACTAAAATTAGATTGGCGCTCTGAGTGGTTTGCGGTCCAAATGTGATTATTTTGTGAGCCGCTGACAGCGACTTGCGGTAGTTAATGTGTTAATCACTTTAGTCATATTTCGTTTTTGTGATAGAAATGTCACCTCACCACATATATAACAGAAATTATTAGCACTGTTCACACATGTCCTAGGCATTTATAACTACGATACTTTTGATAAGGACAAATGCACTAACTAATGGCAAAATGTTATCAGAGATAAGATATGTATACACAGAGGTGATGTAGTCATAGGTAGGATTGTATCATCAACTTGTAGTAACATTTTTATTGGTCATTAGAAAAAATTATGCAATCGCCCACAACAGTTGCGTCATATATATAAATTGACCGTAATTAAATAAACTAGTAGCATATATCTTGAAAACTACAGCCAATCAACATGTTGTAATGTCATTTTCGTTTTCAGCGCACCAAAATTAGTTAAGATCAGCTATTTTCATTTCTGGTACATTTTGGTTGTTGACTAGTGTTATCAGTAAATGCATAAAATGTGTTTTTGTAATCAATATAGTTTTTTTTTCTTGGCAAAATGCTGAAAATTTTCGATTTTTGAAGGAATAATCAGCGCGGAATCTAATAACTTTATACTCTTGGAAAACAAAACATATGTGGATATCCTAGTATCCGGACAGTAGAAGGCATATAATTTATTGGATCCAGTATGCAACGATCAGTTATTAAGCTTCCGTTTGTAACATTCATTATACAAGGTTTTTTTTATATATATGTATACATATGTGCTGGAATGTTCTTACTCGTCAAGCAGTCCCCAAGTTCGCTCCAGGGGTCCTTGTTAAATGCCTTCTCCAGATCCAAGAAACAAAGATGCACCTCCCTTTTATACCCATGGGCCTTTTAACTTAGCTGCCTCAGTGTGAAGATAAGATCCTGAGTACTTAAGTTTGCTCGGAAGCCACATTGGACCTCGTCCATTTGAGGCACAGCCAGGTGTCTGTTCCAGGATTCTAGAGTAGATTTTACCAGGGACACTGAGAAGGGATATACCTATACGATTTCAGCATTATCGGCTGTCACCCTTTTTTAATATGGGTGTTATAATGGGAGTTGCAGAGGCAAGACTTCTGGATACAGGCTACATAAAAAGAGACCAGTACACGCTTATACACTCTGGCGGAGAAAAACATGAAAGAGGGGTAGGAATGTTGATAAAGAAGGAGTTAGAAAAATACGTATGTGGATACTGGACACACAATGACAGAATGATGTTACTAAAAATGAGAGCAAAGCCATTCGACATATCAATCTTACAAACTTATGCACCAACTAAAGATCACAGCGAGGAAGAAATAGAAGAATACTATGAAGAGCTACAACACACACTTAAACCAGTCAAATCAACAGATGTGTTGATAGTAATGGGTGATATGAATGCAAAAGTAGGAAAAGGAAAATACAAGAAAATAGTAGGACAGTATGGATTAGGGACAAGAAATGATAGAGGAGACAGACTTATCCAGTTCTGTGAAGAAAACCAGCTGGTCATATGTAACACCTTTTATGAACACCACCCAAGGAAATTATACACATGGAAAAGCCCAGGAGATATAACACGAAATCAAATCGACTATATCATGATAAAACATAGATTTAAGAACAGTGTCACAAGTGCAAAGACATATCCTGGCGCCGACATAAATTCAGATCACAATCCAGTTGTCATCAAAGTAAATATAAAGCTGAAAGGAGCAGGAAACAGAAGACAGGAGGAACCCCAGATAGAAATATCAGCGCTGAAACAACCAGATATAAAACAGAAATATTTAATCGACGTCAAAAATAAATATCAACAGTTATTGACAGAAAGCATGGAGCAGTATAGAAGAGAAAACCCAGAAGAAAAAGAAACCGCAAAATAGGAATGCTTAAAAACAAGCATACAATCAGCAAATGCAAATTTACCTAAAAAGGAGTCTAAGAAAAATCAAATTTGGATGACAGATGACATCTTGAATAAAATGACCGAAAGAAAGAAAGCAAAAAACACTCCAGAATATAAAACAATAGACAATGACATACGTACTATGTGTAGAGAAGCAAAAGAACGGTGGATAGAAACAAAATGCAAGGAAATAGAAGACTTGGAAGCAAAGCACAGGACAAGAGATATGCATGAAGAAATAAAGAAATTATCAAATCGGTCACGGTTTGCACAAGGAGGAAGCTGTATCAAGAACAAAAATGGTGTAATATTACTTGATGAGAAAGACATATCAAACAGATGGGCAGAATACGTAAAAGAATTTTTCGAGGACAACAGAGGTAAAAAACCATCACCAGATTCTAATGAAGGCCCAAACATTCTCAGATCAGAAGTAGAGAATGCCATTCATATGTTACAAAAAGGAAAATCAGCAGGCACGGATAACATAAAAATTGAAATGATAGAAGCTCTGGAGAGCTTTGGTATAGATACAATCATAGAAATATGCAACGATGTATACAATACAGGATATATACCACACGACATGAAGACATCAGTTTTTATAACATTGCCCAAAAAAAACCAAATGCAACAGAATGTTCAGACTTCAGAACAATCAGCCTGATGAGTCATGCAATTAAGATACTGCTAAAAATCATTCAGGAAAGAATAAAAAGTAAAGTAGACAGCGAAATCCAAGAAGAACAGTTTGGTTTTAGACGGAACAGTGGAACAAGAGAGGCAATATTTTGCCTAAGAATATTAGCAGAAAAATATACAGAGGTCCAAAAAAGTATGTATATGTGCTTCATTGACTATAAGAAGGCTTTTGACAGAGTCCATCATGAGAAATAATTGAATGCCTCGAAGACATAGGTATTGATGGAAAAGATATAAGAATACTCAGTAACCTTTATTGGGAGCAAACTGCCACAGTAAGATCTGGAAGGAATTATTCACCATACATAGACATAAAAAGAGGTGTCAGACAAGGTTGTGTGCTGTCCCCCTGCCTATTTAATTTATACACCGAAAAAATTTTCAAACAGATACAGGAAATACCAGGACTGAACATCAGTGGAAGGTCAATAAACAACCTTAGATATGCAGATGATACCGTGTTGTTAGCTGAAAGCGAACAGGAGTTACAAGAACTAGTGAAGCAAGTGAACAGTATAAGTCATGAATATGGACTCGACATTAATATTGAGAAAACAAAAACTATGATAATTAGCAAAACAGACGATAAACCCACATTAAAGATAAGCGTAAATGGGGAAATCCTGGAACAAGTCAAGAGCTACGTATATCTCGGTCATATAATAACAGAAGATGGCAGATGTGAAACAGAAATCAAGAAGAGAATAGGAATGGCCAAAGCTACATTCAACAACATGAAACATATACTGACATCCAAACAGTTATCTCACAAATTAAAACTGAGAATCATAAAGTGTTATATATATTCTGCATTTCTGTATGGTGCAGAAACATGGACGATGAATAAGCAGTTGGAAGAAAGAATTGAGGCTCTTGAAATGTGGATATATAGAAGAATGGGGCGTATTTCATGGAAAGAGATGAAAACAAATAAGGATGTCCTAGAAAATCTAGGTATGAAAAGAGAACTAATGAGGGAGGTCAAAGTTCGACAGCTAAAATACTTTGGCCACATAAAAAGGCATAACACCTTGCAGAAGACCATAACAGAAGGGAGAGTTGAAGGCAAACGTGCAAGGGGAAGACAGCGCTATAAGTGGGAAGACAACATCAAGAGATGGACAGGAAAGAGTCTATCAGAGTGCACCATCAAGACAAGAGACAGAAGACGTTGGAGATCCATTACAGCCAACCTTCGTTGTGGAGATGGCAACTGATGATGATGATGATATAATGGCAATCTCTCAATCCTTTGGTTTGGTCTTGTTGCACCAAATTGCCTGTAGGATCCTTAAGCGTAATAGGTCGCCTTCAGTTCTTCAACCTTTATGCCATCTTTGCCACCATTGGTTCCTCTTCTGTGTTAGTGGTTATCATTTCTATATATGTGCACGTAACTAAACTGTATGTTTTATGTGCTAAGTATATATAGAAGGAGCGTTGGGTTGACAAAGGGGTTAGAACGTTGCCTCTCGAGCTAAAGTTTCCAAGTTAAAACACTGGTAGCGGCACGCTCCACTTTACCCAGGTGTAAATGGGTATCTCACTCTTATCTTTAGTTAGAAACGGTAAAGGCATCGAGGAAGGGAATCGGTCACCCCACTTTGTAAAGCTTGACATAATATAGCAAATTCTCAAATACTACACTCTCCTACATGAGTATTTTCTATACGACTATATAAATGTTTGAATGTGTGTCTAACGGTAGGGTTATATGCATTCATATGTTTGCATTTGTTTATGTTGCACCATAAAGATCCGAGGGGGGGGGGGGGGGGGGGGGGGGAGGGGCGGAGGGGGGTTAGGAGGTGACACAGAAAGAATCGAACCACAGCTATCCCAAGCATGTCGTAAAATGAGATTAATGTGAGGTTATGAATGGGACTATCACAAAACAACAGCAGATGGGGCACGCGTTTTAGCTCTGGCTTCCTGCAAGGAGGGTCAGTTGCGGTGGTGAGTCTATGCTCCGAAGGGAGCTAAAGAGGACATGGATATATATGTGTGTGTACATATATGCAGGAATGAGTAGATGCTGATGTCCTTGACGCTAATGCGACTTGAAGCCGGAGTATTGTGTAATTACCCGTGTAATTGTAGGATCGTACGGTATAATGAAGGTTTAATGTGAAGCGAAAACATCCGTACTTACAAGGTACATTACTGTAGATTTTCCACTTACTTTACTTTCTTATTTTTTTTCATCGTAGTGGGGAGCTGAAGTTTACGTTGCTGAGCCTTTTTAACGTGACGAAACAACGCCCACTTGAACGCATACAGAAAGGCAATCATAAAGATACATTGCACGAAAAACAAGAAATTTCCATCTTAGGTTTTAAATATTTGACATTGGACACGTCATCCCTGCAAGTCTGTGAATCTTGCCGGCTTTATCCTGTGACATGGCAAGACAAGGATTCGTGTTACACAGTGTCTAGGCGCCCATGCTTTAATCGAATGTGTCTTAACTCCTTTATCTTGAGGCCGTGGTCTGGCCTGGTTATACTGTAATGTTTGAATTGGATAGAGGTGTCTTGTATATATTATATTTTATCTCATAAGAAACATATGGAGATCAAGGGAAATAAAGTCCAACAATTATATCAAAATACGGCTACAAATGGCTCGGGGCGCTTTCATTACGCTGTGAAATATATGTAGATTATAAGAAATTAGGTTCAACATAACAATCAGAATTTTGTATTCGGATGTGACGTCAGTCCTACTGTATGGCTCTGAAACATGGAGAACGACAAAACCAACAACAACAAAGCTACAGACATTCATAAATGGGTGCTTGTGTAGAATAGAAGGATTGAAATGGCATGACAAAGTTACAAATGTGGAACTAATGCCAAGATTCAGACAAGTGCCGCTAGAACAAGGGATGAGAAGAAGACGCTGGCGATGGATAGGACACACACTGAGGGTAGCTGTTGATAGCATTACAAGGCAGTCCGTGTTCTGGAACCCTCAGAGCAAGAGAGGCAGGGGTAGACCAAGACGCACATGGAAAAGAGAACTGGATACGAAAGTGAAAAAGATGATGAAAACGCTGAGAAAACGTGAGCTGATGACACGTGATAGGAAGGCTTGGCATGTGTTTGTTGAGGGCCTATGTTCCTTGCAAAGCTAAAGGGTATTGAATGAATGATGAATGAACGTACGTTGTATGCCACTGTAGTGGTGTTGATGGTATTGTATGATGGTGATATTACTAATTGTAATTGTATGAGGCCAGCTGTGAAGGCTCCTGAGATAAAATGTAGTTGTGAATTGTCAGAAGGCCTTTCTTGCTACCACTACGACCTCACACTTAATTTTTTTTTAATGAATGTGGCTACGTAAAGTGTCTAGGGTTATGCTATGTAGTGTGGTGTAATAGGTTATAGATATACCCACAGATATTTGACAAGACTAATAATATTAATAAATGTTAAAATACACTGAACTAACTCACGTGTGTAAAATTTTTTGATAGAATTATATTACATTTATTTTGTTCTGGATCAATTTTTTAGGTTGACCAGAACTTAAAAGGATTTAGAGATTATGAAAGAAATGCATGGAATATTATATCATAAATGCAATAGTGTACATATATATGTACTATACTAGTTAGTTTTATTAAAATGTTCTAGTAGTCATCTACTTGGGAGGATAGTTACTGTTTGTGCTGTTGGGGTGGCCTCATCACACCTGTCTATATTGACTACACAGTGTCTAGAAAATGGTGGGAATTTTTATGGGGGGTATTAGTAACTACACAGCGTTGGTGAATGTCCAGCAGACCAGAAGCTCACTCATCTGGTAATTGTAGCTCTGGTGCTGAAATCAGGTGGTCCCACCTCTCCGTGCTGGCGGGCAATAATGGTGGTCTCTGTCACAAGTACTGCACAGATACACTCGAGTAAAGTCACCAACTGAATAGACACTGCTTGGTTGACAACAGAAACTCGCAGCTCTGCAATCAAAGTATGGGCCATGTGTCAAAATCTATTCTCTACCCACGTCTGGACACAACACTGACACAACAACCACATCATACAGACAGGTCAGATCTCTCTGACCAAACAGCACATTTACCATGGTGGTTTTACATCAGATAGATCCTCCCAGACTATAGATTCTGAAAAATATTTATTAGTTGTCTGCCCTAAAAGAGGATAGGTAATATGTTTCATTATTCCCAACACTTGATCTGTCTTGCCTAACCCTTGCTGGAGTTTATGTACATTGTTGGTCCCTAGACCCTGACTTGGGCGGGGGGTCTAGAGCAAATCCCTACTTGTTTGTAAGGCTAGATTTCGATATGGCAGTATCAAATCACTCGAACATGAAACAATATTCAAAATATATAAAGAAATAATTTCAATCTTACCAGATTATGAATAAATAACACAGAATTGCTAGCAAAACTCAGCTGAGCTGCTGGCTATAGTATGGCGTCCCTAAATTTATTACACTTTCTTTCATATGGAAATCACCACACTTTAAAATCTGTGTCTATCACTGAACAACTATTGAAGAATGGCCCCACTTTCGCGTCTGAGCGCTAATGATATGATTGTCTGTGGCCAATCACTGCCTAGGTTTATTTGAATTTCAAATTTCCTACACTAAAGTCATTTCAGTCATGCTTCAGTCAAGTATGGATGTTTATCTGTTAGTCTGTCCGTCTCTACTTGTGTTTCTACAAAATGTACTCGATTTTTGAACCAACCTTTCTCTCCCCTCCAAAATTTTGTCGTTAAAAGTTATATTTAGACACAGCTACCACCCAAAAACCCTCTCCTCCATACTAAGTAAATTTGAACACCTGCGTCCCAAAGTCGTGTTTTTTTTGTGCAATTAGCGACACTTTTAGATTCAATACAGTCTGTCGATGATGTGAACAACACTGTCTTTTGTCATTATCTTCAATATTATCTATCCGTCTGTAAAATTAAGAACATATTAGTTCACTGCTCAGAATAGGCCATCCGGCCAGCTAATTTTTATATTCCTAACATTAATATTAAGAAAAAAGTACTTTTTAATTTTTGTAATATTCCTAACATCTGCGTTTAGCCGCTGAATTCAAATCAAGGGCTTGGTATCGCGCAAAAGCGTCCAATAAATGACTGTGGCGTAACATATCTATGGTCCCTTCTGTCGAGTTGCTTACTTTTTATGTCAACTTGGGAAACGTGACTTTTCTCCGTTTCCCAGTTTTTGCGTCTCCTTAGCCTTTCTAGTCTCACGCAATCTTTCCAGTCATATTTTTCCTTTTTGATCCTCCGTTCCCCTCCTGTCTAGCAAGTCAATTTTTATGGAGGGTGATGACCCGCGGTCTAGGCGATCATGTACTATTCGCAGCCTACGCATTATGTTTTTATCCTTAAATGTTATCTTTGGAGGGATTTTACCGTTGTATCTCTGTCAATTTCACTACACATCTCCCCACTTGAAAACATGCCTATGGCAAGTTCCAACACCAGCGATACACATAGGTAAAATTGCTCCTCACGTCTGCCACTACTCTAATTTTGATCACAGGGGTGCCGACTGAGGAAATCTGCACCGACATTCAATTTGCCTGGGATATATTGGATACTGAACTGATAAGGTTGAAGCAATAAAGACCACCTCAGCAATCTTGCGTTTTCATGCTTAGCCTGAGACAAGAACACGAGAGGCTGATGGTCCGTCTCCACCACAAAAGTCCTACCATACAGATAGATTTGAAACTTCTTTATTGCCCAGATTAATGCTAAACATTCCTTTTCGCTTGTGGAGTATCCTTGTTCCGCCTTATTCAATTTGCGGCTTGCATAAGCGACTGGTTTAAGTTCCCCATCAGGTGAAGATGATCTTTGCAACAAAGCCCCTCCGAGTCCTACATTACTTGCATCGGTTCTTAAGACAAAGTCCTGTGTCAAATCAGGCAGTTTGAGAAGAGGCTTGCTAGTGAGTTTTTCCTTTAACTCTTGGAACGCTAGTTCACATTGTGCAGTCCAAATAATTTTATCTGGAAGTCCCTTGCGAGTCAAATCAGTCAGAGGAGCACAAATAGCGTTAAAATTCTTGATGTATTTCTGATAAAATCCGCATAACGACACAAATGATCGCACGTCCTTTTTTGTTTGCGGCCTAGGTGCTCTCTGCAGTTTTTCCAAGTTCTTAGGATCAGGGGTCATATTACCCTGATATACAGTGTGTCCCAAGAATTCCAACTCTTTGCATCCAATACAACATTTTGTTGGCCTAGCAGTTAAGTTCGCCTCCCGAAGTCTATCAAACAACATCTCCAGAGCTTCAATGTGTTCTTCAAATGTCTCTGTGGCGACGAGAATATCATCCATGAAATTCGTGATACATGGGTTATTCAGGGGATCCAACAATTTGCGCATCATCCTTGAAAACACACTCGGAGCATTTTTCAGTCCGAATGGTAGCATATTGAATTCATAATGTCCATCCGAAGTGCTAAAAGCCAAATAAGGTCTCACTTCAGGCTTCACTGGGATCTGGTAATAGCCTTTACTAAGATCCAACTTTGAAAAGTATTTTGCCTTGTTCAGTCTGGCAAATAACTGTTTTGTGTCTGGTAATGGATCCACTTGTCCTTCTGTGACAGCATTCAGTTTCCTGTAATCTATGCACAATCTGTGTTCCCCAGACGGTTTTCTCAACAAAACGACACTAGAACTAAAAGATGATTCACTGTGCGAAATAATCCCCTCCTTCAACAAATACTCTATTTCTTCCTTCAATGCCTTCTCCTTCGCGAACGGAATAGAATAGGCTCTCATACAGATTGGGTTTGAGTCTACCAGTTTCATGTCATACTGTAGCAAATTTGTATGGCCTGGTTTATCTGTTAATACATCTGTATGTTCCTCCAGAACCTGTTGAACTCTCTCCCTCTGGTTTTTAGTCAGGTGCTTACTGACTTTTACCGGTGCTGCTGTTTCACAAGGATGTAATGGGTATTCATGTGAGGTGAGTGGTTCTTTTTGCATCTGGGTTGCAATAGCCAAGGTCAATAAGGGGGTGCTTTCCTGGAGTGGTCTGTCCAGATACTTCTTTAACAGGTTTACATGATAAACTTTTTCCTTCCCCTTTTTGTCAATTTTATAGTTTGTTCTAGACACCTTCTCTAGAACCGTATATGGACCTTGCCAACCAATTTGTAATTTATTCTGGCTTCCCGGTAGTAGAAGCAGCACCTTCTCTCCGACTGCCAGTTCCCTGTCCTTTGCCTTCCTATTAAAATATGCTGCATGTTTCTTCCTGGCTTGTTTCAAATTATCATTTGCCAGTTTCCATCCAGCTTTCAAACGATTGGTCAGTTCGTTCACATATTGATAAGATGAGGTAACAGTCTCTTCCGCCTTCTCATCTGTCCAGGTCCTTAATAAAGTTACAACTGGATCTTTAATTTATCATACGTATTTTTCCTGGAACCCGTCGGGTCCCGTCCATTAGAAGCTTTATAATGAGGACTTTTCTTCCTAGAATCATCACTCACAAATCGACCACTACCAATTTTTTTCTTGGGTTTATCTCCCCACTTTAGATTGCTTATGAGAGATCTTCGCTCTCTTTTCTGTTCTTCCAGCTTATATAATCCTGACCGAGGGATTGTCAGATTATTCTGGGTTAAATTTCTTCTTTGTACTTGTCGCATAGTGGCCATGTTAATCCATTCAAGTGACGACTGGGTGTGAAAAGGGGGCTCCCATTCCACTTTGTCTACCTGAGTATAATTAGTTTTCCTTTCAGGCCTAAAGTTGCCCCGTGGCGTTTCTAGGTCCTGCACATATTTTCCCTTTGTGGGTGTTCCCTCATGAAATACGCCACATGCTTCTACAAAGTTTTCAACATCGACATTTACGTCGGGCCAATAGTATTTTCGAGCAATCTTTTGGCAGATGGTACCGACTTTCTCATGGTCACCATCTTTTCCAACATGTAAGCTCCTTATTAAGTTTGCCCTATATATCTTGGGAAGAACTAACTGTCCGTGACCAGTGGACCTAGTTCCTGTCTTCCTGTATAAGAGTTTGTTCTTCATGAAATATTCCCCCTTGCTCGGAGGTGTGTGGCATTTGGGCAATTTTTTAAAACAGGGCTTGAGTGTCCTATCCTCAGCCTGCGCCTTCCTCATCTCCTCTGGATGAGCATTTATAGGTTCACCTTCTTCCTCCTTCTTCTGTGACCTGGTCTGCACTGTCGCCATGATCACATGTTTCTCGGGATTCCCCAAGAAGACGTATCTACACCCCAATATCAGAGGGTAGATTGGTTCATCTATCACTGCTGCTCTGATTTCTCCTTCCACATAGCGAGTTTTCACCGTTATCCTTGCGATGGGAAGTGTCATGAGTGGTATGTCCTTAGTCGCCCCTTGTATTTCCACTGTTTCTGTGGTATACTGACTTGGGTCCACTAGGCTAGACTTCACAACTGAATCATAATCCAAACCTGTATCATAAAGGCACCTTATGGTGACCCCATTACAAATAACATCCTCACAAACTGGGGGGTGATAAGGTTCCTGTTGTCCCTTAGGATTAACCTTTAATCTTTGCGTCCCCGACTTCATTGCAGCAATGTTTGAAGGTTTCCTTCTACAAAATTCGGTGTTATGGTTATCCTTCTTGCACCATTTACACCATCTTTTTCCTTGGTTCAACGGTTTTTCTTTCATTGAACTTTTGGTCATTGAACTGTGAGTTTCTGTCGCGATAGTCATTTCTTGGCCGCTCAAAGTTTGTCCTACCTTTATTTCCCTGCTCTCTATTATCAAATTTATTAAATTGCTGTGGAGCTTTAAAATTGTCTATGTGCTTCTTCTTAGCACCACTTACCTCTGCCTGGGCTGCCTGATACCTCTCAGCAACATTTAAAATTTCCCCCAACTTCTCTGCACCTTGTTCCATGAGAAACTTTCTCATGTCTGGAGCCATGGACTCTCTCAATTGCTCAATCATGATCATTTCTTTAAGATCTTGGGTCTTCCCCAGAGCCGTCCATTTCTCCAAATAGGTTTCTAGTCTAGCAGAGAATTGGTGGTATGTCTCCCCAGACAACAGTTTGGCATTTCTAAATTTCTTACGATAAAATTCACCATTCTTCTCGTATCTCAATAACAAAGCCTGCTTTAACATGTCATAATTGTCTTGGTCTTCCCTGTTCATTTTGGCAAATACTTCATAAGAAGTACCTCTCAATCCCTGTGATAGCTTTAAGCTCCACCTCTCTCTCTCTAACCCATATGTAGTAGCTAATAACTCAAAACGTCCTAGGTACCCCTCTATGTCATCGTCTTTTTCAACAAAATGGTCTAAATGAAACCCCATAGCGGAGTTTGAGGCTCCCAGACTAGGCGTAGCATCTGAGGCAAAAGGGCTGGCACCATTTTCAGGAGCCTGGCCTTGTAATTCCAGCTACCTTAGTCGTAATTCGTGCTCCCTTTGCAACCTTCTATCTTCTGCCTCCCTTTCGGCAGTCAACCTTTTTTCTTCTGCCTCCCTTTGCTGTCGTTTTTCTTCTGCCTCAATCTGCAGCCTCTTAATGTCTCTATCAGCCTCTAACCTCTTCTCTTCAGCTAACCTCCTTTCTTCCCGTTCAATATATTTATCACATTCAGCCGTTACGTATTGAATTAAAATTTGACCATCCATTCCCATCTCCTTCGCGGTGAGCACAGCAGCTGATCTAAATTTTGCCAGCTCCGCCATACTTTTTAGACAATATAATAATATACAAGCTAAATCTCTAACCAGTAAATACACTAAGTACTTCTTATGACTATAGTCTAACCAATTCTAACTAACCAGTTAACTAATTAATTATTACTGGCTGTGAAGATTCACCAACTTTTATCTGCAGGGACACTTTTAATTTTAAAGGGAATTTTACAATTTATTTCCCTACTTTTATTTCTCCCACCAGGAGATCCTAATATTACTGTGGGCTAATTATCCCGGACGAGCCCCCAATTTATGTAGTGGTGTTGATGGTATTGTATGATGGTGATATTACTAATTGTAATTGTATGAGGCCAGCTGTGAAGGCTCCTGAGATAAAATGTAGTTGTGAATTGTCAGAAGGCCTTTCTTGCTACCACTACGACCTCACACTTAATTTTTTTTTTAATGAATGTGGCTACGTAAAGTGTCTAGGGTTATGCTATGTAGTGTGGTGTAATAGGTTATAGATATACCCACAGATATTTAACAAGACTAATAATATTAATAAATGTTAAAATACACTGAACTAACTCACGTGTGTAAAATTTTTTGATAGAATTATATTACATTTATTTTGTTCTGGATCAATTTTTTAGGTTGACCAGAACTTAAAAGGATTTAGAAATTATGAAAGAAATGCATGGAATATTATATCATAAATGCAATAGTGTACATATATATGTACTATACTAGTTAGTTTTATTAAAATGTTCTAGTAGTCATCTACTTGGGAGGATAGTTACTGTTTGTGCTGTTGGGGTGGCCTCATCACACCTGTCTATATTGACTACACAGTGTCCAGAAAATGGTGGGAATTTTTATGGGGGGTATTAGTAACTACACAGCGTTGGTGAATGTCCAGCAGACCAGAAGCTCACTCATCTGGTAATTGTAGCTCTGGTGCTGAAATCAGGTGGTCCCACGGGGTCCAAATGGGGCAGTGATGCGCAATACAAGACTCAACATGTCTCTTAGCCTCTCCTGCCCAAGTCTACCTCACCTACTCGTGGTGGACCCCGTTATACCCAGTAATCTTGCCGAAGGTTGGGTATCAACCCCAGCGGGAGGCAAGATGGGACAGCAAACGAGGTAAAGGCAAAATCAAATCCCCCAGCCAGAGGGGGAGGCATGAGCACACTCTGCCTTAAGAAACAGGTGCTGAAGTCAGATGTACCAGGCCAGGAGGCGCACCAGCAACCATGGTACCATGCAACCCGCTTTGGTTTAATATGTCTACACAACAGATGTCAAAAAATTATCGTTATGGTGCTCGCCCTGTGAAGTCCCTCCAGGCAGGAGCAGTGCCGGATTCTGAGCCTCGACAGAATCCACCCTCAGCTACTGGAGGTCTCCTTAGTCCGCCAAATGGAGCCAGGAGGCGGAAGGAGAAAGTAACTGGCCAACCAGATAAGACGACGGCCCCTCTGAATGTCATGCATTGGAATGCAGAGGGAGTTAACAACAAAAAGACTGAACTAGAGAATACCCTATTTCGGAAAGAAATTAGCATATGCTGCATACAAGAAACCCACCTACAGGAAGGAAAACATTTTAAGATACGGGGCTATCAATGCTTCAGAGTTGACAGAAAAGATCGGAAGAAGGGTGGCATACTAACACTGATAAGGAATAACCTCAACGCTATAGAATCCAAGACATATAAAGAAGGTGCAGAATACCAAGTAATCCATCTAAAACATAACACTCTGGAACTGGATCTCCTAAACTTTTACTGCCCCAATGACATACCACTGAACATGACTAGCATAGATGTCCCCATTGGCAACTTCCTAGCGGTGGGAGACTTCAACAGCCATTCCCAAAGCTGGGGATACAACCAGCTAGATAGAAGGGGCGAAGAGATAGAAAACTGGCAAGACGACAATAACCTAACCCTTCTAAACACCCTAATGATCCTCCAACCTTTTACTCCAGAAGATGGCATAGCACCTCTACTCCAGACCTGGCATTCTGCACACCTGATTTGGCTGGGATAGTGGAAAGGGAAATAGGAGAACAACTCGGTGGAAGTGATCATCGTCCTGTATTCATCAAAATTAATAGAACAATTAATACAAGTCCAAGTCAGCCAAGATGGAATTATAAAAAAGCAAATTGGTCCATTTATCAACACAGAGCAAATCTGCTTACAAAAGATATTAAGGTACTAGACAGAGACATTAACAGAGTCATCTGGGATTTTAATAATGGAGTACTCAAGGCAGCAAAGGAGAAAATACCGAGAGGAGCGAGGAAGAACTATGTACCATATTGGTCCAACACACTACAAAACCTACATGAAGATATGAATGAAGCAAGGCACACTGCAGAAGTACAACCATCCCAACAGAACCATATCATGCTACAAAAGGCAAAAGCAAAATTCATTAAAGGAAAGCTAGAAGCCCAGAGGAGAAGCTGGAGGGAAAAAACATATAAACTAAACCTTGAAAAGGAAGGGAGAAAGTTGTGGAAACTCACTAAACAATTGAATGACGATAACAATTCTCAACGACAAACCATTACACTAGACGATGCAGGGAAACTATATACCGGCAAACAAGCAGCAGACATATTTGCGGAATCCTACAGAAATGAAAGTAACATCTCCGTCAATTTACGCAGACAACGAGACATTCGTCAAGAAATAATCCACACTAGAACTAATGGAAACAGTCCGGACGTTATGTCCAAACCTTTCAATATGGACGAGTTAAAAACAGCCGTGTGGAAACTTAAAGACAGGAAATCACCAGGCCCGGATGGTATAACCAACGAAATGCTAAAACACCTAGGATATACAGCAATGAGCAAACTGTTGCAAATTTACAACTACAGTTGGATGACAGGCAGTGTGCCACAGATATGGAGAGAGGCGCTCATGTGTCCCATCATAAAGAAAGGAAAAGACAACAGGAAGGCCACCAGCTACAGACCAATAAGCCTAACAAGCTGTGTATGTAAGACAATGGAGAGGATGATCAACAGAAGATTGAAATGGTACTTGGAATCCGAGAAAATTTTAGTGCCAGAACAAGCAGGGTTTAGAGAGTGCAGCAGCACAGAAGACCAAATCACATACCTGTCACAGATCGTTGAAGATGCCTTCCAAGAAAAAGAGAAAAGTCTTTACCCTATGGATAGATCTCCAAAAAGCTTTTGACAAAGTATGGAAAGACGGGTTAATAGTAAAACTGCAAAGGAACGGAATCAAGGGTAATATGAGAAAATGGATCCAGTCGTTCCTACACAATCGGAAAGCAAGAGTCACTATGGAAGGTCACAACAGCAAGAAAATCCTCCTAAAACATGGAGTTCCTCAAGGCTCAGTATTGTCTCCCACCCTGTTCCTTGTATTCATCAATGACCTCATCCACGATCTGCCACAAGGTGTGAGAGCTGCCCTATACGCTGACGACTTGGTGGTGTGGTGTGTAGAAGAACATCTAACTATCGCTAATAAGCGAATACAAAGGGCAGCAGACAACATAGCAGCATGGGCAGAGAAATGGATGGTGCAGATCAACGCTGAAAAATCATCAACAACACTTTTCACGCTCTCCAACAAAGACAAAGCAGGAGAGATACGACTTGGAAATATACATGTCCAAACAGATGAGGAACCGGTGTACTTGGGCATTACATTAGATAAGAGAATGACATGGAGGCACCACATCGAGAGAACAGAGGCTAAAGCGAGAAGAAAACTTTCCATACTGAGGAAAATAGCTGGATCAAGTTGGGGAGCTAACGAAACAACACTAAAGAAAGTGTATACAGGTGCAATAAGACCTATATTAGAGTACGGATCAGCAGCATGGTCTACAGCAGCCAAATCACACCTACAAGCCTTAGATAAAGTACAAAATCAAGCGCTTCGGTTGATCACGGGTGCCATGAAGACCACACCAATAAATGAAATGGAAAAAATCACAGGCATTCCACCTTTATTATACAGACGAGACACTAAGACCCTGATCCAAGCAGAAAAGTACAAGAACATGCCCGCACATCCAATGAAAACTAGATTTGGAGATTTAGCCAGTGGGAGGTTGAAGAGAAGCAGTTTTGTGCATCGGTCCAAAAAACTAATTAGAACATACAAGGATGAACTACCAGACATCACTAAGGAAATAACTCCCACACTCCTCCCAACCCCATGGGAACAACATCAAAATTTCAGTATTAAGACCTCCATAACTACCACCTGCCCCATGGGAGAGCTAAATACTCTCCAAAGGAAAATAGCAGCATGTGACATGATTGAAGAACTATACCCCAGAGAAGCATGGATCCAAGTATATACTGATGGATCTGCAACCAGAGCAGTGAAGAACGGAGGCGCAGGAGTTTATGTGGTCTATCCAGACAAAGAAAATGAATCCACCTGTTCACCTACTGGAATATTCTGTTCAAACTATGCTGCTGAAGTACAGGCCATAAGCATTGCTGCAGGAATAATAAATAACACAATAAGCCAATGTCAGCAGGTTGTATTCCTTACCGATGCAATGTCAGTTCTGCAAGCCCTCAACAGTGATAAACTGCCAGAATTAAACAAAGTCCTATGCGAAGTAAATATCAAAAGAAGGGTAGTGCTACAGTGGATACCATCACACTGTGGCATACCAGGAAATGAGAGAGCAGATATGTTAGCAAAAGAGGGAGCAACACAGGAACAAAAAGAACAAACAATCACATTCCAGGAAAAGAAGAACCTTATCAAGGCCATCAGGAAAATTGATCAACAAAGAGACAACTATCAATATCTTGATCGAGCAAAACAGGTGATCCTGTTCCGTATGAGAACAGGACATAACAGACTGAACAGTCACTTATACAGACTGAGATTGGTCCCATCACCCCTATGTACGTGTGGACAGGCAGCACAGACAGCCGAACACATCCTGCAAGACTGCCACATGCTTAGTCAATTGCGAACTGAACATTGGCCCACAGAGACGCACATCCACACAAAGCTGTTTGGGAGTCTTGAAGAACTTTCAACCACAGCAACATACATCCAGAAAACCGGACTTCTTGTGTAGACATTTCTAAACAACAGCGAACGAGAAGAAGAAGAAGAAAAATCTTTATTAGTTGTCTGCCCTAAAAGAGGATAGGTAATATGTTTCATTATTCCCAACACTTGATCTGTCTTGCCTAACCCTTGCTGGAGTTTATGTACATTGTTGGTCCCTAGACCCTGACTTGGGCGGGGGGTCTAGAGCAAATCCCTACTTGTTTGTAAGGCTAGATTTCGATATGGCAGTATCAAATCACTCGAACATGAAACAATATTCAAAATATATAAAGAAATAATTTCAATCTTACCAGATTATGAATAAATAACACAGAATTGCTAGCAAAACTCAGCTGAGCTGCTGGCTATAGTATGGCGTCCCTAAATTTATTACACTTTCTTTCATATGGAAATCACCACACTTTAAAATCTGTGTCTATCACTGAACAACTATTGAAGAATGGCCCCACTTTCGCGTCTGAGCGCTAATGATATGATTGTCTGTGGCCAATCACTGCCTAGGTTTATTTGAATTTCAAATTTCCTACACTAAAGTCATTTCAGTCATGCTTCAGTCAAGTATGGATGTTTATCTGTTAGTCTGTCCGTCTCTACTTGTGTTTCTACAAAATGTACTCGATTTTTGAACCAACCTTTCTCTCCCCTCCAAAATTTTGTCGTTAAAAGTTATATTTAGACACAGCTACCACCCAAAAACCCTCTCCTCCATACTAAGTAAATTTGAACACCTGCGTCCCAAAGTCGTGTTTTTTTGTGCAATTAGCGACACTTTTAGATTCAATACAGTCTGTCGATGATGTGAACAACACTGTCTTTTGTCATTATCTTCAATATTATCTATCCGTCTGTAAAATTAAGAACATATTAGTTCACTGCTCAGAATAGGCCATCCGGCCAGCTAATTTTTATATTCCTAACATTAATATTAAGAAAAAAGTACTTTTTAATTTTTGTAATATTCCTAACATCTGCGTTTAGCCGCTGAATTCAAATCAAGGGCATGGTATCGCGCAAAAGCGTCCAATAAATGACTGTGGCGTAACATATCTATGGTCCCTTCTGTCGAGTTGCTTACTTTTTATGTCAACTTGGGAAACGTGACTTTTCTCCGTTCCCCCCCCCCCCCCCCCCCCCCCAATTGCGTCTCCTTAGCCTTTCTAGTCTCACGCAATCTTTCCAGTCATATTTTTCCTTTTTGATCCTCCGTTCCCCTCCTGTCTAGCAAGTCAATTTTTATGGAGGGTGATGACCCGCGGTCTAGGCGATCATGTACTATTCGCAGCCTACGCATTATGTTTGTATCCTTAAATGTTATCTTTGGAGGGATTTTACCGTTGTATCTCTGTCAATTTCACTACAGCCACGTACAGACAAGCGAACACAGCACTCTCAACAATACAACGTTAAAAATCATAACTGAAAATACGCGGAAGGGACGTACAATGTTGTTATTTCATCTTCAGACATACAAGGGGATTGACATAAGTCTTAGGCCTGACCATGAAGGATTCACAGGAGGAAGATGAAACTTGGCACATTTAAAGTTCATCATATTTGCACTGAATGTGTGAAGTACGCGTTTGTTTCTTCAATGGGTTTTCTCGCTACGGTGCACGGCGCAATGTACCCTATTGACCGGATCTGCTGCTCCAAAGATTTGACAAAACAATGGAAAAGAAGGAGACCAGAGCTGATGTTTCAGGGAAAAACACCTACAGAAATACACAGGGAGATGGAACCAGTGTTTCGTGATTCTTGTCCTTCATATACTTCGGTAAAAAACTGGTGTCAACAGTTTAAGTGCGGCCGCTCAAATGTTGCTGATCTGCCAAGATCTGGTAGACCAGCCTCAGAGTGCAACGATGAAAATGCAACAAGAGTGAAGAAAATCATTGACCAGGATCGAAAAATGACAATTGTGGAGATAGCTAGTAGAGTAAAACCAAATGAAAGAACAGTTTATAGAATTTTACACAACAGACTGAACATGAGAAAAGTGTGTGCACGCTGGGTTCCGCGACTGTTGACGCGTGAACAGAAGCAAACGAGGGTAAATTGCTGTCAACAGTTGCTTAAAAAGTGTCAGTCAAAAAATTTTTTGGAGACCATGGTGACAGTAGATGAGACTTGGGTACACCATTATGACCCTGAATCCAAAATTGCCAGCATGCAATGGAAAAACCCGGGCTCCCCAACACTTGTCAAGCCGAGAGCGCCGAAATCTGCAGGAAAAGGGATGCTGGCTGTTTTTTGGGACGGCAAAGGTGTCCTTTTAAAAGATTATCTGCCTTGTGGCAACACAGTTAAAGGACAGTACTATGCAGATCTTCTCACCAAACTAAGAAAGGTTGTGACCAGGAAACGAGGGATAACGCACACTCAAAATCTTCCTTTGCTTCAAGACAACGCGCCCTCTCACAAAGCACGGCTTGTGCAGCTAGCAGCCAACGATTTGAATATTGAAATTCTTCCACACCCACCATATTCTCCAGATTCGACTCCATCAGACTTTTTTTCTATTCCCAAATCTTAAAAAAACAGCTAAAAGGAAATCATTTTGACAGCGATGAAGAAGTTATACTGGCATGTGATGATTGGTTTAGTTTGAAAAATAGGGTGTTCTACTCCCAAGGTCTTTTCAAGGTCAAGCGGAGATGGCAGAAGTGTGTCAATTCAGACGGTGGCTATATTGAAAAGGAATAAACACTATACAAAATTTCAGCTCTCTGTGACATGTACTTCATTGTCAGGCCCAAGACCTTTGTCAATCCCCTTGTACTAATGCACACACATTTATGCATTCATATGTAAGAGAATCTTTACTATCAAAACATACATTAACATATACAGGTGTTACGGTCCCGCAGTATCTCTTCTTGCTATTTTTTATTAAAAGATTCAGCACCGTTGGACGTGAGTTATTGGGTTGCTTGTCAATACTTCAGATATTATGATTCATCTATTCTAATTCCAGCTTCTAGTTCGATCTGCAGTTTTAAGCAATTATTGTGTGATTTTAATTATTCTTATATTCAGTTGACACAACAAGAGAAATCCATACTAGAATTGCTTTGGCAGCTAGCGCCTTCAATAGATTATCTAACATTTGGAAATTACGATCATTGAATATACATACCAAGCTTCGTCTGTTTAATTCAAATGTTATCTCAGTGTTAACATACGGCTGTGAGAGTTGGAAAATAACAAAATCATTGGAGAACAAGCTGAATAAATTCGAGAACAAATGTCTTAGAAAACTCATGAACATCAGTTGGAAAGAATTCAAGACTAATCGACAAATAAGAGAAGACTCTAGGCAGAAATATGTCTCCGACTATATAAGGAAAAGACGATGGTCTTATATCGGTCATGTCCTACGAATGCAAAACAACAGAATACCACTACAGGCGCTCACTTGGGTTCCTGAGGGTAAGAGGAAAAAAGGAAGACCAAAAGAAACACTCAGAAGAACAATAATAAGAGAAGGAAGAACGTTGGGCCTAAATAATGTGCAAGAGCTAAGAGGAGTGGCGTCACAACGAACAACCTGGAGAGCACTGGTTTCTGCCTTATGCGCCGTGTTTGGTGCTTAAAGAATTTATTATTTATTATTATTATATTCAGTGTCGTTGTTGTATATAAATTCCCAGCAGTGTTGGTTATATTATAGTTAGTCTTATGAATACCCGTGATGATCTGGACTGACCTTGCAAGGATTAATAACAGTCACAGCACAGAGTGAGAACTTAAATAATTCAGGCAATTGACAAGTTCCATTGACGACTGAACAATTTATTATATATATTTCCTTTTACACAATGAGCGTAACACATTTCTCACACATCAACTTGGCTTTAACATAGTACTAAGCTCTACGCAATGTTCCTCTCACAGACTTAGCTCGTCTGGGTTAACCGTTAAGTCTATAGCGTAGTAGAGTTTGCAACCAAATCCTACTGAATCCGATCCTTGGAATTATTATCCCTTCACAATGCTAGTGAGTACATTATCCGTAAATCTATAGATCCTGTCTATGTCATTATTCAACATTTGTGGCTTCCATCGCCAGGCTTTAACTGCCATGTATATAAGTTCAAGGTGAACGTAATCTGCGTTATTCGCGATTATACTCTGGACTTTATCTGGTCCTATATTTAATTTGATACGGATTCTTACGCTATTTTACACTTTCCAGTGGATCGACCGTTCCACATATATACTTAGTCAGTGGCTGTGCCACATATTAAAAACACAATCCTTAAATGGCTTTACCACACATTCCAACACTGCCATTCGGCTCAATGGCCATACATAGACTTTCCTAGTCCTCAGACACATATCCTTATATCGGCTTAAAGCCAGAACACAACGGTTCTACATTTGAGTAAGTGGCTATGCCACACATATTGAAACACTATCCGTAAGTGGCTGTGCCACACATAGAAACACTGTCGGATGGCACGCCGGCCATCAGGCCCGCAGGCCATAGGTAGACTACTATAACTAGGCCTGACGCGTCATATCTTGATCTGTACGATTTCCCGTATTAATTCAATTGAGGAGTCTCGTGGTGCACGCATGCGAATGTTTGCAACCATTCACATGTTTGCAAGCCGCGAAACAGTCCTCAACAACAGGCATACCTCGCTTTATTGCGCTTCGCTATATTGCGCTTTGCAGATATTGCGCTTATTTTTTCTGAATATTCTTACTTACTTACTTAGTCGTTCCACTTCTACCGTGAGGTGTAGAGGTTTAGAAGAGAGAGAGCCAGACTATCATATTGGCTGTCTTCCCCCTGGCCTGATTCTATTCTAGTCCTCGGTCCTTCAAAGAATGCCTAATGTTGTCCTCCCCCAATACAGGGGGAATCCTGATTCTGCAGTCAGTGGCCACCACGCCTAGTGGAGTCTTGTAGGGCAGCAACAAAATATCCTCAATGTGCTCGATCGGTGGCCGTCCTTCGTGCTTAGTCCCAACGCTAGTTCATGCTTTTCATCTCAGCCTCCACTTTCATCCTCAAGTTTGTCTTTGGTCTGCCTCACCTTCACCGTCCTTCTGGGGTCTATAGCATAGTAGCTGTAGTGATGGTGTCAGGATCACTTCTGAGCACATGGCCAACCCAGTTGTTGGGAGGTTGTGGGGAAAAAGGTTAATTTGGACATGTCATTTTCTGTTACTCTCCAGCACTCCGCTGATATAATGAACAAGCCTCCAATTGTTTAGCTATGAACTATAAAGAACCACAAAAAGATCAGAAAGATAAAGGCGTTTATGAATGAGTACTTGTTCCGAATATAATAATTGAATTGGAATGACACGAACACTAATGTGGAACTGATAGAAAGAACTAGACACACCAGTGGAACAAAATGTGGGGAGAAGAGGCTGGCGTTGGATAATATACTCACTAAGAAATATCACTTGATAGCATTAAAAGATTATTCTTATTCTAGAGATCTGCATGGTAAGAGAAAATAGAGGAAAAACAAAAAACAGACGAACAAAGACATACAAGAGATAAAGAAATGGAAAGACCTAGAACAGACAATGCACAACATGAAGGCTTGGCATTTATTTGTTGAAGGCTTGGGCGCAACAAGGAGAGAACTGAAAGGCAATGAAGAAAAAGAATTTCCAGAAGCAAGTACACGATGTAGGCGGCTTTAGATAACTCACTACAATACAGGGTGTCCGTAAAAGATTGTCCCCTTTCTAAAACATTTATTCTCCGCCCCATGATGTGGTACGAGGATGCTTTCTATCACAAAAGTAAGGTAATCTCTGCAAGTTTTTAAGCATACCTTACAAAGACTCAAAAAGAATGTACCTATTTCTTTTTGTTTCACTTACTTGACCAGTGTGTTGAGAGACATATATCAATTACCGGTTGCAACTCAACTCCGAAAGTTTCACTTGAAATACACGCTGTGTGCATACGCACTTTTTTGAGTGTGGTTGAAAGTTAGACAATAATTGTATTGTTTCCCCTGCTATGTACTCTCAAGAAAAAAAAATAAGTGCGCAAATGAAGGTGTGCATGAACAGTTTGATTTATGGAAAGAAGCCAATAAAAAGATTGATAAACAGTACATGAACTAGAGTTTTGTCAAACTTCAAACGTTGTTCTCAGAGGCAGTAAGTCGAACAGGGCAATATTTTAAAAGATACGTGAACAATTACAAGACATGTTATCATAAAAGAAATGTTAGTTTTTTAGTCAATTTACTGTCCAGTAGATCATTATCACTGCTCCACATGTCATTTAGGTAAGGTTACTATATGTCTTCATACAAGTATTTAATACATCTATATAATTTTCACTACAAATATCTAATGACGGTCGCCTGCAATGAAATGACCACAGTAGTGATATTACTGTCTGTAATACATATAACAGAAACAACACACTATAATTAATAACATGTCAATGTTGACGGGATATTACTAGTTTAAACATAGTCTCCCTGTTTTGTGACGTCTAGATTTGTGAAACGGAAACTATTCAAACAACTCTTTTGCATTTGTGGGGATGGCCTTCAGATATGCCCCAAGCTGGAGAAGGATCGGAATATGAAGCGCGCGCGCAAATGAAGTTCGAATGGAAGGGAGTAACAGTAAGGATTGGAGCGAAAGACAGGGAGAGGGAGAGTGTGTGTGTGATAGAGAGAGAAATAGAAAGAGAGAGAGAGAGAGAGAGAGAAAGAGAGAGAAAGAGAGAACGAAAAATTGACGATTGCTCAATGGAGAACAATAGTGGTTTTAAAATATTTACGGAAAATTGGTATATGTGACTACAAGATAAACGAGCGCCAAGTCTTTCGCTCTCTTATCCATTATCTTCCGTCACTGAATTTTCAACAACATTTCGCTCTTTCATCGCTGCTAAAGTTAATCTTTTAATCACTTCTGGACTTTAATACGCTTTTGATTTTTTCTGACAACTTGCGTGATCGTTCCTACCCCAGATTTCTTTGTAAGAAATCTGGTGAAACACACATGGGCATGGTACAACTTCTTTGGAGTAGTCCGTGTGCAATGAAGATAATCCTTCAAACTAAACCAAACCAAACAACTTATTTGATATCTCTTTCCCCCTGTAAATATTGTGAGATTGTATTTTTTATTATTGTTGAAGGAACAGGCTGGACAATAGAGTTTAGCCTTTTCATGGGTAGTCCGCTGTTCCAACAGACGACATGTCACCACATTGGGGCAGAATGGACGCACGCAAACAATATACTCAGGACAAGGGACACCAAAGGACTGTGCCACGGACAATCTTTGTTTCCAAATGGTAACCGACAGTAGGATAGGAATATTAGATATGAAACGAGGATAAAGGAAGCCGCAGGCAGAATAATGAAATAACATTGACACGCAAAGCTATAAACAGACAGAAAGCTTTGTAATAGATAAAAGGCGGGTGATTTTTTTGGCATTAGCCGGCCAATCAACAAACTCCTGTTTGTCATGCAGCATTACCTTGACAGTTTGAGTCGAAAAGCCCATTCCGCTTTAGCCAGTGACTAGCGCTGAAAAGGGGCAAAAGAGATCCACGGCCTGAGCGACCACATGGGCTCTCGGCAATTGGTTTATGAGCAAAGTTATACGTCACTGGCCCAATGGATCCATCTGGGACGTTTCAGAAATATAATGTAGCGTAATGTTCCCTGGAGATGAATACAAAGTTTTCAAAAGCGAGGTGTAGAGAATATCGCAAAACATAGCCTGCAATTAATTAAGTGTGGATAAAATAATTAATATATGTTGTGTATTGTGTTCTTAAAGAAGTTTGCTAACGTGAAAAGGAGGTTAGTGAATCTTTTAAAAATAATTAAAATGCTTTCTAAGTCTGTAGTTAAGATCACGTTTGCACTTAATATCACAGCTAAATGTGCAGAAGATAGGTTTCAATTAATCCTTCTCATAAATGATTAATTAAATCAAAAGATTTTCCTCTAAGATGAAAGGAGGTAATTAATAGTTCATACTTCCCTTTGTCTGCATTGTTAGATCATCCTTACAGATTTGCATGTGCACACACTACAATGCGCAATATATTTAACACTTATCAGGTGCATCTCATCTCATGTCATACATAATTATTAGAAAATTTAAATGATCATTTTTGAGGAGTAGTATAAAAGAAAGTCAACCATTGATATTAAGTGTGAAAACGTCTGGATAACAGAATTTGCTATTTAGGACATCCTTCACTTCCATATTTATGTGACCGGATGGCATATGCTAACGATAGTAACCCACGTTAACGTAATAAATAAAAGACAGAAATAAATTACTAAATGCATGATAGAAATCGAAGCACTAAACTTTTTCAAACTGTGTTCCCTTACGTTTTGGCGGGAGTTGCCCAGCAACGCCGACAGCAACTCTAAAAAGATAACTACATCACCTCATTTGCATGAGCTTATTTAAATTCTATGATAAGTAGGTAACGATAGTTGTAGCGAATGAAATAAATCTTCACAATTTGTATAACCAATGAAAAATGCTCCAATTCAGCAAGCCCCGCACCACTTATGAGATTAGTAAAATAATATATTTTCTTAGTTAGTTGCATCTAGAGAGCCATAGCACAAGGGCGTGATTTTATTTGGTGATGTAGCAACCAGGCGCTCACCCAGACTGTCACAAAAGTCCGGCTCAATCTTCGAGAATCTCAAGATATTTATTATACTGTGGTTAACAGTATATTGACAAGGGTATTAATCTCATCGCAGGGAACAAGATTTTGTGTGAAATCGTATTTTTGACTTGTATCCATAAGTATACACTCGTTCTGACTGCCTATCTATGCTGAATGTATACTTATTACTTTCAGCTAAAAATGTTGTAGCTATGAACCAATGTAGCAGCGAATTAGCAGAGATAAGCAAACTGATAGAATTAACCATTGATGAAGTAGAAGATCATCCAAGTGGAGCGCCCAAATCATTAATAGACACCCCTGAAGTATTAAGACATGGAGAAAGTATAAAGAATCTAATGGAGTACTACGAGGAATAAATTAACCAAGCTACAAAAGCTGAGACTGCGGAGTAGCATTGCCAAACTGTCAATAATGTAGAAAGATATACAGACAAAATTTGAGGAACTGAAGAAGATGATTTCTTTGATGTACTTTGATAATATACAAGAAACTGTCTGTATTCCTTCAAGTTGAAAAAAGGTTTATATGATCACTTGGCGGTTATCAACTATATAAGGTTTGCTGTTTTGTTTGGAATTACTGTTGGAGAATTAAAACGACATCATCAATATTCTGTAAGCAAGGGTGAATTCAGAACCTGGAAATTATAAAGTCATTTAGTAAGTTAACACCTCAGGCGATAGCCTGTACCAAGAGCTAAATGATGACCAAGTAACAGAAGATGTCTGCCCATAAGGTGTCTCCACGTAGTGGCTATCAAACTTTCAGCGTACTACGATCTTGGCGAAGGACGTATCTCTGTGAGGAGCGTAAGAATGTTTGAAAATACAAAATGTCTGCTGCATAGGAAATTCCAGGTAATCAGTACGTACAACAATTAAAAATGAGTACTGCCGTAACGGAGAAGAGATTGAGAAGAGGTCCTCCCTATCCGTCCTGTGACAAATTCTACACCCCAAGGTAGAAGAGGTTTGTTTGTTTTGTTTTAAGGACCATTTTCAATGCACACGGTCAACTCCATCAGTGCTCCGATCTCCTCCCTTAGATCACACAAGGAAGATATCAGCACAGCGCACAAACTCTAAAGCTTCACGAGGATCCAATGTAAATTCTGCCATGGCAGTGGCCGTATGGATTACTGTTGCATACATATTTTTGAATGCACAGATTACAAAAATACGATATGTCTGTTTAATAATTTATTTGTGTACGAAAATGCTTCCCTTGGGGAAAGCGAGATAATCCATGATTGATTTATACGTTTGATTCGGCGCATGAATATTGACGTCATGTCAGTTCTCGTTTGTTAGGGCCAGAAAATAGATTGGTCTTGTTCAATATGTTAATGGCCTGAATTTATATGTATTACTTGTCTAGTACAAGAAGATTTAGTTTTATATTGTATATCTTCGTATGCTAAGGTCGGACTATAGCGAACTCTGGCGGAGGTATCCGTTGTCCTAGAGAGTTGTAGTGAGTTCCGAAGAAGACGGTCGTAATGGCCGGTTGTGTATTTTGTAAGGGCTGGTCCTGTTAAAAGTTTAACGTGATTTATGGATGATTTTTCCATAAGGAAGGAATGTCTCTGCAAGTGTGTGATGTCAGAGACTCTTCTCATGTATTTCATTATGTTTGAATTCGGACTCCAGGTAAAGCCAGACAGGTTTTTCCTTTGATGATCTCCTTATGGTTAGACCTGGATGAAACATCGTATTTTCGAGCATCGTTGGTCGCTTTAATATAGATTGATGAAGATGACAGGTTCCATCAGCGCTTATGTCTTTATGAAGCAACCTTCTGACTAAGGGACTGTATGGAAACTATAGGAAATCCTATATATTCAAGTTATGAATTAACTGTGGCTAATAATTATCTTTCTGCTGGGTGAGTGAGCGAAAACTCAGGGAAAGAGGCCATTTTGTATTCCTGTCATCATTATGGATCACTGTCCAAAGAACGGATCATGAATCTTACTATTCAGACAGTGGCACGGAGATCTCATTAAGATGAAAACCCCTACTGTGGTTTAACTTTGTTATTTAAATATTTGACATATACAGCTGGAGAACTTAGCCAAGGAAAAGGTTCGCTAGTGAACCCCTTTGTATGTTTACATACACATACCCACTGATGCGTTCAGTCAGTTAGGGGATACGGCAATAGTACGCCAGAACATTAATTGACTTTATTATATTGAATGCTGCATGAAATGTACTACTATTCTGCTACCTAATGATTTGCTATGTCAACATACTCATGACTGTATTCCGTGCTGTCCATGTGTGTGCGTCATTATTAAAAGCATAGAAAACGTCAACAGCGATTCCTAACATCTTTGACTTGCCTAAGAGTGTGAGTGAAATAGTATCAAGTGTCAACTACATCGAACAGTACACCATTCGCGTGTTTTCCACTCTCGCTCCATACATACACAATCCTGCGTCGGTTGAGTTGACCTTTGTTGTACTTGCCTGTCTCATGTGTAATGAGCAGGAAGAATACTCTACCCTTTACATTGATGACCACCAGTACCACCTGAGGAACGATTACGTGACAGTAATCCCATAGCAGACACTGCCTTGCTGTCTTTGCCTTCCCTAACTCAGGACTAGAGTGAGTTACCCATTTACAGCTGGGTAGACTGGAGCATGCCTGGTATCATCAACTAAGTACACTACAGTGGACTTTACAGTAGTGGCCAGTCAAACAACGACTTTCTACAATTACTCTTTGCGATTTTCAACAGCCGAAGAATTTTAAACGGCACAACTAGCAGACGAGACCTCCTATTTTTTCGCCCTTATCCGTGAAGGCTAGTGTAACTGTCTTTTTTCTCTTGTTGATGTGATCACTGGCCCAAGACAGTATACATGTTGTTAGATGTGTAGTGCGAGCGTATGATGAATTGAGTGTGGGTGCGAATGAAGACGCGAATGTGTTTAGGCTCGTATAGATGTAGATCCTGCAACCCATACTCTCACATGCAGTAATCAAGGATGCTTTGACACTGCAGGCATGTTTCAAGACATTTATTGACGGGAACACACATAATATCAACAGGAACAGTCAGTGTAACAAGGTCATGCTGACCTGACATCGATAGGTATACATTTGGCATTCAAAAAGGTAAACATCAGAATAGACGTGCATGGTCAATAGCAAAGTTCTTCAATAATGACAGTTCGTGGCGTCGCCCTTGGCGTCTCTGACTAAACGCGTCAGATGCCTTAGTTACTTTGACACACAGGTGCAACTTGGCACTCCCCGCCAATTGCACATATCAGGCTGTAGTATAATAGCCGAAAGCACAGGCCTCGTTCTGACGTCGGCCGTGTACTTCTGTTAAATAGGTTATCATCAACCCTGCAGTAATACTTATTGTAGATATGAATTCCGCCAATCTGCGGCTCCCACAATATATCTTCGTCACTGGATTTCTGGACAATATAAGACTAACAGTCTTGGATGGCTACCTCGAGCACAAATATATAAGTTCTGAAATGGCGGATCAGTGAGCTGCTGTTCACCCTAGGTAATCCTTTACATGTTCTGCCACCGAAAAGCGTAATAATGCATAAAGGTCGGTATTACCTGGCAAATGAATCCTCAGAACATCACAAGGAATTCTGTCGTCATCCCGACGCACAGAGATTCACTGGGGAAAACTGCCATAGCAGTTACTTCGAAGATTCTCCCCGAAAAACAATGGACTCTTGGTCCCTTCAGAAAAACAGGACCTCCCGGCTTCCCGGAAGTATATCTCACTCCCGCTTAAAAAACCTTCCCATAGGCCTACGCCGAACTGTCAACCTCTGACCCTACAGGTCAAACACAATGAATGAATAAACAAGGGAAGACAACCCCTAATCAACCTGACATCGCAGGTAAAGACACAATTATACTTATGATACAAACATAAGCAAATAACTTGACAGATGACTCCGTCGAAAATGACAGCAACATTACTACCACCCCCCTGTAAAAAAAAAAATGCAATTTTTTTTTTTTAATATGTTCATGAGCAAGATAGCACCAGTATCACTTCTGTGCTCATGCAAACAATGAACCTAATATCAGGTACAATAGAAGAGGGTACAAATCATCTCTCCCAACATAGGAGAAAATATTTCCTTTAAGCCAAACAAACTAAGGGATACCATTCAAGAAACCTAAGTTGCTGGCAATACCAATCATATATCAAACATTACTAAATAATATAATCATAGCAATATACAAATGTCAATGCTATTTTAGCAACATATCACTGATGGATGGACAAAATGAAATTTGTTAAATTATCTAAACATCATCCAAATACATTTGTATTACAACATATTATGATATTAAGGACAGACCTAAGTCTGAAAATATATCAGGAAAAACTAGGACACAAGATTTAACTGGAATCATGTGGGCATCTAGACAATATGTCCGCCATCACATTATCCGAACCACGGATAGCTCGCACCGTGAAATGGAAAGGCTGAAGAGCAATAGCATAACGAGTAGATCTCGAGCTCTTCAAATCCTTACTTTGCATAGCCGTAAGAGCTTTTTGGTCGGTTTCCATAAAGAAATGCGCGCCCAGAAGGAACCTTTGTAGCTTAAGAATGGACCAAACCATAGCCAACAATTCACGGTCCAAAACCGAGTAATTCCTTTCTGCCGCATTCAGCTTCCTAGAAATATACATTACAGGATGCAGAGTTCCTGAATATTCCTGCATTAGTGCCGCTCCAATGCCAGTGGAAGAGGCATCACTACGAAGGACAAAAGTCTTATCAATCGTCGGTAGTCTTAAGATAGGATGAGATGAGAACAAATTCTTAACCTGATCCAATGAAGATTGGCATTCTTGGGACCAACGCACCATATTAGGAGAACCTTTTTTCAATAACGTTGAAAGTGGTGCCATAATGGAGGACAGATTCTCAATGAATCTTCCATAGAATTGTATCAATCCCAAGAGACTACGCACTTGCTTTTTTGTCTTCGGAACCGAGATATTTAATATCTTTGAAATGTTTTGGTCCTCTGTCTTCAACAGACCATGACCAACTCGATGACCTAGGAAGGAAATTTCACTAAACCCAACAAAAGCTTTAGAGGGTTTAGCAGTCAAACTATGCTCACGTAGAGTAGATAGCAATTCCTTCAGACCCACATAGTGTTCTTCCCAAGTATCGCTGAAAAGACAGATGTCGTCTAAATATGCAATGACATCTGCACGATCTGATAGAATTCGTCGCATCATGCGTACGAAAGTCGCTGGGGCGTTCATAAGCCCGAAAGGCATAAAATTCCATTGAAACAGACCCCTAGGTGTCGAAAAAGCAGTGAGAGGTTTGGCGTGTTCCGTCAATGGGACTTGCCAATAACCTTTCGACAAGTCTAGTTTAGTAAAGAATTTAGCTTTAGAAAGTCTAATAAGTAGATCATCTAATAACGGCATAGGTTCAGCATCGAACTTCGTAACTTGATTTAATTTGCGATAATCAACGCAAAGACGTATGTTATTGTCTTTCTTTCGAACAATAACTATCGACGAAGAATAAGCTGAAGTGGATGGTTCAATTATTTGTAGTTGAATCATTTCATCCAATTCTTTCTCGACTTGTGCTTGAAAATGAATAGGTATTGGGTATGGTCTTACTCTGATCGGATTACGATCAGTAAGTATGATGTCATGTTCTATGACATCTGTGTGTCCAGGAATGTCGGTAAGGACATCCTGATATGATTGTAACGTAGAGGATACTTGACGCTGTTCCTCAAAAGACAAGTTGGAAGAGACTGTAACGTCTCTCCACGATTCCGTTGAAGTAAGTGGAATCGTAGGAAGAGGTAAGTTCACGTCAGAAAAAATAGTTTCCTCATCCTGTATAACAGACAGGGATGAGATGTGACCATGTTGAACTGGAGAGTCGTCCGTCGCCTGGAAAATAGGCTGTAAATAGTCTGGACGTTCAATAAACTCTGTTAGCATATTTATATGGAAGGTTTTATGCCTTCCATCCACATCGACAATATAGTCGACATCAGAAATTTTCGAGACTATAGTGTATGGACCCTTCCAAGAAATGAGAAGTCTATTCTCTCTTGAGGGCAGTAAGACATATGCTTTGTCTCCAGGACAAAGTTGACGTAGGCGTCTTTTCTTATTAGCAAATCGCCTAGCTTTTTCTTTCGCAAATTCGGAAGATGAAGTTGCTAACCTGCACGATTCGATAATCTTTTCTCTAAGAGCTATAACATATTCATATGACGATTGTGTATCATCGTCAATATTATCGGAAGTTATCAAATCGTGTAACAAGGACCTCGGCCCGCGCGGTTGCGCGCCAAAGACAAGTTCGAAAGGAGAAAACCCTGTATGCTCGTTGGGAACCTCTCTATAGGCAAAGAGGACTGCAGGTAAAACCCTGTCCCAATCTTCAGGATGATCCTCCGTTATCTTGCCAAGTAAGTTCTTTAGTGTCCTGTTAAGACGTTCTACCAATCCATTGGACATTGGATGATAAATACTACTGAGAGACCTTTTAATGTCTAGCGTAGCCATTACCTGAGACATAACGTCCGAAATTAACTGAGTGCCGTGATCCGACAGTATTTCTCCGGGGAATCCCAGACGAGAAAATACGAGCCAAAGAGCATCAGCGATATCGACAGTTGATATGCTCTTCAGAGGAATAGCCTCTGGCCAACGCGTGCACATGTCCACGCAAGTGAGGATAAATTGGTGTCCTCTGGCTGACTTAATTTTGAACGGACCAATGATGTCTATAGCCATTTTCTGAAACGGCCGAATCGGAATATCTGCAGCCTGAATAGGAGCAGCATGTCTCGGACCCCTAGACTTGACCTCTTGACAAATTTTGCAAGATCGGCAATAAATTCGGATGTCTTTATTCACGAATGGCCAAAAGAATGACGCAAGGACTCTAGTTTTAGTTCTGGAAAAACCCATGTGTCCAGCACACTGAGAATCGTGTGCATGCCGAAGAATTAAGGCTCTCATACACTTAGGCACAAGAATTTGCGAATGCATAGACTTGTCCGAGTGTTGTACCATTCGTACCAATATACCATTCTTCATAGTAATATACGATTTGTGATTCGTATTTTGATTGGGATCCCCTTTCTTTGCCAGAAGGAAGTATTTCTTCAAAGAAGGATCCTCTTCTTGACGTTTAACAAACGAGTCATGGGAAATCACCAAGTGCTCGTCTTGGCTATCAACTTCATTACTATTATCAGATGAAGTTGGGGGATTAAGAGCTTGAGCTCTTGTCATCACTGCATTGACCGTTTGAATGTTCTTTCTTCCCAACTAGAAATTTGTTGCGGGGTGCATTCCTTAACCCCATGAATACGACCGATTATAAGATCCGCAATAGGATTAGGAAGAAGACATGCATGGACATCTCCTGTGAAGAAAGGAGTGTCAATCCTAATAATAGCAGTAGGATAACTTTCCATAGTACCACCAAATGTAACACATTTGATTGTTTTTCCAGTGGCACAGCAAGGATCTATCAGAGACTCCTTAACCCCGACGGTAGTACATCCCGAATCGAAAAGTACTGAGACTAGCCTATCATTTATTAGACCTTTATCTAAGATGAGAGATCCTCTCCCATCATGCGCAACTGTAGCAGGTAGAGCAGGAAGAGGGTGACCACAACTTAGCGTAGATACAGTTGATGAGTCAAACAATGTTAAGCATTGGGGGCATTCAGTTGCTCTCCCAAAATCGAAAGCACAACCAGTGATAGCCCTAGAGTTACCACTATCATTTGCTGTATTACAGGCTCCATCAAACTCTTGTTGCGCAGAGTTTGCCTGTTGGTAAGGTCTTTTCTTGTTAAACCTAGGTCTACCTCGATTATCATTTCCCCTGTAATTATTTCGACTATCATTTCCCCTGTAATTGTTATCATATTGCCTATTGTAATCATCATTCCGGTTTGAATCCCGGTTTCTAAATTCACCATCGTCATAATCTTGACGTCGAGAATGATTACCTCGAAAATTTGAATAATTATTATTTGGATAGCCTTTGCGAAAGTGTCTCAAATTATTACCACTAAAATTACGAGAACTACCATCTTGTCTCCACTGCATAGACGAAGAACCATCATGTGTTGGATTACTCCGCTTCTGAGTGTAATTTTGATTACTTCCCCTATTCCAATTTTGTTGAGCACCCTGAAATTTTTTTTTGAAATTAGGGCCATATGGTGTTGCCGAAGCAGCTGGCAACCCTTCTTTCACTTTAGAATTGCTAACTGTAGCATGGGGATGTGCTGTGGCATACTGACAACAGTATTCCTCCATTTCTTTTAAGTTTTTAGGCTTACGCTCATGAAGGAATGCAAGAAAAGAATCATTAACAGATGACAAAACCTTATCTCGCAATAATAAGTCCATTAGACCTTCATATGTTTTCTCAATCTGAGACAACTCAACCCATCGTGTAAATGTACGACGTATCTTTGTAACAAAATCAGAGAAATCTACTCCATTTTCTGGCAACATTGTCCTAAAACGAAGACGATAGTCTTCTTGTTTTAGTTGATATTTTTTTAGTAATGCTGCCCTGACAACATCATAATTAGTCCTCTCATGTTCGTCTATTGTCATAAGAGTAGTCACTGTGTCACCTGTAAAAAATGGCATCAGTTGTTCAACATATTTTTCCTTTTTTATGTTATGCGTATCGCACAAAAATTGGAATCTATCTAGATAATCTGCTACGTCATCCTTTAAAGGATTGAAATGAGGCAATTTAATCCTACTAACAAACTCCCTTGTCGTACTCGAAGTTGTTTGCTGAGCACCCGTACTCGCCAATTTCAATTTCTCTAACTCCAAAGTTGCGAGTTTTTCATCAAGTTCCATCTTCTGTTTTCTTTCCTCATGTTCCATTTTTCTGATTTCAGCCTCAGCTTTCCTCTCCTCTGCAGCAGCTTGAGCTTTCCTCTCCTCTGCCGCAGCTTCTTTGTCTAATCTCTTCTGTTCAGCTTCTTTGTCTAATCTCTTTTGTTCAGCTTCAAATCTCCTTTCCTCCACCTGCATCTGCAATTTCTTTTGTTCAGCAGCAATACCAGCTTCTCTTTCTAATCTTTTCTCTTCAGCCTGAGCTTTTTTTTTCTTCTGCAGCTAATGCTTTGTCATACTGAGCAACAGCCCATTGTTCTAACTGTTGACCAGTCTTATCAAGGGCTCTCCCTTGTGTAATAAAGTAGTCCAATGTAGACATCTTGTCTACTGAGATCAGAAACCTGAAAAAAAAATTAAATAAATTACCTTATCCCACTTCAATGGGAGACAAGTCTGAAATGCTAGACTTGTATACTCACTTCACTTTATTTTACTGTCTTAGTCTTAGACAAAGACTTTGTATGTTCCTCTTGTTTATAATGTACCCAAAAAATCACTTGAGTACCTGTGGAAAAAAAATTCCCTTATATCCCACTCACTATGGGCACAAGTCTTTTTTATAAAGAACTTGAATATGTATTTCACCTTGTCTCAATCTTTGTAGATAACAAGTCTTTTTATCAAAGAACTTGTATAAATATCTTATATAATAATATTTTATTAAGAAACTCTATATGAAGAGTCTACCTTATCAATAATATCAAAACATGACCAAGTATGTGTATGTAGACTGTGCATGACAGTAATGTAGTACAACCAAAAAAAAAAAAAATACAAAGACAAAAATACAAAACAATACAAATGGCAACACTGTTTTAACCAAAAATGTGTAGAGAAATACACAAGAAAGGAGAGACCTACAGAATACAAACAAAACAAATCGACAATCAAAACTGAAAAACAGACAAAATATTACAAAAACAACGTTAAGTACAATTACATCACAGCTAACATCAATAGCGACCAATTGTCACTAGCAAATTTCCAAATTAAGAAAATTTGCACCTACAGAACGCTTACAGTAAGCCTCGATCAAGTGGCATATTTACCGTAAGACCCACCAACCGAAAAACCCGCAGAAAAATACACAAAACAGTAGAAGTAACATAATATAGCAATCAATTTCAATGTGTTGCAGAACAAGTTCAGTCACAGCTGAAACTAAAATAAATTCCTTGCTCCTTGCGAACACAGAAACGAAATGTCAAACGCGCACTGAACGTCAAATCCACTGTAACATAAAGTGGTATTCACGAACCAAAGTTACTATGACCTTCTCAAATTAGGGCTTGCACATTGAATGTTTACTATTTCCACGTACTGTTTACAGACACTTGACCTCCAACAATGTAGCTTGAATGCTCTGACCTAGAAAAGTCTGTTGTTGAATGAAACGTGTAACAACCAGCAGTACTGTTTACAATAGGAACCCGCCTTCTATGCAGTTATGGTCCACGTAGCAAATGCCTAGTAGTTAACTTCAGTACATGTCTTGTTATGGTTTATGTAGCATTATAATATAAATGCTCGTACTGTTTATTTGGGTCAACCGTTGATGACCTATATCTGTCCTGTTGTAGCCAAAACTTGCAAGTGTAGAATTAGCGCTGTGTGTTACGGCTGTCCCGTGTGTAGCTTAGACCCACAGATCAGAAGTGTAATGTGTACTTGTCCTTCTTGTAACTTTCTCGACAAAACTGGAGACATCATACATGTAACAGCCAACCAGGAATGTAAATTTCTGGATCCATAAATGTCAACAATAATGTCAAATGCTCGCTCTGTTCTTTTTAAACCCACAGATCTGGTCCATCAGAAATGTAAGTTTCTAGGCCACATTGGCGACAAGAAATGTATCATAAGAGCCCACGTAACTGGTCCACCAGAAATGTAACTGTCTTTTTTTCTCTTGTTGATGTGATCACTGGCCCAAGACAGTATACATGTTGTTAGATGTGTAGTGCGAGCGTATGATGAATTGAGTGTGGGTGCGAATGAAGACGCGAATGTGTTTAGGCTCGTATAGATGTAGATCCTGCAACCCATACTCTCACATGCAGTAATCAAGGATGCTTTGACACTGCAGGCATGTTTCAAGACATTTATTGACGGGAACACACATAATATCAACAGGAACAGTCAGTGTAACAAGGTCATGCTGACCTGACATCGATAGGTATACATTTGGCATTCAAAAAGGTAAACATCAGAATAGACGTGCATGGTCAATAGCAAAGTTCTTCAATAATGACAGTTCGTAGCGTCGCCCTTGGCGTCTCTGACTAAACGCGTCAGATGCCTTAGTTACTTTGACACACAGGTGCAACTTGGCACTCCCCGCCAATTGCACATATCAGGCTGTAGTATAATAGCCGAAAGCACAGGCCTCGTTCTGACGTCGGCCGTGTACTTCTGTTAAATAGGTTATCATCAACCCTGCAGTAATACTTATTGTAGATATGAATTCCGCCAATCTGCGGCTCCCACAATATATCTTCGTCACTGGATTTCTGGACAATATAAGACTAACAGTCTTGGATGGCTACCTCGAGCACAAATATATAAGTTCTGAAATGGCGGATCAGTGAGCTGCTGTTCACCCTAGGTAATCCTTTACATGTTCTGCCACCGAAAAGCGTAATAATGCATAAAGGTCGGTATTACCTGGCAAATGAATCCTCAGAACATCACAAGGAATTCTGTCGTCATCCCGACGCACAGAGATTCACTGGGGAAAACTGCCATAGCAGTTACTTCGAAGATTCTCCCCGAAAAAACAATGGACTCTTGGTCCCTTCAGAAAAACAGGACCTCCCGGCTTCCCGGAAGTATATCTCACTCCCGCTTAAAAAACCTTCCCATAGGCCTACGCCGAACTGTCAACCTCTGACCCTACAGGTCAAACACAATGAATGAATAAACAAGGGAAGACAACCCCTAATCAACCTGACATCGCAGGTAAAGACACAATTATACTTATGATACAAACATAAGCAAATAACTTGACAGATGACTCCGTCGAAAATGACAGCAACAGCTAGGTATGTGATCTCACTACGCAGGGGATCAGGGGGAGTATGACATTATTAGTTCCCAGTGGTTATGAAAATATTCCATCAAAACCATTCCCTGTTCCGGGAACAGAACCCGGTACCTTTAGACTTAGAGACGAACGCCATACCTCTTAGCCACTCCAGCCCCAGGGTAGAGGAGGAACGATCAAGAAAGAAATTGTGTTTAAAAGATTATCGAAGTGCGCTTTCGGGCACCGATGAAACATGTTGGTGTGCACATCTGCGACTGAAACGAAATAATGGCAAGTGATTATCATTGGAAGTGACAGAGCATGTAAGTGTTCACTACTTTAGCATGTGCATAAACTCAATATTATTAAACGTTTGTTTACTATAAACATGGAAAACAAAAGAACATTCCAACAATTTAAAAAAGAACTAATAAAATATAAATGAGTATTTTGTGCCTTAAAAAACTTTATATAATAAATTGATAACATTACATAAATAATGAAAATATGTTATTTAGTTTTATACTTTTTAAATTGCAAAGTTGTTTCCCTTTGAGAAAAAATTGGATGCCTTCCCCAAATTCTTTATCTCTGCTGCTTAAAATATCAGTAAATAAATATTAGACAAACATAAAGGTATGTTTTCAGGCACTGGTAAGAAATAAAGAAGCAGAAAACTAGACAACAGAAAAATAACAGACGTGAGCGACTTACCCAGGACTCGAACCCAGGACCTTCCGTGCGACAACCCATCCTAGCTATGCAAGCGAATCACACTATTCTCCCTGCCATCTAGGCATCACCAAAAAACAATGCTTCAATGACGGGTCATTAGTGCGACCCGCAACACATAACACCGGACGTTTACCATGGGCAGTCCAGCCTATTAATGACGCAATGATGTTGCGTGATAAATTCTCGCAACATCGTTTTGTTTCAATGTCTGTTTTATAACGCAAGGGCAACAACTGCTTGGAATTTATAGTCACTTTTCTCGGTAAGCATTTGTCTTCTCGCGTTGGTATCGAATGCAGTTAAGTTTGAGCTGTGGTCATTTTTGCGCTGGACTGCGCATGACTTGTCTTGTTGTTTGGTCGATGGGTTTCCGCCCACGACTAGTGGAGTGAGCGATTTGGAATGGCGAAAGAGATGCCTCGTTGAAGAGGGGATCTCCGCTATTTTTTGTTCTGTCAGGGATGTGTAGTCCTCTTAATGGATATTTCGTTTATTCGAGATAATACCTCTAGTGTTTTCCCACATGTCGGGAGGCGTGATATTTCTGTGTATTTCATGAAAGCAAGGTAAATTGACTTTTTCATTAACTCTATCGATTTTGGGTCGTGAGCGATTTCGATTCATAGCCTGTCTCCGAAAGTCGTCGCCACGAGATGTTTTTTCCTAGCTCACATGTCGCTGCATTGTACTGCATCGGTTGATGCATGTACCAAGGACCATTACTTGCTACTTTGTTAAATGAATTAGGTTTGGAAAACCTTTATTATCTAGAGGATATTTTTGTGGACATTATTTATACTTCGGCAGACGTGTCTGTCTTGCTGAAGTCAGATTAAGGAGAGTGAACTGATCTCATACATCTGGTTATCTCCTGGCTGTTATAGAAAAGGATGGAGTTTTCCACCTGACTACATTTACAGCACTATGAAATATAACATGCATCTGACTCATCATTGTAATGCTGTCTACCGTCTATTGCTGTATTGAATGTTGCTGTGATAATGACTGTTTGATGTGCCTACACATTTGCGTAACCATTTTGTCACTGTGGCGTCCACAATAAATAATGAAGAAAAAACGTCAACGGCTGTTTCAAGACTCATTGACTTTATACGTCGTGAGTTTACTGACGTCCTATGTGGATTGCCCTGTTATTGTTGTATGAACATTGTTTTGACTGAACACATCTACACACTACACAAAACCAGACATGCGGATACCATCCATCATCATATGGCATCACGCATCATTTGGTGGCCAATGAGGGGATAACCAGATGTATGAGATCAGTTCACTCTCCTTAATCTGACTTCAGCAAGACAGACACGTCTGCCGAAGTATAAATAATGTCCACAAAAATATCCTCTAGATAATAAAGGTTTTCCAAACCTAATTCATTTAACAAAGTAGCAAGTAATGGTCCTTGGTACATGCATCAACCGATGCAGTACAATGCAGCGACATGTGAAAAACGTCAACGGCTGTTTCAAGACTCATTGACTTTATACGTCGTGAGTTTACTGACGTCCTATGTGGATTGCCCTGTTATTGTTGTATGAACATTGTTTTGACTGAACACATCTACACACTACACAAAACCAGACATGCGGATACCATCCATCATCATATGGCATCACGCATCATTTGGTGGCCATAAGCTGGTTTGATTCTGGTACTAGCAAACACGGGGTCCCTTACCCACTTCATTTTCAACAAGAATTCATCAGCATCCTTCAAGAAATTAACATTCTTCAATACAGTCAACATCTTCAAAATTTTCAAAGTACTCGGCGTTGCCCGGTAAAAGTCAAAATTTCAATTTTTTGACGGAAACAAGAATTTGACAGTACCCGGCGTTGTTACATGTTGCCGGATAACTCGGACTGCTGTTATCTTTTACGCAAGTCAAGCAAGTTGCTGCTGTCAAGGTTCCAGTGCTGTCGTTTGTGTGAAGGTCAAGTGCCGCTTGAAACGGGTTGTTTTCTGAAGAAGGCCAAGTACCGATTTCCATCAACTTACTTTTGGATTAGAAGGTCAAGTGCCGAAACAACTCAACACACAGTACTTCAGAAGCTCTTGTACCATCGTGTTAGCAGTGGAAGCAGTTCAGATGTGCCATCATCGTTGGAGCTTCGCTCTTTAGGACGTTGATTGACATCCGTTTTTCTGCTGTTCTACGATTGGAAGCCTATAAGTTAAGTGGCCTGTTTGTATGTAAACTGTGCCCTTATACTTCTGCTGAGTCTTCTGTGTATCATCTCATTCTATATGTTATATGTTTATATGTTATTCGTATATTTATATGTTTATATTTCAGCGGGTTCTCGGTTGGGTGGTGTCTCCGTTAGATTATGCCACGTCATAGAGGTCGTCTATTGTGAGCGTTTTCTGTAGGGTAAGCAAATTTCCGATACTGGAATTTGCTAAGCGACTTCTGTTGCTATTTATGTTAGCTGTGATGACATGTTTTAATATTGTTTTCGTTATTATTTCGCATTCTTTAGTTTTGTTTTGATTTGTTTGTATTTGTTAGCCTACTCTTGTCTATAATTTAGTTTCATACAACATTTTTGTTTATACACTGTGGTGTCATGTATTTTGTTTAATTCTATCGCAGATATCGTCACATTTTTGTGATATTTCATTAATTTCTGCTTTATTTTTAGTTGATTTCTGCGAAAGTTTTTGTATTGTTGCTGATCTTTGTTATTGTTTACATTGTTATTGTTTACATTGTTTGTATTGTTTACATTTTCAATGTTTACATTCTGCATGTGTTTACATAGTCATTGTTTACAGTTATAGTAATTAGTTAATGGGCTATGCTAATGCACTGTTACTACTACACTGATGATAAATGAATGATGAATAGTGTCGTGCACTATTGAATGAGAAGTGCACTTATGATCAAGAATTGAGTGCTGATATTTCATATACAAGTTCTTTGATTGGAGACTTGTTTCCCACAGAGACTGGGATAATATAAGGTGATGTGAATATACAAGTGCTTAATTAAGACTTGTTACACTTAGGTTTGAAATAAATTAGTTAATTATTTCAGGTTTTGGACTCATATGTTAGACAACATGTCTACATTTGAGCACTTTATTGAGCAGGGTAAATTGCTTGGCAAGACTGGTGATAAGTTAGAAGAATTTGCAACTGCTCGATATGATAAAGCAATGGAAGCTGAACAAAAGAAACTGCATATGGAAGCTGAACAAAAGAAACTGCAGATGCAGGTGGATGAAAAAAGATTCCAAATGGAAATGGAAAAACAAAAAAGGGAATCAGAAGCTGAGGAAAGAAAACTCCAGCTACAGCTAGAAGCTGAGAATAAAAGACTTGAAAAAGAGGCTGAGAATAAAAGACTTGAAAAAGAGGCTGAGAATAAAAGACTTGAAAAAGAAGCTGAAAATGAAAGACTTCAAAAAGAGGCTCAGGCTGAGGAAAGAAGATTACAGAGAGAGAGTCTGATGAGAGGAAAGAGAAAGCAAAAATGGAACATGAAGAAAAGGTCTTAGCTTTAGAGTTGGAAAAATTGAAACTGACAAGCATGAGTAATGGTAATGATTCAAACAAGGGTTCATCTTCTGGTAAGGCTAATAATGATACTTTTAAGATTAAGTTACCAACATTTAGTCCTTCCAGTGATGACATAATGTTCTATCTGGACAGATTTTAACAAGCATGTACAGCTCATAACATAGACAAAGCAAAATATGTTTATCAGTTATCAGGGATACTGACAGGTAAAGCTCTAAGTATATTAAATATGGTGGATGAACCTGACAAGAACAATTATGAGGTTGTCAGGGCCGCTTTGTTAAAGAAATATCAGCTTAACGAAGACGGCTATCGTCTACAATTTAAAAACATGTTACCTGAAAATGGAGTGGAATTCTCCGAGTTTATTGCAAGAATACGCATTACTTTCTCACGATGGGTTGAACTATCTAAGACCGGAAAAAACTTATGAAGGACTTATGGACTTAATACTTAGAGACAAAGTCATGTCGTCTGTCAATGAGTCTTTCCTTGCTTTCCTTCATGAACGTAAACCTAAAACAATAAAAGAAATGGAAGATTTCTGTTGCCAGTACGTAACTGCGCACCCACACATAACCATGGGTAACTCTAAGGTAAAAGAAGGTTTACCAGTTGCTTCGGCAGCTCCGTATGGTCAAAACTTTGCTCGTAGATCCCAACAAAATTTTGATAGAAAGAGTAGCGGTAATTTCTGTCAAAATCATGGAAATCAATTTCATGGTGATTCTTCTTCGAAGAATTGGAGACAGCCTGATAGTACTCGTTACTATCACCCTAATAATTATAGGCATTTCAAAAGAGGATATGGTAATAGAGGTTATTCCTGCCGAAGACCTCAGAACCAAACAAATAGATGTTCGCATCAATGTGAACATGATAGTAATCGTGGAAACTGGAATTCGAACCAGGATAACAATTACAATAGAGACAATAATAACTGCAGAGATAATAATAACTTTGATAACTTCAGAGGTAATAATAGTCGGGGTAGATCTCAACACAAAAAAAAGAGATATCAGCAGGCTAATGCTGTACAACAGGAAACTGAGGGAGCCTGTAATCATGGTGTTGATAATAAAAACTTTGACGCTGTCACTGGTTCTGCTTTTGACTTTGAGAGAGCAAACAAATGCCCCCAATGCAGTACTTTATTCGAACCGGGTACCATAACTACTTTGAGTTGTGGTCACCCACTTCCTGCTCTTCCTGCTGCTGTTGCGCATGACGGGAGGGGTTCTTTAATCCTACATAAGGGTCTTGTTAATGATACTCCGGTCTCACTACTTTTCGATTCCGGATGCACCACTATTGGTGTTAGACAATCGCTTGTAGATCCATCTTGTGCTACAGGAAGGGTTATTAAATGTGTCACATTTGGCGGCACTCTAGAAAAATATCCTACTGCTGTAATTCGCATTGCCACTCCTTTCTTTACTGGAGATGTGCATGCTTGTCTCTTACCTAATCCTATGCGGACCTTATTATTGGTCGTATTCACGGAGTTAGGGAGTGTACCCCACAGCAGATTGCTGCTTGGGAAGATAATAACATGCAAGCTACAAATGCAGTGGTTACAAGAGCACAAGCTCTACAAACACCAGAAACTTCACTGAATAGTGATAATGAAGTTGATAGCCAAGATAGTCACTTAGTAATCACTCGTGACTCTTTCATAAAATTGCAAGAAGAAGATCCTTCTTTAAAAAAATTCTTCGTTCTTGCGAAGAAAGGTGATCCGAATCAGGATACAAATAGAAAATCTTGGATTGCAATGTGAAACGGCGTACTTGTACGTATGGTACAAGATTCGACTACGTCGGCACATTCGCAAATTCTTGTTCCCAAGAGCATGAGAGTCCAAATATTACAACATGCTCATGACTCGCAATGTGCTGGACATATGGGTTTTCCCCGTACGAAGTCGAGAGTCCTTGCGGCTTTCTTTTGGCCTTTTGTCAATAATGACATTCGTATTTACTGCCGATCATGCAAGGTATGTCAGGAGGTCAAATCTAGAGGACCACGACATGCTGCGCCTATCCAGGCTGCTGACATTCCTATTCGGCCGTTTCAGAAAATGGCCATAGATATTATTGGCCCTTTTAAGGTCGAGTCGGCCAGAGGACATCAGTTTATCCTTACATGTGTCGATATGTGCACACGTTGGCCAGAGGCTATTCCTCTTAAGAGCATATCTACTACAGATATCGCAGATGCACTTTGGTTGATATTTTCTCGCTTGGGGTTCCCCAGAGAAATATTGTCAGACCATGGCACTCAACTCATATCTGACACTATGTCACAGGTAATGTCTACCTTACATATTGAACGATCTCTCAGATAGTATCTACCATCCTATGTCTAATGGGTTAGTTGAGCGTCTGAATAGAACGCTCAAGACTTTGCTTGGTAAGATAACTGAAGATCATCCTCAAGATTGGGACAGGGTTTTACCCGCGGCTCTCTTTGCCTATAGAGAAGTCCCTAATGAACACACAGGATTTTCTCCCTTCGAACTTGTCGTTGGCGCGCGTCCACGCGGCCCTATGTCTTTATTACACGATCTCATCACTGCCGATGATATTAGCGATGAAACTCAATCCTCATATGAGTATGTCATTGCTCTTAGACAAAAGATCATTGAGGCATGTAAGCTAGCAACTGCTTCATCATAAATTGCTAAAGAGAAGGCAAGACAGTTTGCTAACAAGAATAGATGTCTACGACAACTTTGTCCAGGTGACAAAGCATTCGTCCTACTCCCCAGTAGGGAAAATAGACTTCTTATTGCATGGAAAGGTCCGTATGCAATAGTCTCTCGGGTTTCCGATGTTGACTATGTGGTCGATATTGATGGAAAGCATAAAACTTTCCACATAAACATGCTTTCGGAATTTCACGAACGTCCGGACTATTTGCTGCCTATTTTCCAGGCAACGGATGATGCTCCTGCACCTCACGGTCTTTATTCATCCCTGTCTGTCATACAGGATGAGGAAGCTACCTTCTCTGATGTCAACCTTCCCCTTCCAGTGGTTCCATTACATTCCACGGAATCTTGGAAAAACGTTTCTGTTTCTCCTAATCTTTCTGGTGACGAACATCGACAAGTCTCGTCGATGTTACAAACATTTCAGGATGTTTTCACTGACATTCCTGGACACACAGATGTCATAGAACATGACATAATTCTTACCGACAATAATCCAATTAGGGTTAGGCCGTATCCTATTCCTATACACTTTCAGTCGCAAGTGGAAAAGGAATTGGATGAAATGATTCAATTAAATATAATTGAACCATCGACTTCACCATATTCTTCTTCCATGGTTACTGTCCGGAAGAAGGATAAGAACATACGAATTTGCGTTGATTATCGCAAATTGAATCAGGTCACAAAGTTCGACGCTGAACCGATGCCTTTGTTAGAAGATCTACTGATTAGACTTTCTAATTCTAGATTCTTCACTAAACTTGACTTGTCTAAAGGTTATTGGCAAGTGCCTTTAGCAGAGCATGCCAAACCTCTTACTGCTTTTTTCTACACCTAGGGGTCTATTTCAATGGAATGTTATGCCTTTTGGTCTCATGAACGCCCCTGCCACTTTCGTTCGCATGATGCGTCGAATTCTGTCACATCGTTCGGATGTCATCGCATACTTAGATGACATCTGTCTCTTCAGTGATACCTGGGAAGATCACTATTTAGGGTTATATGACTTACTGTCCACTCTACGTGAGAATAATTTGACAGCAAAACCTTCTAAAGCTTTTGTTGGTTTGGTGAAATCTCTTTCCTGGGTCATCGTGTTGGTCATGGTCTCTTGAAGACAGAAGACCACAATACTTCCAAAATACTGAACATCTCTGTTCCTAAAACGAAGAAACAAGTTAGGAGTCTCTTAGGTTTAATTCAATTTTATGGGAGATTTATTCCAAATTTATCTTCGATCATGGCACCTCTCTCAACATTGTTGAAGAAAGGTTCGCCTAATCTGGTTCGTTGGTCTGAAGAATGCCAATCTTCACTAGACCAAATCAAGAATATATTTTCTTCTCCTCCCATCTTAAGATTACCTACTCTTGATAGGACTTTTGTTCTTCGGAGTGATGCTTCATCCACTGGGATTGGAGCAGCACTGATGCAAGAATATGCAAATACTCTGCATCCTGTTATGTACATTTCTAGAAAACTAAATGCGGCAGAGAGGAACTACTCGGTTTTAGACCGTGAGTTTGTTTAGCGATGGTTTGGTCAATTCTAAAGCTACAAAGATTCCTCCTGGGCGCACATTTCATTCTAGAGACTGATCAGAAAGCTCTTACAGCTATTCAGACTAAGAATTTGAAGTGTTCGAGATCCACTCGATATGCTATAGCTCTTCAACCTTTTCACTTCACGGTACGAGCTATCCGTGGTGCGGATAATGTGATGGCTGACATTTTGTCTAGATGCCCACATGACTCCAACTAATACTTCTGTCCTATATTTCTATATATTACAGAGTCATAACACACCTATATTTCTACAATAGATTAGCACATCTGTACATACTTTATATGTACACACTATCGTGCTTTGTTGTCATCTTCTTCTGTTCGTTTTTTAAGATGATAGAGGAGGACTGAGTAGTTAATATAAGGGCCGTTAGTTTACTAAAGAGCCACAATTATTAATAATGTATTGTACCTTATGAAGCATATTAGTTATTAATTAGCATTATATTGCTTGTACTTTCTCAGAATGTCATTGTTGAGCTGAGGACTTACCTTACGAGTTCTAGATTGTGTACTTACCCTCGGAATACCAGAGCATATATCCTGGATCGTCATGTAGTTTAACTTTACTATGTACTTATGTCATTACATGTCAAAGAATGTACTATTTAAATTTTCCTATCAGATTTGTACATCCATTTTTAAAGACAATATTAGAGTATGCTGTTTAATGATGATTATTGTAACTTGCATACGTATATTGTGTTTACATGCTAACGTGATGTGTGTTGGTGACACCTCCCCGATGTGAATATTTTTTGAGACATATTTATTTTTCTGTTGAGGTATATCCTCACCAGACACTCTATAATTAGCCTATTGTTTGGCAATTTAATTAATTATCAGCGCATAATTCGTGCGTTTTGAGCCGCTTATCGCTTGCTCTTTGATATTGAAAAAAAAAATATGTTCCACATTTTTTTTTTATTGGGAGGAGGTGGTGATATGTTGCGTGATAAATTCTCGCAACATCGTTTTATTTCAATATCTGTTTTATAACGCAAGGGCAACAACTGCTTGAAATTTATAGTCACTTTTCTCGGTAAGCATTTGTCTTCTCGCGTTGGTATCGAATGCAGTTAAGTTTGAGCTGTGGTCATTTTTGCGCTGGACTGCGCATGACTTGTCTTGTTGTTTGGTCGATCGGTTTCCGCCCACGACTAGTGGAGTGAGCGATTGGGAATGGCGAAAGAGATGCCTCGTTGAAGAGGGGATCTCCGCTATTTTTTGTTCTGTCAGGGATGTGTAGTCCTCTTAATGGATATTTCGTTTATTCGAGATAATACCTCTAGTGTTTTCCCACATGTCGGGAGGCGTGATATTTCTGTGTATTTCATGAAAGCAAGGTAAATTGACTTTTTCATTAACTCTATCGATTTTGGGTCGTGAGCGATTTCGATTCATAGCCTGTCTCCGAAAGTCGTCGCCACGAGATGTTTTCCTAGCTCACATGTCGCTGCATTGTACTGCATCGGTTGATGCATGTACCAAGGACCATTACTTGCTACTTTGTTAAATGAATTAGGTTTGGAAAACCTTTATTATCTAGAGGATATTTTTGTGGACATTATTTATACTTCGGCAGACGTGTCTGTCTTGCTGAAGTCAAACTAAGGAGAGTGAACTGATCTCATACATCTGGTTATCTCCTGGCTGTTATAGAAAAGGATGGAGTTTTCCACCTGACTACATTTACAGCACTATGAAATATAACATGCATCTGACTCATCATTGTAATGCTGTCTACCGTCTATTGCTGTATTGAATGTTGCTGTGGTAATGACTGTTTGATGTGCCTACACATTTGCGTAACCATTTTGTCACTGTGGCGTCCACAATAAATAATGAAGAAAAACGTCAACGGCTGTTTCAAGACTCATTGACTTTATACGTCGTGAGTTTACTGACGTCCTATGTGGATTGCCCTGTTATTGTTGTATGAACATTGTTTTGACTGAACACATCTACACACTACACAAAACCAGACATGCGGATACCATCCATCATCATATGGCATCACGCATCAAATGACTTCTGTTGTTCCCCTATTATACAGTATAGGTCTGTCCACACAAGACAAAGACCTTAATCATACATGCCACACGCTATGGTTTACCCATAATCTGTACGGGGTGTTTGCGTTTTCAGATGTGTACGGCCCGTACAAACGTCTGTACGGGTTTTTTCGCCTAATTATTAAACATACATATAATTCGATCGTCTTGTGCCACTACCGTAGCCGTAATTTGCGTCATTTTAAATGTTATTTGCAAGAGAGTTAGCTTCCGTTTCCTATCTTTATTTAGTAAATTGGAAGTATCCCACGACCCTATTTACTAGTGAAATTTTTTTAAATCAGCAATCAATTCGGCATTCGAACAACGAACACGCGGAAATTTTTTTTTCGCCTCTAATATTAAAAGATTCCTGGACTCTGAATGCGATGAGAATGGAGATCCTTTTTCTTTAATTAGCGCTTAATACGTTCT